>WEDG01001241.1:0-175756 GCA_017591395.1 Schistocephalus solidus
AGAAAGTAAGGCATTAATGATACTACTAGTTATATTTGAGTAACATTTCCTCGTTTGTTATTTTCGTTCGAGGGCTTGCATTCTCCCATTATTCCCATGCTGGGGTCCTCGAGGTCTCGATGCTTAACTTATTTACACACTTTGGTGACACCGTGAGTATTCGCATCAGCTGGACCTGGCGTCCGTCGTCCATGAGGTGTATGAACGTTATCCCCTGGTTCGAACCGCAATGGACCGAGGATGATCTGGACATCTATTTCAGCCTTTGAAATCCCTCAACGGACGCTGCAATCAGCAATGGAGCATCATGTGACCTCCGAAATGCCCCCGTTGGACCCCCTCCCAAGGGCGGCAGTTTTTTTTTCTCCTAAATATCACCGGGAGTTTTTTTTCACTGTCTGCTCTTTTTCAACTTTGTTCCACTATGTTGGCCTCGCCAACATATCGAGATACTATTTTTTGATACCACAACTCGTATGTACAAATAGGGAATTCAAAGGTGACTCACCTACATCTTTATCAAATATACTGATACTGATACTGATACTATCAAATTATCAACTTTTCCCAACACGGCTTCTTACCGGACCGTTATTGTGAAACCTGCCACATGTCTTTTCTAAATCTACTAACCTCTCTTCGTAATGATCATCTCTCTGTGGTAGTTATCTATTTTGGTCTTCGAAAGGCATTCGATAAAGTGCTTCATAAACGACTTCTAGCTAAACTAGAAGCTATAGGATTTCGTAGTCCTCTTACTGACTTTATTAGATCATACATAAATGATCGAAAGCAAAACGTTTTAGTTGGGCCCTCATACTCAAGTGCTACCCCGATTGTTAGTGGTGTCCTTCAAGGTACCTTATTAGGTCCTTTGTTGTTCTTTCTGTACATAAATGATATTTTATCGATAGTTTAACATTCTCAATCTTTTATTTATGCTGATGACCTCAAATGCGTGTATTCCTTCTCTAACTCTACGACCGAACAATGCCTTGAACAAATTCATTCGGACTTAGACGCTATTTCGGCGTGGAGCTCCACATGGCTAATGGAGTTCCCACCTTCTAAGTGTTGTTACATGAGTTTTGGGCATGTAAGGCTGCCGCATCCTCTTATTTTTAAAGGTTGCCTTATAATTGAATGTTCCTCCATCAAGGACTTGGGCTTAAGCTACATCAAATAATTAGATCTTTCGCCTCATGCCGATAGAATTACGGCCAAAGCTGCTCAGATTTGCGGCTTAATTTCTTATAATTTCTACCTTCCTTAAATTAAATTAAGAATTTATTGTAGGTTTGTACTTCCCATTCTTGAATTTTGCTGTCCTTTCTTCAGTTTAATGAATGAATCTAGCCGTTCAAAAATCGAAAATGTCCAAAGAAATTTCACAAAAAACTCCTATATCCTACTCAACAAGATGCCAGCTAATGAAGCTAAAATTTCTTTGGGTCAGGAGACTTGAAGCAGGCTTTTGTATCCTTTTCCGACTATATAATAGTTCAACTCTCCCCAAGCTTTCTGTCATAACTCTGTTAGTCTTCCTTATAACCTAAGAAATTCTGTACTAATTATACCTCCCCCTGCATCCTCCACGTGTAAATGCTCTCTCGACTTTGCTTCTAGGTATAGTTTTCTTAGGAATTACTTGTCAATTGAAATTAGGTCGTTAACTAGTCTATCTGCATTCAAGCGAAGACTGCAAATTTATCTTAACACTGATTCTATCAACCTTTTATTTTCCTCATCATTTCCCAGTAGCTTTCCCATGACTCGGAGAAAGGACCATCGGGAATTTTAATGACCCTCTTGAAACTATATTTTCACTACCTCGGATCGCCTATGAAATATGATGTCTCCTTATATCACCAGTCATCCAAACAATGCCGTCATTCGGACGAAAACATTCGGTAGTCCACAGTCTTCAATGCTACCGTTTCTTTGGATACTAACAATCATCAGAATTCAATTCTGGATCCTAAGATGCTAAGGACTTTAGTTCATTGACGCATTTTCGTGAGATTTTTTTTCATACGCCTAAGTGATCAAGAACTTATCACCTCGACGTTTCATTATCTCATTCTGAAATGCTACTACCGTATTACCCTATTCTACCGCCTGACCATTTTTTCATAATCAGTTTTTTCTCCTACCTTCTTTTCAAAAATGAAGGTCAATTGAACTCTGCCTCCATTTTTATAATAGGATTTTTTTTCACTGCCTATTGTTTCTAGTTCACCATTAATTTTAAAACATCGCTAACTGTTGACACAGCAGGGCAAGTTATGTATTTGTACATTTTATCTGCACACATTTTCATAACTTTTTTTCGTTACTTATGTTTGCTAAGACAGTGCCTTGCCGGTGCTAACCAAATATAAATTCTAAATTCTTAATACTGAAAACAATCCGGAACATCGTTGACAAAAAGGCGAAATAGAAGTGGGCCGAGCACGCTGCCCTGAATAACTCCGCTCCTCAGATGCGTGGGGTTGGAGATAACATCAGAAACTTTAACCCGTTGTGCGCGAGCATTCAAATAGGAAAATATTAAGTTCAGAAGCTTGTTACCTATGCCGAAGGAGGCAAGTTTCAGCAGTAGAAGATCATGGTCAACACGATCAAAAGCCTTAGTGAAATCGAAGTAAACGGTGTTAATTGCAAAACCGATGTTTCTTGATTGTAGCACATGATCAAAGAAAAAGAGCTGGCAAGTGTCACAAGACCTTTTTTCGAAAAAACCATGCAGAGCCGCATTAAGTAGGTTATTCTCTCTTAGGTGACGCATCATCTTGTCTTTGATCAAGGTCTCGAAGATCTTCGAGACTGCTGGTTGTGTATTTATTGGCCTAAAGTCGTCAAATGACGTAGGTCAGCCGTGTTTGGGAATAGGCAGTATGTGCGATTCCTACCATAAAATAGGGAAAGTTTCACTTTCAAGAGCAATATTAAATATCTTATATAGAAAAGACAGAAAAATAGCGTTTGCATTCGCCTTTAGAACACTGACCGAGACGCCATCTGGTCCTGGACTGTAATATTGACGAAAACGCCGAATGGCTACGGTCACGTCCCAGAGGGTAAAAGTTATGGTTCGAGGACGTTACCGGTCCAAACTCGGATGTATGGAAAGGGGGGACATTATGTTCACTAAAAGTTCTCGACAAGAAAGTTTTGAAGCTATCTGCAGTTAACTTAGCGTCAGCTATTGGGTTTCCTAAGGCATCTCGAAGTACGGGGTGCTGCGTTTTTCTCTGCGCTTTTACTGTGCGCAAAAAGAACTTCGCAACATTTAACGAAGGGTTTTCGGCAAAGTTAAACTCATCAGCTTGTCGGTTTTCGTCAGAGAGCCTCTTAGCCTCTTCAAAGATTTGTTGGATCAAGGGCAGGACGGAGGTGTCGTTTTGTAGATGAAAACGACGGGAGAGTCTACGCAGTCTACGGCGGAATGATAAAGGGAGGTAGACTTCATCCTTGACATTAATTATTTTCTTACGGGGAATAAAACGAGAAATGAGTGGACCTAGAACTTTGTAAAAAGTATCAGTACAAACATTCACATCCGAACATACAAAGAAGTTAGTCCAGTCGTGGGAATTTAAGTGTGTTAGCAATTCCCTCATATTTGCTGATCTGAAATCACGGAAAAAGCTATATTTTTTGGAAAACGTTTCAGCAGCCTCTAGTTCTACTGCAGAAAGAACTATAGTATGATCAGAATTCCCAAGTGGATCTGGAGGTGACACTGACAATGGCAGACAACCTCTACAAAAAAATAAGATCAAGTATGTTTGATCCTCGGGTGGAAAAATCAACTACCTGGTCCCATATGCCTATATCTATAGCTTCAAGTAGGTCTCCGAACTTTGCAGGACCGGAAGTTGGAAACCAATGAACTTCAGGAAGATTGAAGTTACCTGCAATCAAGCAGTACTTCAGATTTAAGTCAGCTGCGGCGTGAAATGCCAGCGAGAGACAAAGATCGTAATCCTCGCTGGCATTGGGTGGGCGATAGACACTACCAACTAGTAAAGAGTAGTTATCTTTTAGAACTACTCGGAGCCAACAGCTCTCCTCTACCACGGTAAATTGGCGATAGTCCAATAGAAAAAATGTAAGTGGTTGCCTAACATAGATACAGCTTCCTCCGCCATGACCTTCGTGTCGATCATTCCGAATGTAAGCGTAGCCTAGAATAGAGAGTTCGGAGTCGGATACACAGGGTGTTGCCCATGTCTCTGTAACTATTACAATGTCGGGGCGGTGGATGAAAACCAGAGTCTGGAGTAAAGGCATCTTATTAAGCAGAGATCTGGCATTGAGGATGATTAGTTTACAGCTGGCAAGTTTTGGTTTCTGAAACGGGACAGTTAGGCTGTCAGGGTGACTGCCTTCGGCCAGAGAAATGAATTTTTCACTTGAACTATCTGTCCATCCCTTATTTTGAGATTCGCCTCGGCATTTGTCTTTCGTCTTTTCAGTTCTATTATAAGCTGTCGCATTTTCATTTGCTCTTTTAGCCCATATTCGGGTTAAAAAGCACTTCAGAATGCAGACTCCGCAGGGTTGATTTTCTCTGTAGCAGGAGCTGTGCCTGTGCTTCGTTTTCCAATATGATTTTAAGAGGTCTTGGTCGAGGATTTCATAGGGTTGTAGACAGAGCCTTCCCTATTATATATGCCTTGAGAATATGAATGGACTCGCCGTCCGTCAGCAGCGTTTTTGCATACAATTAAGGAGTTACAAGTCATGTTTAACTCGCTCCTTTGGAATAATTGAAGCTGACTCCGGGACACCTTTAATGACTACATTATGTTTTCGACTAAATCTAGGGCCCTTTTGTAACTTAGATCTTTCAGCTAAGTGAGTACTGGTAACCAGCTCACTTTGCCTGATAGGTCCAGATGAGCCGGGTGTCGGGCAGGCTGGAGCCAAATCTCTGCACGACTTGTTCTTCTTAGACCTTTTCTTCTTTGGCTTTACAAACTCGCCAACCTCTTCAACATCGCATGTTGGTGCAACGTCTACCAGTGATGTAGCAATGGGCGGTAAAGCCAGATAAGTGCTTATGCTACCCGAACTAAGTACCGGTGGAGTGGCGCAAGGACTAGATGGGGCCCCCTTCGGAAGTAGCGAAGATTCCTCTGGTTTACCGTGTCCAGCTATCGCAATATGTTTAATTTGACTTTCATGTAAGCTTGAGGAAGCTATATATGAATACGAATTTTGCTTTGTGGTAGGTTTATTACGAACAGGAGCTTTTTTAGCAGTTGGGCAAGATATAGATTTTTTTAAGTTATCTATTTCTTGTCTTAGATGGCTTATTTCTTGCTCCATTCCTGATAATTTCTGCTGGAGGCTGAAACACCCCATACATGTTTCGTCTTCGTAAGCTACATTAGTTAAGCTTACTGAAATTTTACCCCGTTTAGCGGGAGGTGAACAAATAGAAGAATAACGAAAGTTACAATTGTTTTCTGCTTGTCTATTAACTTTCTTAACAAGATCCCCTGCCAATATGGCCAAGTGGGTAGAGATGCCGATGGACGGTCCCAAGAAACTAAGTCATGGACCAATTTTTGTGACAATAAACTGATGGAACTTGAGTTTTGCATGTTAGAATTGCCACAAAATTAACAGAGAGTCAGTAAGGATATTCAAAAATAAGAATATGAAAATATAAGGACTGAGCCTTTGGTTTGAGCCGCTTTCGCGATTGAGAGCAAATGCAGGGAGCACACACCCGGCGTGAGTTTCAGAAAGCAGCAAAGATCGAGGGTCCAAGTCGCAATTTACAAACTCAGAGGAATAGTAAAGACAATTCTTTAATAATGTTCCAGCACCGTGTCTTCTACACTAAGGTAGAGACTAAAAACTCGTAGGCTCGAGGTACTTGAAATTCGAAACCAATTTCAAACAACGCGCCAATAAATTGTAGCAATCTTTGTAGCACTTGCTTTAAACTCCTTGTTTTGCGCACAGTTAACCAAGACTAAAACCTTAACAAAGCTAAGGTGGCTTCAAAAAGAAGGAGATTGTTTAAGGTTTTTTCTGTGTTCTAAGGAGATTGACGGCGCTCAAGAGGTACTCTATTAATAAAACTATACTCCATGTGACTACTCTGTTGCTTGTGTGATCTGAGCTTTAGTTTATATTTGGGCGATAAGTGCCATGGGTTGGAATGTCGTCAACGGATAATTACATTCAGACCTCACAGACTGTCCAATGTGTTTTTGCGTGGAGTGGCTGACTGTTGGCCTGAGATTCAAGCCACGATGGCTTCTTCTTAACGTGACCTCCGGCCATCTCACACGTGTGATCTGTGAGCCATTCAACCACTTGTTGCATGAAATCCTGGTGTTTTTGTTTCGGGGGCCAGGTCGTGTATGTTGAAAAAGTAGATGAGGTCACCAGAAGCTGTGCCCACTTCCTCATTAGACGACTGACAGGCTTGGAAGGTGGTCTGAATATGGGGGTGGGGAGGAGAGTGAGGTCAATGGTTCAGCGCATTTTCCTTACTATAAACTATCCGACGCACTTGAAACTATCATGGTTTGCTTAAAGCCGAGGCTTGGAATGTTGCTAACAAATGGTTTAAATTGAACCACGTGATCAGCTCAGTGTATGTTTTGTGTGGATTAGCTGACTGGTGGATTGCAATGGTTCCTTCTTCATCGGTTGTGGATAAACCGCGAACTAAAGAACTCCTTTAAAAGAAGAAATAAAATGTGGAAGCGGTTTTGACGAAAGGGGAGTGTTGAACACTTGCAGGAATACAAACTACAACGGGGTGTCTGTAAGCGTGAGGCAAACAGACTCCAAAGGAACGATGAGCTTATCATACTACAGAACTCTTTGGAGCATCCCAAGAAACTATGTGGTTACATTCGCAATAACCAAAGAAATTGTGACCCGATTCCAGCACTGCGGTCCAAAATTGGAGTACTGGAACGGATGACCAAACGCAATCCTCAGTCCTCTCTAGCTTTTTTCAGTCAGAATTCACTTAAAAATTAAATCCTTCTCTGGTCCACTACTCAGGGCATCTACAACATTTGGAAACGTTTGCATAAAAAAATAGTCTTTACTTATCGCCCACATTAGTGAGGATTTAATTACTCTGCCTGTAGCTGCCAAGTCACCGGGACTAGATAGAATTCATCCGCATGCTTATCGAAAATTGGCCGATGTACCGTGTAAGTCATTTTCAATGATATTCAAAAAGTCCATGGAACTGGGCGAACTCATACAGGAATGGAAAACTGCCCTATCTCTCAGATTCACAAAGGAAGGTCCAAGCTGGAGATGGAAAATAAACTTCAAATTAGTTTAAACTGCATTTTATGCATTTTCGTGGGAAAAATTATTAATTTTAATTTTATTTATTTATTTCCAGTTTACAGGCAAGGTCAAAAAAATATATACAGTAGAGGGTCAAGCTGACAATGAAAAAAACCCCTAATCGATGTTTCAGGTATTTTCAGTAGAAAAAAACTGCAGCTTATTGAGTAATTAAAGTTCTGAACAGGGACGCGTTAACACAGGTGCCCGGTGAAGAACCTCTCCATTCAATGTTACGGATCCGGTATTCTGCACCAGCAGGTATGTCGGCGAGCGGCTGTTCGATGTTGACTGAGAAATAAGCCGATTGAGGACTGCAGAGCCAGCAATATTGCCCTCAGTGTGAAAACCTGCACAGGATTCAGTGTCGGTGAACGCCATCAGAACCGAAGAGAGCTTCAACAGCGTCAGCACCCAAAAGTTTTGAAAGGTGTCCTGAATGTAGAAAACTAGCGACAGTTCGCGGAAACAAGGGATAGCTTTGCTGAATTTTGATACTTCTAGGTAGCTTATTCCAGATTGCTATAGCGTTTACCGATAAAAACTGTCGGTATCTAACTGTGCGTGCCAAAGGAAGAAATAGAAATACATCTCGATGACTGGTGCGCCAAGAGTGGTCGAGGTGCCTCAGAGATGTAAGGGGGTTACATGTACGACTGTTTAGTAGTTTAAACAGTAAAAATAGTCCCTTCTGTAATCTGTGAAGCCACAGCGGGTCAAGGCTTGTAAGCTCACAGCGTTGGTGGTAGGACAGGTTTCGGTGTTCTGAATAGCAAACTCTTTTTGTAAAGACGTGCTGGACTGATTCTATCTTCTTTCATTCACTACCGTGCAGAAAACAAAATAGAAACGAGCAGAATTCCAGACTAGGACTGACATACATTTTATAGAGGCTGATTCTAATTTTGACGGTTTTGAAATTTCTGAGAATAAACCCAGTAGTTTGGCGTGCTTTCGAGACAATCAGGGCGCAGTGCTCTGACAGATTAAGACTTCTAGAATATGATATGCCCAGATCCTTTATAACTCCGGGCACATTAAGATCGTGACCATCTATGCTAAGGTGGGGCTGATGGTTGTCGCCAATAACCAAAACGGAGCACTTTTGCCAAGTAAGTGAAAGGCGCCATGTGCGACACCACTGAGTGAAGGCCTGAAGATCCTTTTTTAAAGAGCTCAAGCACAATGTTGCGATCAACCGGTTTATATCGATAGGCAACTTTTAAATCGTCAGTGTACATAAAATGCCAACCATACTGAAAACAATCAGGAACATCGTTGACAAAGAGGCAAAATATAATGGGCCGAGCACGCTGCCCTGAATAACTCCGCTCCTAACATGCGTAGGGTTGGAGATAACATCAGAAATTTTAACCCGTTGTGCGCGAGCATTCAAATAGGAAAATGTTAAGTTCAGAAGCTTGTTACCTATGCCGAAGGAGGCATTTTTCAGCAGTAGAAGATCATGGTCAACACGATCAAAAGCCTTAGTTAAATCGAAGTAAACGGTGTTAATTGCAAAACCGCTGTCTCTAGATTGTAGCACATGATCAAAGAAAGAGAGCTGGCAAGTGTCACAAGACCTTTTTTTCGAGAAAATTATGCTGAGCCGCATTAAGTAGGTTATTCTCTCTTAGGTGACGCATCATTTTGTCTTTGATCAAGGTCTCGAAGGTCTTCGAGACTGCTGGTAGTGTATTTATTGGCCTCACATCGTCAAATGACGTCGGTCGGCCATGTTTTGAATAGGAAATATTTGCGATCCCTTACGAGTGGTCTTTGCTCGCAGGAAATATGGGCCAAAGTCATGGAACAAGGTCATCCAGTTGATTTGATGTTCTTTGACTTCATAAAGGCGTTTGATAGCGAACCTCATCCGTGACTGTTATATAAAATTTGGCAATTTTGTATCAAGGGTACCGTTTTTTGAATGGATCAAACGTTAACTGTTATGCAGACAGCTAAAAGAACTTGTCCGTACCGCTGAATCTAAGTGGGTAACAGTAGAAAGTGGTGTTCGGCATGGTTAAGTCTTAGGTCCTCTTTTGTTCCTCATTTATGTAAACGACTGCACTGATAACCTTCACTGTGATGCCATCATGTTTGCAGATGATATCAAAATCTGGAAAACCATCAGCTCTGTTGACGACGCGCAGAAACTGCAATAAATTGACAAATTGGCTGTCTGGTCTAAAAAGTGTCTTTTAGCGTTTAATATACCCTAACGCTTGAAATCTGGGAGAAGAAATTTCCCCAAACACCAGTACTACCTGAACCTAATTCCACTAAAAGAAGAAGATGAACACAAATATCTTTGTATCTGGATAATTTCCAACCTTATGCCCTTTCGAAAACTCTAGTATTAAGAATTTACAATTTATTTTTGGTAAGCACCGTCAAGGCACTATATACACAAACATAAGTAACGAAATAAAGTTATGACAATGTGTGCAGATAAAATGTACAAATACCTAATAATGTACACATAACTTGTCCTGCTAGGTCAACAGTTAGCGATGTTTTGAAATTTATGGTGAACTAGAAAAAAATAGACAGTGAAAAACAAAACTCCTACCTTAAAAATGGAGGCAGAGTTCAAAAGACCTTCATTTTCGAATAGAAGGTAGGAGAAAAAACTCCTTAGGAAGATAAGGTCCAGTGGTAGAGTAGGGTTATACTGCAGAATCATTTAAGAATGAGAAAATGAAACTTCGAGGTGATTAGTTCTTGATCACTTAGGCGTCTGAAACAAAATCTCACGAAAATGCGTCAATGAACTTAAGCCCTCAGCATCTTAGGATCCAGAATTGAATTCTGATGACGGTTATTATCCAAAAAACGGCAGCATTTTAGACTGTGGACGACCGAATGTGTATGTCCGAACGACTTCATCCTTTGGATGACTGGTGATATAAGGAGACATCATGGTTCATGGGCGTTTCGAGGTAGCGAAAATATAGTTTTAAGAGGGTCTCTTAAATTTCCGATGGTCCTTTCTCCGAGTCATGGGGAAAGCTCCTGGGAAAAGATGAGGAAAATAAAAGGTTAATAGAATCAGAGTAAAGATAAATGTGCAGTCTTCGCTTCAATGCGGATAGACTATTAAACGACCTAATTTCAATGCATAGTAACTCTCTCATTTTCATTCGCTCTTTCAGCCCGTATTCCGGTTGAAAAAAAACTTCAGAATGCAGACCCCGCAGGGTTGCTTTTCTCTGTAGCAGGAGCTGTGCCTGTGCTTCGTTCTCCAAGATGATTTTAAGAGGTCTTGGTCGATGATTTGATTCGGTTGCTGACAGGGCGTTCATTATTCTATATGTTTTGAGAATGTCGATGGACTCGTCGTCCGTTATCATCTTTTTTGAATACAATTGAAGGAGATCCAAGTCATGATTTACTCACTCCTTTGAAATAATTAAGGCTGACTCCGGGTCCATTTTTATGACTACATTCTGTTTTCGACTCAATCGAGGGCCCGTTTTTAACTCAGATCTTTCAGCTGAGTGAGTACTGGTAACCAATTCACTTGGCCCGATAGGTCCAGGTGAGCTGGGTGTTGAGCAGACTGGAGCCAAATCCCTGCACAAGTTGTTCTTCTAAGACCTTTTCCTTTTTGGCTGTACAAACTCGCCAACCTCTTCAATATCGCATGTTGATGCATCGTCTACCAGCGATGAAGCAATGGGCAGTAAGGCCAGATGAGTACTGATGCTTCCCGAACTAAGAACTGGTGGAGTGGAACAAGGGCTCGATGTGGCTCCCTTCGGAAGAAGTGAAAATTCCTCAGGTTTACCGAGTTCAGCAATCGCGATATGTTTAAAGTTACTTGCATGTAAGCTTGAAGAAGCTATATATGAAAATTATTATATTATTATTTATTATTTTATATATATTAAAATTAAGAAATACACTATAAATATACTCAAAGACCTTTTTGGAAAAGGAGACTCCGAAATGGTCTCCTCTTCTTTTTCAAAATCACCCAAGTCGAAGGTATACTGGAGGTTAATACCTTAGCAAATGGCAACCGCCCACGAAACGTTGTGCCCACATTGTTTAAAGGCAGCTAAAATCTCGACACAGGTCTTATTTGCGCTCAGATGTCGATTTTCGCAGATTGATAACGAAGTCTTCCGAAAAACCAACGGTGCGTTTGTTCGATCTCACTTGGAATATGCCATCTAGGCCTGGCGTCCGTTGTTTAAGAAGGATTATCTACAGCTAGAACGACTGCAGGCGAATGCTACAAAGATGGCCAAAAACCTTAGCCATCAGCCTTACGAAGCCAGACTACGTGAACTTGATTAGTTTTCTCTCAATTACAGGCAACTACGCGGTGACCTCATCAAAACCTACTGGATTGTCAGAGGCCGCGAGTGTGCCCTAGAATGTTTTGACTTCTTCGATTTGGCTGGGTCCGAACATCTGCGGGGTTATCTCTTTAAACTGCAGAGGAAGTTAGTCCACAAGGACGTCCGTTGGAACGTCTTTTTGCGGAGGGTCGTTGGAGGATGAAACGGACTCCCTGACGAGGTGGTCCTTTAAGAAACTGTTGACACATTTAAATGCGAACTAAATACTCATTTGCTGAAAAAACTATTGTACATATAATGAAGACTGTGTCAGAGGCGGCAGCTTGCGCCTGGCCCCCACCTATCGATGACCCTACATTTTCATTTGTCAGATTTATCAATGTACGCGTTTATTCTATTCACGTTTTTTGCATGTGAATAGGGAGCTCAAGGGCGAAAGCCTACTTCCCTGAATAAAGTGACTTAAACACTAGAAGCCATAAAAGTACCATAAGAATTCCCATATTCAGAAAGTCACATTGATCAAACTTCTATTCAGTTAGATACCTAATTAAATGAAATGAACTCCAGCTTGACCTCTCAAGCTCATCGTGTGCAAAAGTAACCACGTATCTTTTTTTGTTCTCCGGCTTGGACAGTTTGAAAATCGTTATCACTTCGCTTTGGTTTGATTCTGACATTGCACGAACGTAATTACTCTTTGGAATTTTTCGGGAATTTTTTTCTTGTGCCTAATTACCTCGCAAAACGACATCAAATTTGAATTTGTTTATCACCTTTGTCGACTTGATAATAACAGTCTCTACACCAATAAATACTGACAACCGCTCAGTGAACCAAAAGTGCAAAACCCCTTGAAGATCTGAAGTTATCCAGGACCTTTGACCTCTACAAACGGCTGAGTCGTTCCTGAATATTCTTCCTATCATTTATTGTCAAAATCACCCAAGTCCGAAGGTATACTGGAGGTTAATACCTTAGCAAATGGCAACCGCCCACGAAACGTTGTGCCCACATTGTTTAAAGGCAGCTAAAATCTCGACACAGGTCTTATTTGCGCTCAGATGTCGATTTTCGCAGATTGATAACGAAGTCTTCCGAAAAACCAACGGTGCGTTTGTTCGATCTCACTTGGAATATGCCATCTAGGCCTGGCGTCCGTTGTTTAAGAAGGATTATCTACAGCTAGAACGACTGCAGGCGAATGCTACAAAGATGGCCAAAAACCTTAGCCATCAGCCTTACGAAGCCAGACTACGTGAACTTGATTAGTTTTCTCTCAATTACAGGCAACTACGCGGTGACCTCATCAAAACCTACTGGATTGTCAGAGGCCGCGAGTGTGCCCTAGAATGTTTTGACTTCTTCGATTTGGCTGGGTCCGAACATCTGCGGGGTTATCTCTTTAAACTGCAGAGGAAGTTAGTCCACAAGGACGTCCGTTGGAACGTCTTTTTGCGGAGGGTCGTTGGAGGATGAAACGGACTCCCTGACGAGGTGGTCCTTTAAGAAACTGTTGACACATTTAAATGCGAACTAAATACTCATTTGCTGAAAAAACTATTGTACATATAATGAAGACTGTGTCAGAGGCGGCAGCTTGCGCCTGGCCCCCACCTATCGATGACCCTACATTTTCATTTGTCAGATTTATCAATGTACGCGTTTATTCTATTCACGTTTTTTGCATGTGAATAGGGAGCTCAAGGGCGAAAGCCTACTTCCCTGAATAAAGTGACTTAAACACTAGAAGCCATAAAAGTACCATAAGAATTCCCATATTCAGAAAGTCACATTGATCAAACTTCTATTCAGTTAGATACCTAATTAAATGAAATGAACTCCAGCTTGACCTCTCAAGGTCATCGTGTGCAAAGTAACCACGTATCTTTTTGTTCTCCGGCTTGGACAGTTTGAAAATCGTTATCACTTCGCTTGGTTTGATTCTGACATTGCACGAACGTAATTACTCTTTGGAATTTTCGGGAATTTTTCTTGTGCCTAATTACCTCGCAAAACGACATCAAATTTGAATTTGTTTATCACCTTTGTCGACTTGATAATAACAGTCTCTACACCAATAAATACTGACAACCGCTCAGTGAACCAAAAGTGCAAAACCCCTTGAAGATCTGAAGTTATCCAGGACCTTTGACCTCTACAAACGGCTGAGTCGTTCCTGAATATTCTTCCTATCATTTATTGTTTTTTTAAAAGTGGTTTTGAACGAATAGGCGCATTTATTGCTCATATTGTTTCTATTGCGACGTCGTTGGACTTCCGTTTGAAATTCGCTCGACTCCAAGCTTTTGATTTTTGTCCAATAATCTGTTCCCAAAGTCCGGACTCAACGAAATAAGTTGTCATTGCATCACATATTGTCTGTTTATCAGGATCAGCCTATAATTGTTTATAGATATTGTGATATTCAGGCACACGAAAATTGATATCGGAATCTCGAATAATAAGCTAACTTAGCTTCATTTGGATCCGGCCTCATACAGGCTTCAGAAAACAGTCTCTCGCCAGGAAAGGTGTCTACATCAGAAAGGATCGGAGAACCACTGGCAAACTCACTTCGAAGGCTGCATCATTATTTGCTTCGTATTAACATTCGATAGTGAATTCGTTTCGGAAAAGCACTTCTTTTTTGCTCAGTAAACTATTCGCTTGATAATTTAAGCTGCACGTTAAAACTTAATTCATCCTCGTAGAGATCTTGCTGGCATGGGAAACGCAAATTTTCCCGACCCGACCACGCGAGAAAATTATTCACCGCTTCGGCCAGGACTCGAAACACCAACCTCTCGATTAGCTACCGATGCTCTTGACCGCTCGGCCACGCCCGGGAAGACAGCAGACAAAAGAAATAGTAAACTACAAAAATAATGATCTCTCCTATCTTTGTAAACCGTTTTCGATTTCATGTGACAAAAACTTACCAGAAATACTCAAGTCACTCTCAGCAGACCGAGAAGAACCACAAAGCAGCAATATTGAAGAAAGCAGTGCACTACTGAACATTACCAAAACTAAGCTAAACAGTGAAGGGCTGACACACTGTGATGGATACCGAGAACTCACAACCAAAGTTTTGAGATTAGAAGGAGACCTCGATCTCCTATCGGAAATAATATCAGTCCTCATAAAACATAACAAAATTAACTCGCCGAAACACGATGCAAATGAACTGAAAAATATCAGCAAGCTAGACCATTATCATCGCAAGGAAACGGTAGAAGTCAATAGGCACAACATTAAGTGAAACAAAAAGAGAAAACGAATGAAGTCATTAGAACAAACCTCTGAGTCAGTTGAAATACAGATGACCAGAAAATAAATAAGCGAAGAGGAAATTATGTCTTGCGTTTCCCCAGTTTCGGGAAATCTGGTGCACATAGAATCCGACTGCACAAAAGTAAATAAGCGATTGACGATCTCTAAAAAGTCGAAAAACAGTAATCGTTAGGTATCTTTACTGCCACGGACGAGCGACAGCAGCATGCTCTATACATGTCCATCGAACTACAATGAAGCAGGACATGGTAGCCAGCAAAGTAATGGCGTAAAAGTGGCCTGCGACTTATCAACCAACCTGGATGCCACAAACCAAAATTCAGGTTTCCCAGGTGCAATTCGAGCAAACGCATTGTCAGGATAACGCACGCTGTTTGAAAGGTCGATAGAGATATCTGTAAATCAACCAACAGGCTCACCGATGAAGACAAATTTGAACACATTATTAAAGACTATAACAAAGGGCTTGATTCAACCTTCCATCACAAAAAGAAAGCAGGATGCAGAAACGAGCGTTTTTCCTGACAGATCATTTTGTCTGGTAGTTCAGGGAGTCTCAGAGGCTACTGGGGAAACGCAAAAAGAAAGGGTAAAACAGGATCTGCTGATATTTCAAAATTTATTGAATGATACGTAAGAAACTGGTGTGAGAGTCGACATCAACAAGATCTTTCGATGCGGGCCTCTCGTTACAAATGAAACGCATGAGGTTCAACCCAGACCATTAAAAGTCGTCTTGGGGAGCAAATAGCAGGTACATCTATTGCTCTTTCGAAAGTCCCGACTACGAAGGAATCATCGTGGAGTGTTTTGTCAGCCGGATTACACTCCCATCGATCGGATGAAAATGAGGACACTGGTAGCAGAATTGAAAAGACGTAAATACGAGGGGGAACAAAACTTGAAAATTGTAGACAACAAAATAGTCAAAACGGTGCGCTCGTTTTTATGGGAACACCCGGTGAAATTGACGGCAACCACGCCGGTCAAAAGCCCTACCAAATGCCTATAGATTTGAACCCAGACAGGAGACTGGATATATCTTGTGAAATATCCAGAAAAATCGCCATGTGGAAGGAAAAACTTAAAATCTTCAGAAATCGAGGGAAAGAAACAAGATTAAAATGATGTTCACAAATGTGCAGAGTCTATTGAACAAAATGGATTATATTAAACTGGTCATGGACAATTTACAACCTAACTTCATAGTTCTAACTGAAACATGGTTAAATGAACGAATCGCAGACACAGAAGTCAGAATAGATGGTTTTCAGCTTATCCGCATGGATAGAAACGGACGTAGGTGTGGTGGAATCGCAATGTTTATACGAGAAGGCATTGACCTTATTCCGGATGGGCCCACAACAAACAGGATCTCGTCTTGCGAAATACTTCGTTGTAAACTGAAAGTCCCAAACCAACCAGACCTCCATATTGCCGTGGTATATCGACCCCCAGGACAGCGAACGGACACGGACGAAGCATTCATCACAGAGGTAAAGCAAATCTGCCGTAGCAAACACTTATTTATACTTGGAGATTTCAACGCTCCCGATATCCCGATGTACTGCTCGCGATCGGAAAATTCATTCGAACAGAAATTACTTCAGTTGGTAAATGACGAGTTTCTTACCCAACATGTTACAATGAAGACGCGGTTCCAAAAATGGGCAGCAGACCAGCTGTCAGCAGACGACAATTGCATCCTTGCATTAAGTTCTTACGTGCCGCTTGGACGAAGTGATCATTGTGTTCTTGCTTGGGAGTACAGTCATTTTTCTATACCCAAACGTCGTGCGGTTAGGCAGAGAAATGTATGGAAAGGAGATTATCACAAAATGAAAGAATTACTGAATGGGATAGATTGGAGCCCTGCACATATACCTGACCCATATGCTACCTGGTTATTCATTAGTAAATTGATTCAGCAGTTGGTAAAACAATTCTGCCCACTTAAAAGGCGATCATGCGTCTCCCGACCCGAGTGGGTGACATCGGAAATAAAAAAGAATCTCAAGAAGAAAAGAAGACTGTGGAGAACATATGCCAGATATCAACAACACGAACATTTTTCCGCTTTTGAGAAACAGCGAAATCAGTGTGTGAATCTTCTGAGAAAAGAAAGATCTGTCTTTGAGTCAGAAATAGTCAAAGAAATACCAAGAAATTCAAAAAGGTTTTATGCTTACATTAATAAGGCAAAACTAAATCGCGACTGCATTCCTTCTTTTAAAGACAATCAGGGAAACAGGTTAACTGATCACTCTGATAAGACCAGCCTCTTATCCAATTTCTTTATGTTCGTGTATCACAAGGAACCACCTTTTGACCAGGACGAATACTACAGTACTGCCACATCTAAAAACAAAATAAGCACGGTGTCGTTCCCAATGGACACAGTAAGAAAAACTCTGAAAGAGCTACAGCCCACTAAATCACCTGGCCCAGATGGTTTATCCGCAAAAGTTCTTAATGAACTCACAGAACAGCTGGCCTCTCCGCTCTCCAAGATATTTGAATGTTCGATGGAGGCAGGGGCTCTACCTACTGAGTTGAAGATACCCTACATAACCCCCATCTATAAAGGAGGAGAGAGGACATCACCAAACAGTTTCCGACCAGTCAGCCTCACAAGTACCTGTTGCAAAATGATGGAGAAGATAATAAAAACGGAACTGATGAGGCATCTTGAAGATAATAACTTGCTAAGTTCATATCAACATGGATTTCGAAGTGGTCGATCCTGCCTCACAAACCTTCTCACATCCATGGAAAGTTGGACAAAATCATTAGAAATGGGTTTGTCAGTCGATGCGGTCTACATTGACTTTAGCAATGCCTTTGACAGGGTTCCAAACAAATGTCTGATCTTTAAGCTCCGTCAAATGGGTGTGACTAGCAACCTACTAAAATGGTTGGCCGACTTTCTCACAGACAGTCGCCAGCGTGTTTGTATCGGAGACGCTAAGTCTCACTGGGAAAACGTTCACAGTGGAGTTGCACAGGGCAGCGTTCTGGGTCACATTTTGTTTCTGATATACGTAAACGACTGCCTGGATTTTCTGACATGCGAGAAGGTAATGTGCGCAGACGATTTGAAGTTATGGAACTCGATTGAAAAACCGGAGGATGCGCGGAAATTACAACAAAACTTAGATCGCTTGCAAACATGGTGTGATGAGTGGCTGCTGAACCTTAATCTTAACAAATGCCAAATAATCCAACTGCGGTCTAGTTCCAGAAGGATGATTAGGTTTGAATACCAGTACTTCATCAGTGGTCACCAACTCCAGGAGGTAAATACTCTAAAGGACTTGGGTATATGGATAACACCAACTCTCAAACCATCGTCGCACTGTGCGAATATCGCCAAGAAAGCTATGGGTAGCTTAGGCGCAATCAGGTTATCCTTCGTTAATTTTGACGAAGAGCTTTTTGGGCGCGTGTTTGGAACATTTATCCGGCTGGTGTTGGAATATTGCGTTCAGGCGTGGCGCCCTTGGACGAAACATGACTATGCTCTGCTGGAGAAAATTCAACGGAGGGCAACGAATCTAGTCAGAGTATATGAATGCCTACCCTATGAGGGCTGCCTAGCAAGGCTTAAAGTTTTTACTCTCTTATAGGCAACACAGAGGGGATATGATCTTAGTCTTTAAACTGGTCAGAGGAGTTGATTGGGCTCTTCAGATGGCCAAATTTGAATTGGCAAACATGACAAGTCTCCGAGGTCACTAATACAAACTGAAAAGAATTCACGCCAAACTTGAAGTGCGGGCCAACTTCTTTTCCCAACGGGTGATTGACGAATGGAACAAAATGCCAGCCTCAGTTGTTCAGGCTGAAATCATTGAAATGTTTAAAAGAAGACTTGATGCATTTTTACTTCATGAACATATATTTAGTCGACAGCAATGATCGATACACTAAAACGACTATCGCCATGTAACATTTGCTTGTTTTGCTAGCGTCTATCTGTAAATAGGGTTTTAAAAGGCACTGCCTATCTCCCTTATATATACTGAATTATACTGAATTAATGTTCATACAACTATAAATACGTGAGTAACATCTGCATATAAAAATGAAATATTTTTAGCCAGTTGGATGGAGTCCCAGTCATCCTTATGGTTCGATAATTACCAATGTCAAATAAAAGATATCACCCTTATCTGTATGTATGGGAAAAACTTCGGTATGATTTAGCACTGCCTTCCTTTAAGCATGAACAGTATTTTTAAAGCAAATATAAATCCAGTTTGTGTTTGAATGTTGCTGTCATGTTCGCCCACATTACTTCCTCTGTGAGTCCGTTCCGGGCACCAACAACTCACTGCGAAAACGATTATCAATGAACATCTGGCTGGGATAAGGTTTCTCAAAGTTTAAGAGAATTCACAAGCACGTTAGATTTGTAACCAATGCTGATTCCTCACGAGTTAGTATGCCTGTACAAGATCGTCTTGAATATGCTTGTACTCAAGAGCAAAGAGGTTAAGCGCATTAGGTCTGCGATATTTGGAAATGACACAGTATATATTTCAAACCAGTTTTTTTTAACACATAATTTCAACTAAAAGGGATCCCATGACGCCAACCAGATATGAAACCACCAGTTCTTAGTAAACACACCATTAAATATAATAAGAACACAGTAACTACATAATCATATGAATGTAGTATTATTCGCAAGCCTAAACATTTCCAGATGGCGTCCCGGTCAGCGTTCTGAAGGCGGATGCAAACGATATATTTCCGTCCCTTCTGTATAAGATATTTAATCTTGCTCTTGAATGTGAAACTTTCCTATTTTATGGAAGGAATTGCACATTTTTCTTATTCCAAAACACGGCCGACCTACGTCATTTGACGACTTTAGGCCAATACATACACTACCAGCGGTCTCGAAGATCTTCAAAACCTTGATCAAAGACAAGATGATGCGTCACCTAAGAGAGAATAACCTACTTAATGCGGCTCAGCATGGTTTTCTCGAAAAAAGGTCTTGTGACACTTGCCAGCTCTCTTTCTTTGATCATGTGCTACAATCTAGAGACAGCGGTTTTGCAATTAACACCGTTTACTTCGATTTCACGAAGGCTTTAGAATTTTAGAATTTATATTTGGTTAGCACCGGGAAGGTACTGTCTAAGCAAACATTGGTAACGAAATAAAGTTATGACAATGTGTGCAGATTAAATGTACAAATTCATAAATTGTCCTGCTATGTCAACAGTTAGCAATGTTTTTAAAAATTAATGGTGAACTAGAAAAAAATAGGCAGTGAAAAAAACTCCTACCATGAAAATGGAGGCAGAGTTCAATAGGCCTTCATTTTCGAATAGAAGGTAGGAGAAAAAACTGCTTAGGAAAAAATAGTCAGGTGGTAGAATAGGGTAATACTGCAGTAGCATTTCAGAATGAGATAATGAAACGTCGAGGTGATTCGTTCTTGATCACTTAGGCGTATGAAACAGAATCTCACGAAAATGCGTCAATGAACTTAAGTCCTCAGCATCATAGGATCCAGAATTGAATTCTGATGATGGTTAGTATCCAAAGAAACTGCAGCATTTAAGACTGTGGACCACCGAATTTGTACGTCCGAATGACGTCATCGTTTGGAGGACGGGTGATATAAGGAGACATTATAGTTCATGGGCGTCTCCAGGTAGCGTAAATATAGTTTCAAGAGGGTTACTCAAATTCCCGATGGTCCTTTCTCCGAGTCATGGGGAAAGCTACTAGGAAAAGATGAGGAAAATAAAAGGTTAATAGAATCAGTGTTAAGATAAATGTGCAGTCTTCGCTTGAATGCAGATAGACTAGTTAACGACCTTATTTCAATTGGAAAGTTATTCCAAAGAAAACTATACCTAGAAGCAAAGAAGAGAGAACGTTTACACGTGGAGGATGCAGAGGGAGGTTTAATTAGTTCAGAATTTCTTAGGTTATAAGGAAGACTAACGGGGGTAATGACAGAAAGCTTTGGGAGAGTTGAACTTTTATTAAGACGAAAAAGGAGACAAAAGCCTGCTTCAAGTCTCCTGGCCCAAAGAAATTTTAGCTTCGTTAGCTGGCATCTTGTTGAGTAAGAGTAGTTAAAAGAGTCGGATATAGAAAGTTTTTTGGTGTAATTTCTTTGAACATTTTCAATTTTTGAACGGCTAGATTCGTTCATCAAACCGAAGAAAGGACAGCAAAATTCAAGAATGGGAAGTACAAACATACGATAAAGTCTTAATTTAATTTCAGGAAGGTAGAAATTATAAGAAATAAAGCCGCAAATCTGAGCAGCTTTGAGCGTAATTCTATCGGCATGAGGCGAAAGATCTAATTTATTGGTGTAGCTTAAGCCCAAGTCCTTGATGGAGGAACATTCAATCATATGGCAACCTTCAAAGATAAGAGGTTGCGGCAGCCTTACAGGCCCAAAACTCATGTAGCGACACTTAGTAGGTGAGAACTCCATTAGCCATGTGGAGCTCCAGGCCGAAACAGCGTCTAAGTCTGAATGAATTTGTTCTAGGCACCGTTCGGTTGTAGAGTTAGAGAAAGAATAAACGCATTTGAGATCATCAGCATAAATAAAAGATTGAGAATGTTTAACTATCGATGAAATATCATTTATATACAGTAAGAACAACAAAGGACCTAATACGGTACCTTGAAGGACACCACTGACAATCGGGGTAGGACTTGAGTATGAGGACCCTACTAAAACTTTTTGTTTTCGATCATTTAGGTATGATCTAATAAAGTCAGTAAGGGGACTACGGAATCCTATAAAGCTTCTAGTTTAGCTAGAAGTCGTTTATGAGGCACCTTATCGAATGCCTTACTAAGATCAAAATAGATAACTACTACAGATAGATGATCATTACGAAGAGAGGTTAGTAGATTTAGAAAAGACATGTGGCAGGTTTCACAAGAACGGTCCGGTAAGAAGCCGTGTTGGGATAAGTTGATAATTTTATTGCTTATGCAAAAATCCGTGATTTGTTTTGCAATTAGTTTTTCAAGAGTTTAGCAAGAGAGGGCGTTTTATGAACACCGCGATAGTTATGAATGTCCGAGCGGGAACCAGATTTAAAAACTGGTATTATAATAGAAATTTTCCAATAATCGGGGAAGAAACCATTTACGAGAAATACTGAGTATAATTTGCTTAGTAAAGGTGGAAAATCCCTTAACTGTTTAATAAGTGAGTTTGGAATGTTATCAGTTCCAACTGAATGTGAATTTTTTAGGTGAGCTATTTCTTTTTGAATACATGAAGGCGAGAAATTAATAGTTGTTAGAAGTGAATTTGAAAGCAGAGGAATTGTGGGAGTGGGGCTAGTTTCAGTGGTAAAGTGGTTGGCAAAAAACGAGTTTAACAATTCTGCTTTGCCCAAATCATCTGTAACAAATTTTCTGTTACAGTCGAGTAAGGGCGGAGTTACATTCAGACGCTTAGCCGATGACCGAACATGAAAGATTTGAGCAACAGATTTGGATGAATTGGCATCACTTAGTGCCCGAGACTCCCTACGCTTATCTCGCGCGAGCCTTATTCTCGATGCTAATTCAAATATTTGTGCAATCCTTAAATGAACTGACAAAGAGCTTTTAGATGAATCTTTAAGTTGCTTTCGTAATTTTTTAAGTCTGTTCTGGAGAAAATGCGGAACAGTAGAAGAAGCTGAATGTGAATTAAAAATCTTAAACGGGATAAAAGACTGGATTTTTTCTGTGAGGCTCTGCAATAGCTCACGGAAAAAGTTTAGATCGTTGATTAAGAATATGCTATGCCAATCTAGAGTGCTTACGAAATCATTAACTGTTTCATGGTTTATGTTAGCAAAGTCGAGGTTATTGCATTTAAACTCAGGCTTCGTAAGAAGGGGAATTGGAAAACAACAGTGAATTATTGCGTGATCACTTGTAAATAGATCATGATGGAAATTCATAAAGAGAGGGTGAACATCGTTTGTAAAAATTAAATCTAAAATGTTGTCATTTCTAGTAACTGATCTGACCAGTTGGGACATGTTTGTAAAGTTAATAGTATCGACCAATTTCTGATGTTTAGGCGGAGAGGAATTGGCCTGCCAGTCAATGTCTGGCAGATTAAAATCGCCTACGATTATTTTGACATCAAACTGAGTGTCTGCAACTTTTTCAAATAGTTCACAGAGCTCGCTTTCATTGCCAGAATAACACGGAGGATTATAGACACAGCCAATTACCGCTTTTTTATTGTGCGGGAGGATGACTGAAGCAAAGCATACATTTCCAGAAAAAGACGAAATGTTCAGATGAAAAGGGAAATGTACAAAGGATGACTTAATATAAAGGAGGCAACCACCGCCACGTTTTTCAGCGCGGTCTTCTCGGTACAAATTGAAATTATCTATAGCAAGCGTCGAGTCAGAAATAAGAGAGTGAGCCCAGGATTCAGTGATGCACAGCACATCTGGATCAAGCTCAAAGGCTACTGTTCTAAGCTCAGCCATCTTATTTACAACTGACCTCGCATTGAGTGAAACTAAGCTGAGCGTATTCCTGAGCGGCAGGTTACGCTCATCAGTATTTATAAAAAGGATAATTTGGTGGCGGAGAAGAAAACTGGAAAGAAGAAACGAAAGGTGGGAAACAAAATTGCTCCGGTCTACAATTTGTCGAAATGTTACTGTTAAGAGAACTGAGATTATTTTACAGCGGCATATTTGGTTGAAAACCTTGGAAGGGAATGCTATATTGTGGCGTTTGAAAGATAGGGGTGGCATAGAAATGAGATTTTTGAGGGACGTTAGCGAAAAATTGGCGGAAAACGTGCATTTGAAAAAAAGGAATAAATGATTTCGAAAAACTGGTAGCATAATTAGAAGCCTTAAATATTTGTGGATTTCGGACAATTTTTGGGTTGGGAAAGATGCTAACGTTAGCGTTCGCAGCTGTTGTAGATGCTGAGGGGTTAGCAGGTTTCCCATCGGTAATGCCATTGCTGATCTTAAAGTCTGGATTAGCCACAGATTTAGATTTACTAGGAGTTTTCTTAGGGTTAGTAGATTTGGCAGGTATAGCCGGCATGGTTTGCTTGGGATGAGAAAGAAGTGGAGTTGACACAATTTCCCTCAAACCAGAAACAAGGTTAACGGGTGAAGATTCAGCTGGAATCGAAATTCCTGTCGATCCGGAGGGCCGTGGGCTTGCTTTAGCTTCAGGACAAACCTCTGAGATAACTTTTTGGTATTGAAGGTGTAGACCAAGGCTTCTTGTTTGCTAATGAGGGTGAAACCCGACGTTCCATTGGGGTTTTATCCCTACAGATAAACAACCTGTTTTTTTCAAATATTGAGCTGAGTGCTCATGCCTAGAGAAAATAAGGTCAACTTCAATCGCTGAAAAAGTTTGACCAGAATAGGAGGGTTTTTACTACGGGAAGATAACCTTTTAGCTTCAGCGACTTTAAAGTTAAAGCCACACGAGTAAAGGAAATGAAATGCAACGTCCAGAGGGATTTTTACTCTTGGGAACGTTTTTTTAAAAAGAAAATTGAAACTCCTTTTTATGTCGTTCAAGTGACTCAGTACTGACCATGTTTATAAAAGGCTCTAGTTTCACGCATTGTTGAGAAGTGAGTGAAGACAACTTTCCCTCAAAAATGGTACCAAGGATCGTGAAGAGAGAACCATATTTATACATAAAGGTATTAAAGTTTTCCAGGGCGTCAAGATCTAATTTCTTCATGCTTAAGGTGGGTTGTTCTAGTGGAAGTTTCACGCGAAGAGGATGTTTGCGTCTAAGTACTGACTGGGGTTTCATATTGGTTTTAAAATATAAGTACTTTTCAAATCAATAATACGAAGGAAAATTGTTACTAGTAACGTTTTTTGCGGAATAAAAAGATTTAATATTTTAAGCAAGTCACTGCAAGCAAATATCTGCTAGGTAACGAGTTTAAACTGAAAATAGAATTAGCGAAGAGGCTATGCAGGATGAAAAATTATATCAACTGGTATACCAGTTACTCAAAATTATTCTTCGCTGGAAATAAGGTAAACTTACAAATTTTTAACTTTATTTCTAGAATTAGCCTTTAGATTCCGTCGTTTTTACGTAAATCTGCGAGAACTTTAATGAGGCTATGTAGGGTGAAAATGTTTAAAAACTCTATATTTCTCCCTTTTGCAATTGCAATAACTGCAGGTATGTGCAGCTGATGATGAGGTAGAAATACAATTAATTGTCAATAATTAAGCTAATATTTTCTACAGGAAACGTAGAAATCAGTTGAAAATTTGAGAATTCACTTATCTTCAAATTTGAACCAACCGCCGTCGACCTTGACTTGAGGCCATTTGATCGTGCTGACCATGATCTTCTACTGCTGAAACTTGCCTCCTTCGGCATAGGTAAAAAGCGTTTTAATTTAATATTTTCCTATTTGAATGCTTGTGCACAACGGGTTAAAATTTCCGATGTTATCTCCAACACCACGCATGTAAGGAGCGGAGTTATTCAGGGCAGCGTGCTCGGCCCGCTTCTATTTTGCCTCTTTGTCAACGATGTTCCTGATTGTTTTCAGTAAAGTAGGCACTATATGTACGCTGACGATTTCAAAAGTTGCCTATCGATATAAACCGGTTGATCGCAACATCGTGCTTGAGCTCCTAAAAAAGGATTTTCAGGCCTTCGCTCAGTGGTGTCGCACATGGTGCCTCTCACTTTCTTGGCAAAAGTGATCCGTTATGGTTATCGCGACAATCATCAGCCCCACCTAAGCGTAGACGGTCATGATCTAAATGTTCCCGGAGTTATAAAGCATCTGGGCATATCATATTCTAGTAGTCTTAATCTGTCAGAGCACTGCACCCTGATTGTCTTGAAAGCACGCCAAACAACTGGGTTTATTCTCAGAAATTTAAAAAACCGTCAACTTTAGAATCAGCCTCTATAACATGTATGTCAGGCCTAGTCTGGAGTCTTGCTCGTTTCTATTTAGCCTTCTGCACGCTTGTGAACGAAAGATAGAATCAGTCCAGCACTTTTTTACAAAAAGAGTTTTCTATTCAGAACACATAAACCTGTCCTATCAACAACGCTGTGAGCTTACAGGCCTTGACCCGCTGTTGTTTCGCAGATTACAGAAGGGACTATTTCTACAGTTTAAACTTCCTAACAGTCATACATTTAACCCCCTTACATCTCTGAGGCACCTCGACCACTATCGGCGCACCAGTCATCGAGATGTATTTTTATTTCTTTCTTTGGTACGCACAGTTAGATACCGACAGTTTTTTTCGGTAAACGCTATAGCAATCTGGAATAAGCTACCTAGAAGTATGAAAATGCAGCAAAGCTATCCCTTGTTTACGCGAACTGTCACTAGTTTTCTACATTCAGGACACCTTCAAAATGTTTGGGTGCTGACTCTGTCGAAGCTCTCTTCGGTTCTGATTGCGTTCACGGACTCTGAATCCTGTGCTGGACTTCATGCTGAGGGCAATATTGCTGGCTCTGCAGACCTCATTCGGCTTATTTCTCAGTCGACATCGAACAGCCGCTCGCCGACATACCTGCTGGTGCAGAATACCGGATCCGTAACATTGAATGGAGAGGTTCTTTACCGGGCACCTGTGTTAACGCGTCCCTGTTCAGAACTTTAATTACTCAATAAGCTGCAGTTTTTTCTTCTGAAAACACCTAAAACAACGGTCAGGAGTATTTTTCACTGTCAGCTTGACCCTCTATTGTTTATATATTTTTGGACCTTGACTGTAAACTGGCAATAAATAAATAAAATAAAATAAAATAAAAAGATTTTCTTTTCTTATCATATATGGTTACAGCCAGGAGATGATCCACAAGGCACAAAAAATAATTTTACCAACAAATTTTAGCATATCTTCAAAAAACTAAAAGATAAACTATGACACAAATCACTGAATAAACACCAGGTTTCAAATATTGGCACATCGTATAAACACGAAAAATTGCATAATTGTATCAATTCTTTATAAAAATGTTTCTCTTCAGAACACAGAAACCTGTTCTACCAACAACGCTATGAGCTTACAAGCCTTGACCAGTTGTGGCTTCGTATATTACAGATGAGAGTATTTAAACTGTTTAAACGTTTAAACAGTTGTACTTTTAACCCCCTTACATCTCTTAGGCAGCTCGACCACTCTCGGCGCACCAGTCATCGAGATGTATTCGTATTTCTTCCTCTGGCACGCACCGTTATATATCGTAAGTATTTTTGGTCAAGGCCATAGCAATCTGGAATAAATTTCCCAGAAGTATCAAAATTCTGCAAAACAATTTTTTTACGAGAGCTGTCACTAGTTTACTACATTCAGGACACCTTCAACAAATTTTGGGTGCTGACTCTGTGGTAGCTCTCTTCCGTTCTGATGGCGTTCACGGACTCTGAATTATGTGCCGGACTTCATGCAAAGGGCAATATTGCTGGCTCTGCGAACCTATACAGGCTTATTCCTCAGTCAACAGCTAACAGCCGTTCGCCGACATACCTCTTGGTGCAGAATACCAGTTCTATAACATTGAAAGGATAAGTACTACAACGTGCACGTGTGTCACTGCTTCACTGTCTTGAAATTTAATTCCTCCATAAGCTGCAGTGTTTTCTCATGAAAACACTTCAATGATGATCAGGAGTTTTTTTCACTGTCAGCTCGGGCCTCAACTGTATAACTCTTTTGAACTTGCCTGTAAACTGGCAATAAATAAATAAATAAATAAACCATCATAAATGTTTGATCGTTTAATTTCTTATTACAGCTTGCAGTTGACCTATCAGAAAACAGAAATAATTCAGCAACAAATATCGACATAAATGCATAAACTTCGCATAAGCATATATTCACTTTTTTTTCATTTCCTAGCATAGCCACGAGTTGATACTAAAAATAAGTTCATTAATAAATGCACAAACGAAACCATAAATACCTAAATGCTCTAATGTTTATAGTTATCATATTGATAACTGGAATCGAGTTAGACGGCAACAGTTTTTCATAATTTTTTTCCGACAGAATTGATTGCTTCGGCAATTTTATTAACATACTGACGGGTTATACACTCAATAAGCTTTAAGAGATTAGTCGTTCATAGAGCCTTATTCTCGGATCCATATAATCAGTAAAAAATACCCTTTATCAAATACAATACGATGCTTGTTTGATAGCATTATAATTTCGTTGCAATTGAATTGAATTTAATTTAACTGGTTATATACCTAAACAATTTCCACCATTTTCACAGATCAGTCCGACCAAGTCCAATTAATCAGCCGAAGCATACCAACACAATGCGTTCGCCTCCGAAAATTTCAGCGGCTGCATCTGATTGCATTTGATGACATTGGAATTGACCGCAGCTGATTCTATCTCAGTCAAATGAACACTTGAAAATCCACAAGTGACAGATTATTCTCGGCCAAAAAATTCTTAACATGAACATTAATTCCTATAATTTTAAGCTATTTTATTTCCTTTTTTGCAATTACTTTAATAAATATGGACTCAGCAGGAGTATAACCTGCTTGAAAGGGTGCAGCGGCAAGCTAAAAAAATTAGTAAGAAGTCAAGGTGAACTGCCATATGAGATCCGCCTAAATAACCTAAGCAAATGGCAGTGGCACGGAGACTTGATACAACCATTCCGTATCGTGCGTGGCATGGATTGCGCCCTCCTCCGTGATTACTTTTTTCAACTGGCCATTACGACTTAGCTCCGAGGTCATCCGAAACACGGTGATATAACCTACCTGAGGCGATTGTAATGTCCAAGTCAGTAGAGGCATTCAAACATCGGTTTGACATACAGATGTTGCAACACCACGAAGATTAGGTGACTACGTAAACTTATAAATACCAGTGTACTACCTAAATCCGCTAATATTTACTTGACTATAACTTATTTACATTACTTCTATTTTTTTCAATTTTTATGTTACAAATATGGAGTTCAAAGGCGTAAGCCTTTTTCCCGCAAATGCACTGAACGGAACTCAACTGAACTGAAGGCAATTGTTTAACGTAAATCAAACTCCCCATTTCGCACACCATTGAAAATAACCAAAACCAAAACAAAAATTAGGTGGCAGCGGAAAGAAAAAGTTTGTTTTAATTTTGCCTGTGCTGCAAGGATCAGTACTATATCAATAATCTCTTATGGTTTCACCAAATGCAGAAGGGACTCTTTTTGTTGTGTAAGCTTTTGAATAGTCGTACATTTAATCCCCTTACCACTGTGAGGCAGCTTGACCATCCTCGGCGCAGCAGTTATCGCAATGTCTTTTTATTTCTTCCATTAGCTCGCACAGTTAAGTATCGATGGTTCTTTTCGGTAAACGCCATGGCCATTTGGAATAAACTTACGCATAATATAAAAATCCAGCGAAGTTATTTTTTGTTTGAGATAATTATTGCTATTTTTTTGCATTCAGAACAGTTTCCAAGAATTCTGGGCACCGACACGGTAGAATCTGTTTCCCTGTCCAACTGAGTGCGCGGCATCTGAACCCGATCCCAGGTGTTACCTTGAGGGATACGGCACCGCCTCTGCCGCCTGCACCCGTTGACTTCTTCGGCAGACAGTGAGCAACCGTACACGGATGCTTTCTTGCCTGGGGCAGAATCCCGGTTTCTAGCAAAGACAGAGAGACTGCATACAGACTGCAATTGTGTTAACCCTTCCCTGATCTGAATTGCTATCATCCTTAAAGGCGGCAGTTTTTTCTCCTGAATAACATAAAGATAAGAAAAAAATTTATAATGATATATATTCAGGAGTTTTTTTTAACTGCCAGCCTCTACCCACTGAATATTTCATCTGACAATGCCTGTAAACCGGCATTAAATACAACTTTTATTATTATAATAAACCTATTATTAGTGCGAAATGGTCATCCTGTTCTCTCTTGAATTCCTACGTACTCAATTTTCTGGATATAACATGTGGTAAAAATAACTAAGAAGGGGAGATGGAAAAGTTGCTTGCTAAATTTTTATCCCCATGCTCTGATGCCTCCATATATCCATAACAAGATTTTTCTTCAGTCTAGAACGTTAAGTGAACATACTGTAGCCCCATTTCCTAACATCCGGGTTTGGACCGGTAACGTCCTCGAAACCATAACTTTTACCTTCTGGGACGCGACCGTAGCAATTCAGCGTTTTCGTCAATCTTACAGTCCAGGACCAGATGGCGTCCCGGTCAGCGTTCTAAAGGCGGATGCAAACGATATATATTCGTCCCTTCTGTAAAAGATATTTAATCTTGCTCTTGAATGTGAAACTTTCCTATTTTATGGAAGGAATCGCACATATTTCCTATTCAAAAATACGGCCGACCTACGTCATTTGACGACTTTAGGCCAATACATACACTACCAGCAGTCTCGAAGATCTTCAAAACCTTGATCAAAGACAAGATGATGCGTCACCTAAGAGAGAATAACCTACTTAATGCGGCTCAGCATGGTTTTCTCCAGAAAAGGTCTAGTGACACTTGCCAGCTCTCTTTCTTTGATCATGTACTACAATCTAGAGACAGCGGTTTTGCAATTAACACCGTTGACTTCGATTTCACGAAGGCTTTTGATCGTGCTGACCATGATCTCCTACTGCTGAAACTTGCATCCTTTGGAAAAGGTAACATGATTCTGAACTTATTATCCTCCTATTTTCATGCTCGTGCACAACGGGTTAATATTTCTGATGTTATCTTCAACCCAACGCATGTGAGGAGCGGAGTTATTCAGGGCAGCGTGCTCGGCCCGCTTCTATTTTGCCTCTTTGTCAACGATGTTCCAGATTATTTTCAGTATGGTAGGCCCTTAATGTACACTGACGATTTAAAAGTTGCCTATCGATATAAACCGGTTGATCGCAACATGGTATTTGAGCTCTTAAAAAAGATTTTCAGGCCTTCGCTGAGTGGTGTCGCACATGGCGCCTCTTACTTTCTTTGCAAAAGGGATCCGTTATGGTTATCGAGACAATTATCAGCTTCACCTCAGCATAGACACTCATGATCTAAATGTGCCCGGAGATATAAAGGATCTGGGCATATCGTATTCTAGAAGTCTAAATCTGTTGTTTTCTTAATCTGTAGTCTTAATCTGTATTTGATCGCAACATCGTGCTTGAGCTCCTAAAAAAGGATTTTCAGGCCTTCGCTCAGTCGTTTTCGCACATGGCGCCTCTCACTTTCTTGGCAAAAGTGATCCGTTATGGTTATCGCGACAATCATCAGCCCCACCTAAGCATAGACGGTCATGATTTAATGTGCCCGGAGTTATAAAGGATCTGGGCATATCATATTCTAGTAGTCTTAATCTCACAGAGCACTGCGCCCTAATTGTATTGAAAGCACGCCAAACAACTGGGTTTATTCTTAGAAATTTTAAAACCGTCAACATTAGAATTAGCCTCTAAAAAATGTATTTCAGGCCTAGTATGGAATACTGCTCGCTTCTATTTAGTCTTCTGCATGCTGGTGATCGAAAGAACATAGAATAAGTCCAGCGCTACTTTAAAAAAAGAGTTTTCTATTCAGAACACCTAAACCTGTCCTACCAACAACGCTGTGATCTTACAGGCCTTGACCCGCTGTGGTTTCGCAGATTACAGTAGGGACTTTTTCTACTGTTTAAACTTCTAAATAGTCGTACATTTAACCCCCTTACATCTCTGAGGCACCTCGACCACTATCGGCGCACCAATCATCGAGATGTATTTTTATTTCTTCCTTTGGCACGCACAGTTAGATACCGACAGTTTTTTTCGGTAAACTCTATAGCAATCTGGAACAAGCTACCTAGAAGTATGAAAATGCAGCAAAGCTATCCCTTGTTTACGCGAACTGTCACTAGTTTTCTAAATTCAGGATACTTTCCAAAACGTTTGGGTGCTGACTCTGTGGAAGCTTTCTTCGGTTCTGATGGCGTTTATGGACTCTGAATCCTGTACCGGACTTCATGCTTAGGGCAAAATTGCTGGCTATGCAGACCTCAATCGGCTTATTTCCCAGTCGACAGCAAACAGAAGCTCGCCGACATACCTGCTGGTGCAGAATACCAGATACTGAACACTGAATGGAGAGGTTCTTCACCGGGCACCTGTGTTAACGCGTCCCTGACCTGAACTTTAATTACTCAATAAGCTGCAGTTTTTTCTCCTGAAAACACGTGAAACAACGATAAGGAGTTTCTTTCACTGTTAGCTTGACCCTTTACTGTATTTATTGTTTACCTTGCCAGTAAACTCGCAATAAATAAATAAAAGTAAAAATTAAAATTTGTCGGGGGCATTCAGTTCAATTCAATTTATTGAGGGAAATAGGCATGGGCCTTTGAGTACCCTATTTGTAACGTAAAATTAAGTGCGGTATACAGAGAAAACATGTGGGTTGCTAAGGTACAAATGCAATCATAAAATATGACAAGTGGTGCACGACTCTCGAGGGTAAAGATGAATTCCTCATCGCTCAGGCTCGTTTTGGAACATAAAACTGTCAAGGTTCCTTTTAAAGATTTCCAGCGATGGTGACATCACAACGTCTTCAGGGAGGGCATTCCATGGTTTAACCACTCTGACAGAGAAAGAGAACTTGCGCACATCCAGTCTCGCCTGCTGGACACGAAGTTTTAATAGGTGACCTCAGATATGGGTCGTGGTGGCAAATTCAAAGAAGTCCGAAAATTCCAGGCAACAATCCAATCCCTTCACAATGCGGAATGTCTGTAGGAGATCACCACGCATTTGCCTATAACTCAAAGGGAACAGATTAAGATTCATTGGGCGGGTTGGATATGGCAAGGAGCTTTGACTTCTAACCATTTTGGTGGCTTTTTCGGTTCTCTTTCGGGGCAGTTCTGATCTTGAACTGTCCAGGGTTTCCAGGCGTGCATAACATATTCCAAATGCGGCCTAATGAATGTTCCAAAAGTCTTAGCGAAAAGATCTTCGTCGAAATTCAAAAAGGCTCGTCTGATGGCATGCAATACCGCAATTGCGCTCTTTGCCACTTTCGAGCAGTGAGACGATGGTTTTAAGGTGGTGGTTGTCAGCACACCAAGTGGTGGTTATCAGTACACCAAGCATGCTTAGTTGTATTGTGTTATTCAGCAATGAGATCCCCGTCATCTCTTTAAACCACAAAAAAGAGAAGGTTTATAATTTGACAAGATATCAAACAAAGCAAGTACTTGAAGCATATGCTTATGTTGAGAACTTCGATGAAGTTTTAATGTACGCGAAGTCTCCAATGACCTTGAGAGGTGAAGATATATGTGATTTCGTGTATCATAAACGCAATATGAAGGATATACAGAGAATTTCAATCTTTCACATAACGTTATTGTGGATTATATCATTTAACCTGTACAAAATGAATAGTGGAATGACCACGGTTGATGAATTTACTGATCAACTGAAAAGGTTTGAAATTTTGAGTCAATATGAATATACTTGGAACGAGAATGCTACGCATTTGGCATTTACTTGGACAGCATTTAAACGGTAAGATTGAACAGAAAGTTTTGCAAAACATAACATTCATGTTATTGCTTTGGTCATGTTAATACCCTAAATTATTGCTGTATCTGCAAATCTGGACATATCTTGATGTATTAATACATCAAAGATATCTCTCCATGGACTGCTAGGTTACCAATATTAACCATAAGTCATTAATTTCCTCACATTTCGTAATATATTATTAATTTCACGGCTTCATTTAAGGGAATTTTTACGTTGATCTTAACAAATGTGCATGAGTAAAACTTTACAAAATTTCTGAAGTTATATAATGAAATTTAAATCTTTTAGCCATTTAAAGTTTAAAAAAATTATTAAGCCTTTAACATGATTCTTAAAAAAGCTTTATTTTATTACAAAACTTTGAATGATTTTTAACACTTCTAATACACTCTCACAAAGTCTTAATGCGCTCTTGTTACTAGTCATCTAGCAGGGTGAAAGACCGTCACAAATATATTGATCCTCCGCTCTTTGAAATTATAAGCACTCCGATAATGTCTTCAGTAGAAAGTGCTCTTTTCCTGTTTCAATATCGAATCGGTGCACAAAGTATTACATCGCTAAAATTAATAAACAGCTTTTTGGTGGCTTTTCGTATTTTATGCATTTAAATACCGAAATTGTTTATTTCACTGTTAAAAATTTATTAATATTGGGAATATTTTAGTCAGACCCAAAAAACATTATTTTTGATCGAAAAAGACGCTATTACTTCAATAATAACTTTACATCAAAACGGAAATCAAATGGACAGCAAGACCAAAACGGATGGATATTTGTTATTTTTTCAAGCATATTATAAATTTTAATACGTAAAGATTAAATTTTACATTTGAATGGGGATTGTAGGAAAGAAACTAACAGAATAGCCAGTAAGTATGCCCTCCCATCTTTTTTAAGCTGCAGATTAACTATGCCTTTCCAATTTTCGGCATCCGATATGTTTATTTTTTAAGATTTTGGCCTTTGCTACGCTTTCATAGAATGAAGCAACCAATGAGATTATCTGACCAATCAATTCCTGCCTTTCAAAATATTCCTTCCCACTTATCTGCAAACTTTTGCAGAGCTCATATTTTGACCTTTCTTGAGTTTGCTTGCAAGCCCTTTGAAGCCTGCTCGTCTGGCGAAAGACACACCTAAATCTTTCAAAACCGCTGAAACTCTCTTGTAAACTTCGAAATTCGTTGCATCATATTCTCAAACTTCTCCTCTAAAATTACATTTTCGGTAGTTTCTATAAAAAACTGTTAAACACAACCTATGAAGTCACATTCTACCAAAAGAACTTCATTAAAGAATTTTTCCTTTAAGTTAAAGACAACATTTATAACCGGATTGGTTGCTCTTGTGGATAGAGAAGTTTTATGAAATGTTGGAGTCTGCACTTGGATTTCCAGATGATGCGTGCCCTGGATTCGAACCAAGGACCTCGTAAGCAGTTAACTGCTGTGTTAACAGCAACGCTAATTCTGCACATCCCCAGACTCGGTCAAAGGCCTATAAAAATCTCTGCAATATATATATTCAAACAGATCATGAAATGGATGTAAAGCGATAGTCTCTTGATTGAATCAACTAGACGAGGAAGGAAAAGCTACAACGGATTTTAGCCAGATGCCTCTTGTTACAAAGGATCAAATGACGTTAACTGTGCATAAGATAATTTGGAGTAGAGCGAGGGCTTTCTTGTATAATGAATCATTAGAAAGGAGGAAATTGATAGGAAAGCTATCTGTTAACAATTATCCGATATCACTTCACGCAGTAAAAATTATAGGAAGAAAACTGCAAACACTTCAAAAGCTCACGGGGTCCGAAGGCTCATATGTTAGACTCACCTGACAAGCAGTAGCAAGTGCAAAATGAAATTGAGAAAGATCTACCAACAATGGAAGTTATCAGAATGCAACGGATAACGGTCGATGCAGACATCCCTCCGAGATTATGCGCATATTTCGGGCCTCAATTTAAGGGGAAGTCAGCCAGTGCAATGCCGTATTGCAGTGTACTGAGAGTGGAAATAGCTACCAATACGCATTTATCTATCAATATTTCTAAAGTCCGAGTTGTGAAATATTCAAATTCGACAAGTTTAAGTACTAAAAAACCCTTTAAGTGAAGGCCCTTCGGGTTGAGCACAATATTTAAGAGCTATGTTGCCTTATCTAGAACCTGAGATGAGTTTCACAGGGAAAGATCTACCAATAGCGAAGCTGTCTCGTTTTTCACAACCCACTTTGACGGAGCTAGTCGATGTCTACCAATCCGGGGGAAACAGAGGAGTGCGCGGTAAGCTCGAAGTCGTGCTAGGCGACAAAAAAAGGCGTTTACGGTTGAAGCATTACCAGAATGATAAAACTTTCAGCCGAACTAATCACCTGCCGAACGAATGAAGCGTCACTAACTAGTCCTAGAATTGAGAACATGGCGCACTTAGAGAGAACGGAACCTGATAAATTACAAAGATCAAATATTAAAACGACCTTCTGCCTCTCTGTGGATCAAGCTGGTTTGTATGACTGCACAGCTACTCCTTGAGACTGTGTAAGCCCTAAAAACTAATCTCATCTGAAATTAAAGCTGGCATTTAGGTTCAGTAATTTGCAAAGCCTCCTATTAAAAATGGATGAATTCTGAATCCCTTTTTGTGACCTGCTCCCAGACGTTATCTAAATAAAACAAACCTGGTTGTCGGAACAGATTGCCGACATGGAGCTTGCACTTCCTGGATTGCGACTGTCGCGCAGAGAAAGAGGAACTCAAAGAGATTGAAGCATAGCAATGTTAGCGAAAAATGAGTTTCATTGTTTCAAAAAAACCTTAGCTGGCTTGTAGGTGAACAGTGTGGCTGACTGAATCACTATTTGATTTTCAAAGCCTCAATATCTTAAAGGTGTACCGACCCCCATAATCGACCATCTATCTGATGCCAAATGAGTTTGAGTTCAAATTATTTGCTAAGCGGCCGTATTTTCTCATTGTTTGGGATTTTACTACACAACTCTGTTGACTGCAGTGAAACAGCTTTTTATCAGTAGTCACGTCCCCAAACCACCTTATTTCCGACGAGGGTATCAAGGGCCCATAGTTGAACTATCTTGAAATTTTGATCACTTAGTCTTTTGACAACATTGACATTTGGATGTACTTGCCCCCTAGAGTGACCATGTGGTTCTGATGGGCAAATGCACATTATTCTGTTTGCCGTCCATACAGTTTGATCGCTGACCTAATATGTGCCCTAGGGATTTCGAACAGATGAAAAATTACATTTTTCCTATTGACTGGGGATCGATATTTTCCGACGATATCGACGAAGCTTGGTGCCAATTCCAAGAGATAGTCCGAAACCTCATTTATAAAAACTGACAATGATGTTTGATTTTTATGCTTAAAGATGGAAGTTTACAAGAGGATAAATCTATGGAAAAGCTCCCGCAGTGACAGGATGCTGGAATTTGTCAACAGCTATAAGCTGCAGAGAAATCAGGTACAGGTTTCATTGCCGGAGTTTGCTTGATATTCAAAAAGGACCTGTATAACCGTGCCATGGTTAACCTAAAGTTCTTTACAGTTACATATAGCAGAGTATGCAGACTAAATTGTCAATCAAACTTGTGAACTGTTGAGGTTTGCGGAAATTTCAGGGGATAAGGTAAAGCTGAACATCTTTCTCGGTTCTTACGGTCCATCAGTAAAACACAACCTGAATTTTTAGCACCACTTACGGATACCAGGCCATGTCTACTATAGAAACAGTCCTCTTCACCGATGACATCATTCCGGAAGAGTTGCTAAACTCGAAACGGGAGATATCTCCAGGCCCCGATGCAATCCAGACCAAGCTATTGAAGGAGCTAGCTTCCAAAACGGCCAAAATGCTAGCCTTACTCTTCCAGGCGTCGTTTACTACTGTGGCCTACCCTCCGATTGGAAGTCCACAACCATCGCTTCACTAGTCAAGTATGGCATTTGAGCTTCCTCGAATGACTACATTCCTGGTAATCTTACCTCCAGTTGTTGCAAAATCAGGCAGAAAATTATCAAGAAAGCGTCGATGCAGTTCCTCAAGCAGAATCACCTCCTCTCTGATGCCCAGCACGGTTTTAGCAGTTGTAGATCTAGCCTTACGAATCTGCTCTTCGGCTGGACCAAAGTACGCGACAAAGGCAAACTGTTGTATGATATCTACATGGACTTCAAAAAAGCCTTCGACTGCGTTCCTTGCCACCCTCTGCATAAACTGCGCACTCTTGTAGTTCGTGGAAGCCTCCCTGTATGCATCCTGAACTTTCTGACTAAACGATCCCAAAGAGTACAACATGGGTGCCAGCGGTCCCTCAGAATTAACCGTAGTGAGTGGCGTCCCACAGGGCTCAGTTATAGGCCCCCGTTATTCCTTATTTTTATCAATGATTGCATCAGGGACCTAGAATGTGATGTCCGTTTGTTTACAATGCGGCAACCGAAGACCCTCTGCAACTTAACTTGAACAGGCTCGCGGACTAGTAAAAGCGCTGGCTTATGCTTTTCCATGTTATTAAATGCAATTTTCTTCAAACTGGCAGCTTTATAGCCCCCACACGAGGATTTAATTTCGAAATGCTACACCAGTTAACAGTTCAAAGGACTTTCGTGTTAGGATAACATTGTCACTCAAACTTACACTTAACTACACGAAGGCGGCAATGTCGACAATGTCTATATTGCAACTCGTTATGTGAGCCTTTATAGGGTTTGACAAATAATTGTTTTCCAAAATAATTGAAAGCTTCGTGGGCTCATAGCTAGAATACGCCACACAAAAATGGAAACCTTCGGCTGTCAAGCATGGTACCGTCGTAGAGAAGGTGCAGAGGCGGGCGGCAAAAATGACTTAAGGCCTGGGAACACTGCCCTATAAAAATTGACTATCAACCGTCAACCTTATTCCCCTTTCCTACAGGCAAATACGAGTAGCCCTCATATTAACCTTTCGCATAATGAATGGCCTGGACTCTTGCTTTGTGCCCAGTGATTTTTTCTCAGGCTAACACGTCCACTTTGCGTGGTCATCCCCAAATCTACGTACAAGTCAAGCAAGGATTGATGGACGCAAGTCCTTCTTCAGTAACATGGAACTGCTCTGCTCGCGGATGTTTTTCTCGACGCGCATAAGGCTTTGCAATTACAGTAAAACTGAATGTAATTATCTTCTTCACAATAAGCGATTAGCGCTTTCAGTTTATTTTACTCGACTTGCCGACTGCTGCTTATTTTTCCCATGCCATTATGCAAACGTCGTTTTTGTTTTCCTTAAGTCTCAATTCTTTCTTAGCCACTTTCTAACAAATCATGAGTTCAAAGGCGTTCGCCCATCTTTACACTAATAAGATTGAAATGAATTCGTCAAATCAATCTGAAGCGTCTGAATGATGAAAAAATGACTAACACAAATTACTTTGAAAACGTACCGCAACCTTCTACGCTTATGGAGAATATAAAGAAAATATTCTTATTTCAGTCGATAAAAACGAATCTTTACGATCGGTTTCTTCTTATTTTACTAACTCCGATGTTGTTTTTGTCCATAAGATTATTTAGAATACATAACTTAGGGTTTTTTTAAATATTAATATAGTAATAATATAATATAATATGTAGTATATTTGTTACGGCATTTATCTGCTGATATTTTTGAACATGATCTTCGTTACAAAATACGTTAGGGTTAATGATCCAAATTTGAACAAACGGTCACATTAAGTTACATTAATCTAAGAAACCACGTAAATGTCTTACATGTAAAGGCACCAATGTCCCCGTCTACTGCTACTCTATTTAATTACATTTTTATATGCGGGTTGGCACATTTATTTGCCTAATTATGTTTTTTCCACGCATAGACAAGTGTTTTTCAACTAACCAACGAGGTTTTGCAGTAGATTCACAAGTAAATTAGGAAGCTGAATCAGTTTCTATGTAGGCATTGTTTAAGAACCGTATAGAAATGGAGGAGCAAAAATTTAGCACCTATATAAATGCAAAACAAATGCTACATCTCAACAGAAACTATCCTCTTTCACACAATCGAAACTGTATTCGTGTTCGACTTCAAATAGTTGAAACGGAATGTACTACGCCATCAGACAAGAGCACTCAACGACTTTACTTTCCGAACATTTTCAGAGCTAGTGGATACCCAAGACATTTTATCGAACAAATCAGAGCCCATGCCAGCAGATGGCGTCAAAATAGTCAGAAGTGCAAAATCCAAAGCAGTTTAAAGTCTCTGCATTAAAAAACCCTCTGAGGCGATTTTTCGGTTGCTACCACCTTTCAGATTAAACATAGTCCATCGACGTAGGTATAAATTTTTCGGCATATGATGCAACCTTAAGACAAGCTGCAACTTACCGAAGCCACGTTAGTTGTATACAAAAGAGTTTAATAACTAGGACCGTAACTATATTAGGAAACTGGACCTAAACGGCAGCCCCGCCTAGATGAGTACACATTTGCAACTCGAAAGTATGCCTAAAATTTACAATGTCTTACGAATATTGAAGAAACTGATCAAAATTTCAACTTTCAAGGTGAGAGTATGTTAATCCACGGCAAATGAAGACAGAACAGATAAGAATTTAAATGAAGTATTCAGATAACTGCTTTGTTAACGGGCATCTTGGCCTTCCCGCAGTTTTTAAGACCTGCGTTACGATTTGTATGAAGATCAGGAAAAAGCGATCAAAAAAATTCCGGAAGCCGTGTATTCACGGTTTGCTGGCAGTAGCAGTCGACAAATGAGATAAACAGCCACTAGACCGAACGACATCCAAAGTGTCCCATCCATTCTCTATCAGGCGGTCGAAACATGACGTTTGCATATGACAAGTATGCCAAAAACTCAACAAAAGGTTGAGGCAGCTGAGAACAAAAAACTCCATCAGCCCAAGGCCGTCTGGCTCGCCTGAATAATGTTTATTTTAGATTTTTTCTATGAGGAACTCTTAAAAATATTAGTTACTTACTAAATCTGTTCCGGTGCAAAACTTATCTTTTTTATTATTACTTGAGATCTCTCAAATTTATCAATTAGATAATCGAGGATTTGTTTGGCACTCAATGTTCGGAAGCAAATTTCTCATAGTTTTTGACAAACCTATTTAAGGGCACTTGAGAGTCTGCAAATGACGCCCATAATAAGTTTAAAATACGTTCCAAGAGAAATTACTTATTAAGATTGTGGTGCATCGTAGAGTTTCAAATCCTTTGATATGAGGTAACAATTTTTCCAATACTTATCCTCTTATTAATTTTGTTTAAAGCCAGGGATTTTTAGAATATGCTCATTTCTTTGAAATTTGTCCTTATTATAAATGTTCAATGTTCAAAAATTAATTCACACTCCTTTAGCCGTACCCCTTTTATAGATTATCCGTCGAATAACCACTGAAAATCAAGAATGTACTCTTTTTTAACCTTATTATCATCATTGTAAACAGTTCATATTAGATAAATTTAAAGAAAATCTGTATATGAATAAGGAGGCTGTAAACATTTTCAATAGAACATGCACCTTCAAAACAACGAATTATTGCATTGTAAGCAAACGCAGGAATTTATCTTTCTCTTTATATTTTGAGTGATCGCACAAAAGCTGTTATTATGTAACATCTTTCCACAAAGTGCAACAAGGTTTTTAAACAAAATAATAGAACGCATAAAAACCGACATTCACACGGGAATTTTGACTTTTTCTGGAAATGCAATTCCATCTCTCAATATTAAATATATATTTTTATACTTGTATCAGTTACCTTTTATTTTATCGATTTGACACTAAATTGCGATGGGCATAGTGATTGCAACCGTTCAAATGGCTTAAAATACGTTGGCTTAGTATGCCTTAATTAACAGGATTTCGGTTTGTGAAACTCATAAATGTTTTCCGTTTTTTGATCTAATTCTCTCCATTAATGCTTTTCAGTTTGATTTGAGTGCTCCCCAGGTAATAGTTTCTATCTGTCTTACCCAGCTTTAAGTGGCTTAAGTGGCAGGGATAGTGTAATACAGGATGTCCAAACTTTACAGGGATTCCACCTGAATATATAAAACACTTATAAAAGGCATGATTTACTAGCGTTTTACTTGGGTTAACATTATGCAAGCGTCGCTGGAATACACGTGCTATAGGTAGGAATTGAACACGTCAGATGTAACGCAGACAATATACAAACGTGCGAACTACACTACTAAATGGAATAATAGGTTGATCAATCCCTTCCTTTTTACTACTTAGAAGAAATGAAAGACGATCCAAAAGACGGCCCTTATAGCTTTTTAATTATTTGTGAGTTTATATACAAAGCTTTTTGATAACCTGGACGTTCGTCGTTACTTTTGGCTGAGGTTGAAGTTTTTCATGGCAGTTTCGGTATTTGCTGAATACATTTATCTAAGCAAAATAGTATATTATCCTTTCAAACTGCACTTGTTTTCTTTTTCTATAAAAAGAATAATCTTTGACTTCAAATAATGCGTTCATGATTCAAGAGACGTAAAGCTCAGCGTAGGGAACCAGCGCAAATGTATCATTTGCTAAAATTTGTGACAGATGTTTTGCTACTACTAGTTTCACTTGGAGCTGAATGGTTAATTATTTAACACATAATACTTCAAAGTTTCAGTTCATGTTGCGTCCATCGTAAGCAAGGCCGTTTGGCTATTTTTGTTGGCAAGGATTAAGCAAGCTCTTGCTGGTCATTGGTGGCTAAGCAACCCTTCATATATAGGGTTGAAGAAAACATTAACTTATACTTTGACCAATTTTGGTCCCAAACCACGAGATTTACCTATGGTTATTTGACATGATATAATAACAAACACATATGTGTGCCACTTCAACCAAGTTTTCTTATCTTTTTGTGACGTCAAGACTGAATTTGTGGAGAACCATGATAGCAAGCGGAAAATTAAATTTCACTTCTCTTCATGAAAACTGCAAAATTACCACAACATTCTTTTGGTAATTAAGTGGTGTTTACTAAGTCAAGATGGGCCTGATCCGCAAAAGACGAACCAAAATGAACAGTTAAATAGGTACGGCCGGACTATAAGTTCATCAATGCCCGATTTAGGCACATTTGAACGAAGTGCAAAGTTAACCATTAAAGTTAAAAAGTTATTAGGATCATTGTGGAAATTATAAATGTACATGTCCTTTGGCATGCATCGTTTGTCGCTGGTAGGATTTGGCTCCTGTTCATGATACATGAAGCGTATGCTATTTTATGTGATGGTTGCCTGGAGTAAACGCGAAGACTCAGAGGAGACTCCCTTTATCTTGGTAAACTTACCGAAATTCTGAAATACGATTTCAATTCAAACAGTGTACCTTCGTAGGGCTTCAATATTGAGTATGGTAAAGCGTACCCTCAAAATATTTCGGTCATGACTGGATGCCGTCTTTTTAATGAGTTTCTTTTTGCCCACCTTCAAAAATGATACGCTAACCAATGGTTAATTAAGTAATATGAATTTTTCACGTTCATTTTCGATGGTCTTAGCAATTCAAATATATTTTGAAGTAAACACACAATAATATTATTTATTGTATTCGTCTGGTATTAAAATTGAATTTTCTTTTATTATATACTTAAAACTACGTGCTGCAGACATTCTAAGGGAAATAAGATATTTCTCAACGGTAGGAGGTAGAGATTATACAATGCTCATAAAAGGTTGTAATGGATTTTGATAATTTCGCATACCTTATAGGCAATATTAATAAATTGACGAATACGATGTATTATGAATGAACATTTAACGGTCGTAAAAAACCTCATTGTTAAAAACTTTATCAAATCCAACAGATACCCGTTCTTGTAGTATAAAATTTGAAGGAGACGTAATTTTCTACCAAAAGAGTACAAGAAACTATATTTTTGAAATGTTTTCACTAAGATATATTTGAATTTATAGGAGGTCCAAAAATCAATGAGAAAATGCATACTACTTGAGTAGCCATTTCTTAAAGAGTAAACTTATTGAAAGTGGGCAAGAAGGAACTCGGTTAAACGTTGGCATCCTGGCTTAACTGATATACCTTGAAATGATATTGCATGAAAATGAATATTACAAACCTACTTAAGTAATCTGTTTGAATAGAGTCCACAGTTCAGGAGTTTGGTTGGCATTTCATGCGATAGGGAATCTACCGTACCTTCACACTTCTTCCTGTTTTCATGAAGTAACATGAAACTGTATTATTATTGACTGGAAAGATGACTGATCAATTATTTGGTATGCAGGACTTACATAGCCCCCTAAACAGGACATATAGACAGGAAACACCCGCAACAGAGGTGTCTTTTTGCTGAATTCCAGGGAGACTAGGTGACTTTTATGTTTAAGGTTATGCTTAAGTTTAGGGTTAGATTGGAGTTTAGAGTAAACGCTTAGTTTGAGAGTGTAGGGCAGGGTTATTGTTACCCGTAGCGTAAGGATTGATGGTAGGGTCAGGTTTAAGAGAAGGGCTACGATTTAGGTTTATAATACACGAATGTTTGGGTTAGGACACGGGAATATTGACATTTTTCTGGAAAAATGCGCAGATCCAGCTGTATAACTTTGGCAGGGAATTTCTTTTCCCGTGTTCTGGGTAGGGGCCCTGTAAGTTACCCTATGCATTATACTATTCCCAGAATTTAGCTAGAAGTTTTGTACCTATTTGCCTCACGAATAAGTCTATTTTGCCCATTCTAGAAAATTTAAAGCTGTGCTTCAGCCTGGCCAAGCGTTTATAGCGCATGACATACGGATTTCAATCACTGGTGGCAGACAGCTTTCAAATACCTCGTTATTGATTCCATCGTTGTACAAAGGAAAGCTGTTAAACCAGGCGGATTCTAACGTTATTGCACATGTGAACGTTAATGGGGAGATCTCCATGACCGTCTTTTCAAATTTTGGAACACTGATCGTACAAGTAGGATTCTTATTTAATTTTATACTGTAGTCCTTTTCTTTAGTATTGCCACAAAAATCTGCAACGGACTTACTTATATACAGACTAGAGGACTTTAGAAACCCCAATATGTAGGTTAACGTTTTTTTTATGTTGCAGATCTTTATTCAGTGACTTTATGCACACTAACTCAACCGTAAATGGTAAGTACCGTTAAAATTTCAGGCTTATTCCGTCTTGACTGAAAGCGGGTAGTCTAAATTCATGAGAATAACTGTGTTCATTATCTGGAGCCACGTTTGAAACCAGTGCGTCATTTTCTGCAATCTGAAGACTACTCTTTGGTGTTCATATCGATCATTTTAGTCTTGTACACTTTAAGCAAAAGTCTTATAATGTAAACTAAGAAAACCTAAAAGTGGGCAGCTTACTTCCCAGTTATGGCAATTCCAATGGTAAAGATGACTTATATGGCCTCCTACATGACAATAGAAAAACCTTTCCCACTTAACCTAGGTGGCCTTGAAGTAAATTTGACAAAGGTTAAATATTTCCTATCTTAACCCTATCACTATCCCTAACTTAAAACTTCACTGAAACTTTAATCTTAGCCCTAGCTGTACCCGAATCCTGGACCCAACATTAAACACGAATTAAAACCTTAACATAATCCTCACCCTAACCACAACTCTTACCTAAACCCCAAAATTAAACCTTACCCTAAAGTTAACCATTAACCTCACCTTAATCCTAATCCTCATCCGGAATTAAGCCACGAACACATGTATTACGTGTGGTTTCTATTGCCGTGACCTGCTTAGGCGGCCATATAAATCATCCCTAACAAGTAAAGAAATTTTCAAACTCAACTTGACTGTAAACATGAGCCAACAAACAGCTGACTTGTCCAGTGCCTTCACCTTAATCTGTCGCAGGTTAGCCTGCCATTCACGCGTAGAGACCATTTTCAAACAACTCGGGATCATGACACCCAGCACAAAATCGGAAGCTCGCCTTCTTGGTCTTGTTTAGTTGCACATAGTTTTGGTCTATCCACGTTGCCCTGTTGGGTATATTTTGCTTCACCTATGAAATAATCCATTTATTAGAGTTACTTCAGACCAAACTGCATTCAAATTAATGAACAAGTAGACCTTTTCTTCGCACACATTATTTACTCAATGTAAATATGTTTCGGTATGTAGCTTAGGTGGCTCAGCTGGTTAGAATCTTGGCTGTACTCTAGCCTTGCTCGTGCTGGCAAGAGTTAGAATCCTACCGATATCACAGCGTATTTCACAATGAGATCAAAGTTACTCCTTTAAACTATACGTTTTCGCTATAACATCACTTCAGCGAACACTACAATAAACAATTTGCATGAAAATACTCTGTACTACACAAGTTGGCCCTGCTATTTACCCATCTAAATATCTTTTGCCGCGAATGATGCAACAAAACAGAAACCACGTGCATAAAGTCAACCTCAATTTCCCCTTTGTATTTGGTTATTGCATGACAAATTGCAACGTAGAGTAAAATGACAGCCACATTTGAAGTGCATAAGTGTGTTGATGTTGTCATCTGTCACAGTGCCCTATTTATATTTACGTAGGCTTTCCTTCAAGGAAGATTATGCGCACAAAGCGATATTTGCACAAAAAACGTAACTTATGTAAACTCCACGTCGTTGCTGACTACAGTTTCTTTGAGAAAGTGGGCAGAAGCAGCCATGCAAAAACGGTTGATATAATCGTAAGTCTCTGTGTTGTGCATCTCTATGAGAACGTTTAGTCCAAGGTCTTTAATCAAGTAAACGAAATCTTTCGGTCGACCTCATTTTTCCGTGCAGAAGGTGGTTTACTAAAGGACTATGGATTCGTGTTAGACGAGGTGAGATTCTCTCTGAAAATTTTCGAAGCTTTTACTATGTGACTCTATGGTTTTCTACGGACAGGAAGTCGCTTTATTTGTGGATTTAAAACACTGAGGCGTTTGAGAAAGCTTCACTTACGCTAAAAGATAATTTGCAGTATATGCTATAAGACATTTGTTAAACTAGTGGAATATGCGAAGCATCTTTGTCATCGGCTAGACGTATTAGTTATACGTATTCGAAACCCAACAGCCAAAATTCTAAATTTTACTTGGGACATGTCGTTTTGCTAATAGGACAAATACAATGCAACTAAAAATATAATACAAACGAAACAAAACGCGTAAGGGGTGGGTAAGCGATCACTTGTTTATATATATAAAATAATTTATATGCAAATGTATGTACTATTTCATCCCTAAGTAGTATTTTTTATGATTATTTTTAATAAAACTACTCTTTAACCCCACGTCCTCGATAATTATCGTGACTTAATATCTTGTATGATGTTGCTTACATAGATTACAATAGAAACCAAGCCACCCACAGTGAAGGCGCACAATTTCACCCCGCAAACAATTCTGCAGGTAGAAAAGCTCGTTTACCATTAATTTTTAAGTAAACGTCTTTTCTCAGCTTGTGTCCTCATTTTGTGCTGTGTCCGCTAGGATTTCGGAAAACGTAAACTAAACTCCAACTGCGTGAATTATCTGTTTACCTTTTCACCCAACCCTAATGGTGTTCTCGGACATTCGTTTGTGGGTAGTCCCCTATATTTCCACGCGGGAGGCATATGTTCGACATTTGGTAAGTTTGCAACATTGAAGTCTTCTGCTTCTGGCAGTAAATTAATTTTATTTACATTTGAATCTGCGTGACTTTTACTTTAAACAGGGCATGCGCGGAAACCCCTGAAATATTGAATAAGATCATTCACCATCCTGTAAAACAAAGAAGTCGGCTTAAGCCAAGTAACCAGAGTGAATAACTAGGCCTCTAAGCCCAGGTTTAAACATGCAAGGTAATATGATGGCTTCTAATTTACATGCTTTCTTGCCAGTTGTGCCGATATCACTGGAGATACAATAAATAGTTAACTAATATGCATTTTTCTATTTCCCTTTTCTGATATAGATTAAGACTTAGTTCCGAGAAAATACAAACCAGCCAGTGGATTTCTTCAACCTGTTCATGGTGATGTTATCTCTCAAATCAAATAAATATCTGGCATAAGAGGATATGCTACGTTTAATAAAGTTTACCAATACAGGACATTCACAGACATTCGAATATTTAGTTCGTTTGCTTTTGACGGCATCGTATATAGCCACAGCTATTCCCTGTTGTACAACTGGCCTGTTGATGTTTTTTAGGTAGGTGTTTCATCAACGTCAGTGAACTTTTATCCGTGATATAACCAGTTAATTTTGGGGTTGGAATTAGTTAGGTTTGGGTTCAGGCTTTTAAAAAAGAGATGGGGGTTTGAGTTGTAATGTTAGCTCTAGTGTTGTGGTTTTTAATTTAGGATTCCGGTTACTGTTTTAGGGGTAAGATTAGGATTTTAAGGTTAGGCTTAAGGGGTAAATTAAGCCTTGGGATTTTAAGATTGGATGTACGGGTTTAGGGAGCACCCAAAAACCCGCATAGACGGTCCATTGCTTTACATAACTGCTTTTTGAATGATCGTCTGTTTGTCTTTCTTTACTTGTATGTTCTGTGTTTGTTTTGTTTTTGGTGAATGTGTTTTTTTCACTCTTTTGTGTTTCCAGACATAAACTTGATTATGGCGTAAATTCAAACTGCGGCAATTTTTATTCACGAAGTATGCTACCCAGTTCCTAATATCCAACCACAAAACTATTACCACCATTCCCGTATTACAGGTGTCCATGTCTCTTTTTAATGTTTGGAGCTGCATACGATACCATTTCCCTTCAGGATTCAGTCCAGTTCAGGTTATTGAAGTAAAAGAGGCTTAAGAATTTGAACTCTCTATTTGTCACATATAAACCCGAGTTATTAGCAATAATCTAAAGAAGTTACAACATCAAGTTAATTTAGATGTATATTCGCATAATGCAGAGTTTTTTAATATTAAATAGTCACATAGTCCGCTTGTTGGTGTGATATGTGTCTGTAAAGCCTACATTTGTATTTCTGCAGAAACATTGACAAAACAGTCGCCTTCATCGGTTACACGAAGAAAAAAACTAGCTTTTCACATTGAACTTTCCTTGAGACACACCTAGTTTGAAAAGCATCCCCAGGTTAATTTTAGTTCCGAGTTGAAAGAACTAACCCATAAGAGGGTGCAGTCCAAGCCCTGCAAGATACGGAAGGTTTGTTTTAATTTCTGCGGAAGGGCTTATAACCAAAGGATAGAGATTAAAGTTATTTAGGTGGATCCCGGGTGCCTGTGTACTTTGACCTCATACTAATTTTGTGACTCGAGTCACAAAAATTAGTCACAGGTGATCACCTGTGCACCCTTTCGAGTAGGTTGTAAACCTGCTTTGTCCAAAATCTCTAGGACTGGATCACGTATTCAAGATGAGGACTCGGGCATTCACCGAAGGCCTAAAAACGCACTCTTCATCGGAGACTATAAAGGCCCACTTGATGGCATACAACATTGAATTTAAAACTTAAACTGCCATGAAATACTATGTAGAAGGTTTAAGGATGACTGTCATCCAATTTCTGTGCTCCTTCTATGCTTTTGTTATTCAAAGTGGCATATCGTTGAGATATAACAGTGGAGTATCAGTGACTTGGGTTCGATTTCCGCGATGCAGCAGATAGCATCTATTCATGTTGTGAGCTAGGATTCATCTGCATCGTCATTCTTCCTATCGACGGAGACTTTCTGGAATTTGGCTTTCCTGAAACACTGTAGAGGACATTTCAGTTCTTATATTGTCCACAAATCTGGCACACACGGTCCAAATCATTTACGCAGTCAGTAATAAAAAATGATAAAGAGGGTCGGTCTGAGCATGCAGCCTGTGGCACTCCAATCGCACTGACTGCACACCCTGATTGCAACTGTCCTAATAAAAAATCTGAGAACTACCAACAATCTGGGAACTACTAATGAGGAAATTCTCGATCCGTTTAAAAAGGTTGCTTCCGATATCCGTCATTCTAAACTTTAACAGGAAACGCTGGTGTGGCACACTATCGACGGCCTTCCCTAAATCAACGTAAGCCGCAGGAATTATGTCTTTTATATCGCGAGCTCTTGTCCAACATTAAATTGTATAAAGTAATATCCTGACGCATGTCCTTCCACTAGGGTAGTCTTAGTGGGTATTGGACAAGACATTGCGGGTTTCTACACCAGACCATCAAATCATGTTTGAGTTTGCAACAGATTCAGGTCGGAGTGTCGGATATTTATTTGGTCACAAGTGCATGAATCCCACTTTGCACATTGGCGTAATGTGAGTTGTTTTCCGGTAGCTTGAAGAATTTCAGTATCGTACGATTTCTGGCACCGACAGGATAACCGTTAAGCCAGCTCTCGCACCAGTTCAAAGAGCATCTTTCCTGAAATCTCATATGATCCAGCAGATTTTCCTTATTTGATGCCCTTTCGTTTGAAAATCGCTTCCTCTCGAAACAGAATATTTTCAATAAATACATACAACTTCTTTTGTGAAAACTGACTGGTGAAATTTTAAAAAATGTCGAACTTCGTTTGAAATGTCTGATGTTTTGAAACTGTCATCACTCCTCACAAAAAGGATCAGGTTCTGGTTAAGAGCACCCTTTGGTAAGTAGCTGCAGAGCAAGTTAGGATTTTTAACTGCTCGGTTGAGCGAATAACCCTCTAAATCCCGTCATCTGTTAATAATTAGGCCTTTTTACTTTGTTACTTTTGACATCGCATTTTTTAAAGGTTTAATTTTCGTAGTTTTTGCAAACTTCTTGTACAGCCTTTTTTCTGGTTACTCTCCTTTTAACCGCATTAAGCCACTGCTGTCGGCTAGACATCCCATGCTTTAATAAGACACATAGATGCAAAATGCGCTCATGCAATACCTTCGAGTCCTTAGTGACGTTCCCGCAGAAGATAACATCCTAGTGTATCCGTGGGGAAATAGTCCTCGTGTGGCGAGAGTCTACTTGACATATATTTGTCCTAATTTCGTTTATTGTATGGTTTACAGAATGTAGACCGTACTCCCGAAAATAACTGCATGATTACTTCGACCAATCGGATGTAAGCTACGTACCCCGTTTATACTGTCAACATCTTGGGTGAAGACAAGATCCAGTTACTTATTCTTTTACCCTACATGTGCTCCAGTTGGTATTGAAATATGTTGTTAGAAAAGTGTTTCAGGTTTTGTCTCTGGGAGACAGTGAGCAAAGGCCTATTTGAGGAATTTCACATGCATATCATTGCATCGTATTCCGCGTACATCGCAGTCACCCACAAAAACCACATCAGGTTGACTGCCGATCTCATTTATGTTCTCCAATAGAAAGATATTTGTGTCAGGGTCTGTCCACGATGGTCGGTAGAGAGTCACGGCTTCCAGATATTGTGACCCACGTACCTATATTATCAACTAAGCAGCCTCCGTGTCCTGAGTAATATTCTCGGTCCTCTCAAATGCGATTAAGTTGGGGAAATAATTTCTGAAATTATTAAGTGCACGACATGGATTCATGTGATCCGAATATGACTTTTAGGGTCAGACCCGAAATTTCAAAGAACATTTATGTTAGGAGTACGGTATACCATCTTTGCCATGTACATTTCATCCTACTTGTAGTGCTTCTTGTTTGTAGAATGGGCATAACGTAGGTATTACACAGTGGTTGACTAACTTCAACCCAGGTGTTAATTGAAATTTCGGGTCTGATCCTGAAAAGTCATTTCCCGGACACATCATTCCATGTCCTACAGTAAATAATTTCAGCAATTATTTCCTTGATTATTCTCTGGAGTTCATATACCAGAAACCACATAGAGAACGCTATAAGGCCTACTGAGGAGCCGAACCTTTCGATGCTGCGCCCTGTAGCAGCACTAATATTGGCGACACACGTTTCTGAGCTTTTTACATAGTACCTATGTCGGGAGTACGGTATAACATCGTTGCAGTTAATTTGCTTTTGCATTTTTTGACAACTTCTCCACGTCGGCTGTCTTTTCCGTCTTTCGTAAATAATAAGTAGCTTGATTGAAATACTGAAAAATCACCGACGATATGTGATAGCCACGATTCTGTTATTGATATGTCATCTGTAGAGGTATCAACTACCTGTATTGTCAGTTCTTTGACCTTCGAAAACATATTCGGGTGTTGGTATAGACGAATTTTGATTTATAACATTCGATATTGCTTACCATTTTGCAATTTTATCTATGTTCATAACAAAGTAGATAAGCTGGTTTTCGTTTATTGGAAGACTTGACTGGCAACAAACACACCCTGATGTCGACGTAGGAAGTTCGACATTTTTCTTTGTACATATGGTGAGGGTTAGAATTAGCATTAGTTATGCAATTCGAAAGCCTGGGGGGCAAGGGAAACGTAAGGTGTTTCATCATACTCATAAATTAGAAAACCGACAAAGTCCTCTCCTTCATGCGCAAAAGCAGACGATATACATTTCGGAAAAAAATATTTACGTTATATAACTTTTTCTTTATCATTTCTAGGACCGATGGTTGTTTGCATGCAAACGGCGGCAAATCCATTGAAAAACGTTTGCTACCGAATGAGTCAGTTTTTTCTTAAGTAAAATTTATAGAGGTGTCTTGGAAGACCGTTGACCGAAATTTAGAGCCCTATTCTATGCTTATCAACTGATGGGCACATTTCATGCAAATCAGTATTACAAAGCACTTGAGAAATATTTACGACTTGGAAATATAACTGCTTAGTCTAGCCAAAAATTCATATGTTTAGGCATTAAATGTCCTGTAAGAGTTACGGGTCTGCTTTTATAAGTTTGTTTTTATCCCTACGATAACGAAATAAATCTGAGAGTTGTAAGAACTAAATATGAGGATGCTGTAAGCACTTCTCTTCTAGAGCCCAGAATTATCTGAACACTCTAAGGTTTTTAAAGAAATAATCGAGGCGTATTTACCATAACTGATGGAACTTTAAATCTTTGGTGACCAACTGGGGTTTGAGCATAGTGAGTTCGGGCTACGGCATGTTATTGAGGCGTCCTTAGCAATCACTAACCTAAGGATTGTGTAAACTTTATTCTCCTATGCCTAAATATGGCAACGCAATTGAGCGCGATGGTAAAAAAATAACAAAAAGCAACACTTAATAAATAAATGTTTTTGAATAACAAATATCACAATTAAACAACTTTTTGCTGGTAATTTTATGAAAAAAGAACTTAACACACAGAGATATACTTCCAGTGGCTATGAAATAATAAACCAAAACAGAACTTCCTTGACAAAGCTAATAGTTAGCCATGTATATTAAACCAAGAGGGTTTATATAACCTATCTTAACCTACCAATCAACTGCATTTTAAAAATGTCGACTTTAAGTCAGCATCTCTCCGCAACTTACAGCCTGATATAAAAGCATATTGCTGACTACGACTTGTACGATTTATTTCCATTGTTCAAGTGGTGCAGTTTTCATGGAAATTTCGATTATCCGTCAGGTGCTGAGTATGAAAGTCCGATAACTGCGAGTAGACCAAACTGCTCTTTCTTGATCTCCAAAGATCATTCATCCTACAGTTATCTTTTACGAGAGAACAGTTGGTTAGCTTACATTCATAGGAGATGCAGCAAGACTTACTTCGAAAAAAATAAAAAAAACATTGCCCATCAAAACGCACTAGATTACAAAGCGACATCATCACCATCCACATCATTTTTAATGCTAACAAGTTTGCATATATTGAGCCTATATTGAAAGGGTGACATAACGAATGATTTTATCGGTAGTTAATTCTCTCAAAAGCAGGTAGGAAAATGAATTTTTTAATAAAAACCAAGCAATTAGACTTGACTTCGCTAAATACGCCCAAAAGGTATCATGACAAAATTTATTTACCGCTAATGTTGCGGCGTCATGTCAGCAAAGGGTTTTTGATTACAAATATAAACAAACTATAAAAAAGTAATATACTGCACTTGGGTTGCTATGACATTGAACAATTTCCGTAAAAAGGACTCTTATTTTTAAACTATAGCTTGATAGTGTTCCTACTGAATTAACTGTATTCAGTAAAAGTTACATCGGACCGATGTAACTTAAGAACGCCTTTGAATTTGTCATTATTAAAAAGGGTGCAATGGTTCTTATTTTGCTTGGTTTCGATAATGATTGATTCAATCATGAAACTTATGTGTATGGTGTTCATGCACCACCCAATAATATTAAAATATATATCATAGAGATTTAACAGACCAATGAAGGAGAATTTTTAAGCTCCACGTGTTGTTGCCAGTGAGGAAGACGGAGACGGATCGAGCGCTGGAAGTATTACTTTTTTCGAATTCTTTGAACTAGTGCAGAAGTACGTATTCAGAGTTGATAATAACAACAGAACCGGTGCAATTATGGGGAGTCATTAACTAATCACTGACCTGTGCCACGGATCTGGAGATGACTCTGCAGGGCTCTATATGGGGCGTCAGATCAATACAGCGATTGAATGAGTTCGCATCAGAGTCCCGGGCTTCAGTTAATGCTCGGCTTATCTTGCTTCCGGTATGGGCAACTACTATGCCCACCTGGAACGGGTCAGGAGATGCCATTGGTGTCCTTGAATCTCAAAAAGACATGCTCTGCGGTTCCCTAGGTTTATTTGGTCAATTAAGGCACCTCCTTTTATAGCTTTACGAGTGTTTTTTCGTTGCAACATGCAGATCGGATCAACTCGTGGATAGGACGCGTAAATACCGGATACACGTCCTTTGCCGACTCAAGGGGTCGTCAGTTGCTGACTGGTATAGCCGAACTGGTTACAGCTCATGAACTCGGTCACACTTGGGGTGCACTACATGATCCAGATACAGCCGTTTGCGCTCCGAGTGCGGAGAAGGGTGGTCGATATTTGATGTATCCCTACCTCGTATCCAGTTTTTCTCCGAATAACTATGTAGGTTCCTCTATTTACTGCAGTACTTACTTGCTATGTAATCCTTATTCTGTTTGCAAATATTACCCTTTAAAACTTGAATGATGGAAGGCTTTCAAACGTGCTAGCAAGACACATGAAATTGATATTTTCCTTACACTTTTTGCGTATTAATTGCAATACCAGAGAAGTTGGGAATGTTTCCAGAAATTACAAGTATTCGAACTTTTATCTGCCTAATAATGTTTCCTGAATTGCCGTTTCGTCTTAAGCTAAAAATGGATTTGCCTTTAAAAAATTATTGCTTACTCTGCATGAGGAGGTAACCAAAGAATGATAATGATTTATTTAATTTTTATTCAAAATATTATTTTCTTTTATAATAATGTCCATAACAGGATGTGCTCTTTTCCAAGGACTTTTTGCTGTAAGGTGCCTCCAGCGATTTTTTTTCTAAATCTCTCCTAGTTTCTAAAAGCGTTTTCTTACTAGATTTTTATTCTTCCTTGGAAATAAGAGGAAGTCGCAGGCTTTTAGGTCCGGCGCGTAATTGGGGCTAAAAACTGGTTGATTTTGAACTCTCTATGGGCAGGCGCATTCTCATGCCAAAGCAGCCAATGCTCTGATCGCCACAATGCAGGTAGTTTTTTTCTCACGCACTTGTTTTAGCACTTGCAGATAGCCATGTTGGTTTACTGCGGTGCCGTGATAACAGTTCCTACGTGAACGATTCCTCTGATGTCAAAAAGACAAACCACAATAGACGCGTGGCTTACTGCACTTCTTCATCGCAGAATAGCAGCGAGCGTTGGGAGAGGCTTTAAGAAAACAATCACCCTATCTGTTGCCATTTTTCATAGTGGCTACTTGGACAACTGAACAATAAGAGTATCAATTACGCGTAGCAAGCGGTAGAAGGCAGCACTGTCAACCCACTGCCTTACAGAAAAAAAATCCCGTAAATCGAACTCGCCTGGATTCTCGATGGATTTATCTTAGACTTCATGTATTATCCCGCATTTTTCGGATATTCAATCGCATGCACAGGGTTTTCGGAAGGCATCAGAATGTTTTTAGTTTTTTTCTGACAATAAGCTCAGCTCTACGAAGTCCGAAGTACGAATTTATTTTTATTTACCATAAATTCCTCTCAACTTGTTGGTAGGCTTTTGGAATATTGTAGGATCAAACCATTTAAGTGCTTATCATAACTTAAGGTGTTTGCAGGATCCGCAAGGTAAGCCCAAAATATTGGTTAACTGCCATGTGATCGTGTTGGTATCAAAATGGTATCAAAATTCATTTTGCGATTTAGATATAGTCTATTGCCCAGGCAAGGTTGTCCCAACGAATTGTGGTAGGGGCAATCCGAAGTGTAGTTGGATGTCGGTAACCTCCTTGTTTTTGAATCAGATTCTCTCACAATTAGGCCCAAACTATCACTGTTCTTTTGAATTTTTCGTATAAAGACAATCTGTCAGATCGGTGCCTAACTTTCGCTAAGGGTATTATTTCTGGCCGTTTCGCAAGCTTCACCTTCTCAAGTTTTCTGCCACAGAGGATTTATTTGACTTAAGAGAACAGCACCTGATCTGGTTGACAGACAGATGATACCCACAACGATAGAGGTCTGAGAAAGAAAATAATGTTTAAGTGTTTTAAACGATAGGTTCTAAAGATACTCAATGTATCAGATTGACCGTTGCCAATCGCAATGTCCTCTGTGCGCCCCACAGCATGATATTCACAGGGACGGGGAGATAAGCGTAAGTTCGCTTATAGAGATTACAGTTTTGCAAAGCATCTACGACACTCCTACATTACCCACTTGAGCCTGGTATCAAGAAGACCGGAGAAGTACGCAGCGATTTTCAAGGCTAAACAGTCCACCTGTTCATGCAATGCACATCTGGTCCGCACACAATTTCCGTATATTTACACAAAAGCGAAAGAGGCTAATCGGATTCTAATTGAGTCGAAGTGCAATAAAGGCCACATTCAGAAAGAATCAGTGCAATCTGACTCCCCATTCTGAAAGGAATGTATGTAATAATCAACTGGTACACCGAAACGAGCATTGTTTTTTTACCTTGACGGATACTGGGCCGATCACTCTGTTTATCAGATCCTAGCGGTAAGATGACGAGTAAAGTTTAAGTATGCTTTAGCTTAACTTAACTATTTACTTTGCAGCCTGTCATAAAAGCCATTTTTTGAGTTTTTTGGCTGATTGCGGAGTTGTAATCTTTAAGTTGCATGTCGAGACAACGTTCGAAATGGGAACTGTTTCAAGCATATGTTCTTGTCACATTAAGTGACTTAAGGTTCAAAATAAAGATCGCGCTGACCCAAACCAAAGCAGTTCAGTTGTCGTGTAGTGACAATCATTCTCATTTTCTATCATATGCTACATAAGACAATTTTTCGTGATTGCAGCAAATTTTGTTATAATTTGCCTGTCGTAAAGAGTGATTGCAAAGTGTAAGCAGCAAGTTTTCGAAATTTATGGCAAATTCCATCGATTTCTGTGCTCGATATCGTTAAGTAAAACAATTAAGAATGCGCTGTCTACTCGAATGAACTGAGCCGTATGAAGTAAAAATCGAGAAAATTTAGAAGATGGCATATACTGATTGATCCGAAAGTAAAATAGCAGTGACCACTAATTGAGCTTGTCTTTAATAAGTAGCATTTACTTTTAGGTATATGTTTATACTGGTCATATTTTACTGCTTCTGGTTTTCTACCTAGACCCCGATTCCCCCGCCGAATTCAGATTCAAATGTCAGAAGTGGTACTTGACCGTTAGCTTCCAAAGGTTCGTGTAAAATTTTGAGCTGGATATTACCAGCGACGACGTAAAATGACATCTGAACCAGAGTAAATTGCAAAGATATTGAACTTAAAAACGTGCTCATCATACACGCAACACGACAGATCGACCTTCATGGATGACGATTGCCATAGAATCCGTGACAACAATGACTCGCAGCGTCTGCCGCACTCCCTCCTCATCACCCACCTTGCTCCGATGGTAAAAAGCAGCCAAGATTATCGCAGGTGCATTCGGAAGCAGTTTGACAAAAGTAAAGAGTTCGACTCAGTGTGTCACACAGAACCCTGTGAACGCTGCTTGTAGCCAACTTTCATGAGTCCAAGCATACGTGACTGAGGGAGTCATCTTTGTCAACTTATGGAGTCATTGCCACATGGCTCTCAGTTCTCTAGCTATTAGCGAATGCTCAAATGAGTACGGAGTTAGCCCTTTAGTTGGCGACCCTCTAAACCATAATTATTAGCCGGTTATGAGACATTCAATCGCGTCAGGTTTGTTATTTTAGCCGCTGCGCTGAGGAGATTTACGTATAGATTCCTCAGAATCGACCCCACACTCCCATTTCCCACACAACAGTGAATCAACCGAGCCTGTCAATCAGCTGGCCTCGCATCAGAGGAATCAACCAAATGTCCAAGCGAGCCTTACTCTGATGTTCTCCGAATTTCTGGTGTTATTGTGATGTTCGACGGGGCGATGTCCACCTTTGTCGGCAGCATTCTTCGCGTGGTTTCTGGTGCAACTCTAGCAGCCGAAAATTTGCGAAAAACGTTTTTGAATTTTCAGCATGCTCATTTTTTCGAATATGATAAAGAAAAGGTCTGTGATAGAATCAGGTTTAGGATTTCCCTCCATCTTAACGTTCTGATTTTGTTTGCGAGACTACGTCGTTGCAGTCTTACTGCCGGTGGTATGCATCGCCAAAGTGGATTTAGCATTTACTTGAGGTTTACTTCGCAGACTGCTCATCAACTGCCTATCCGTTGCAATTACTTCCGAAGTCAATATGCTATGCCCTCCTTTAAAAAAATGGTCACCAAAAATCAAGTATGTATGCCTGCTTCGTAAATTAAAACGCGAGGTCTTCTATGAATGTACGGGGGTAAATAGGGATAAATTAGGTGGGATAAAATGTCAGTTGCTAAAAAATATAGGGACAAAGTTAGAGAAAGTGGTAAATAGGTAGAAATTGATTCAAGTGTGCTAGTTCAGTGTACAAACAGCGCACAATTTGAAAAACGCTGTGTCGTAGCAAACTGGTGAACTAAAGTAAACTGAATGGCTAACGAATCGCTAGTGACTGCTACGTTATTAATTTTGCGGAAAGTAAGTAATTGGAAAGTGCAAGTAATACTTGTTAATTAAATTATTATTAGTGTTATTAATTAATATATAAGTTTCAATTAATAAAAACACTCAGTTATTTAATGATTCACTTATGGAAAATCTAGCTGGCAGTTATGGAGATTTTAGCACTAACTCTTAAACTTATCTTAATCCTACAAATAGACCCAACCCCTCCTACAGTATTTAAGCCTACCATTTATTCTTAACCTAATTGAACGCAATCCAACCCAACCACCAGCCCTAGAACAGTTTAAACGGTGGCTAATCTTAATACAGCACGCCTTTGTCCCTAGCCCACCTCACCTGGCGCCCACTGCCAACCCCAGGGTTAGTCCAATAGGTCCTAGTCCCAACCCAGGAAGTTTAAAACCAACACTTTCAGCAACCGGAAAGGCGAGTGATATGATTTGAACAGCTGATTTGAACATGGCTACCTAAATAATATAAGTAGAAAATTACATAGTAATGCGAACGCAGGCGGGTGGGCGTGATCTTTACCAGATGCTCAGTCTAACATTATATGGAAAAGCAATAGAATGGAAAAAGATTTGATCATCGGGAGGGTTTTTTATCAACGTGGGATGTTAAACTGCTTCTCCCGGTCATCGTCAATAAGATATGAAGAGCAGCGAAACAAACAGTTAAGTGGTAAACTAGTCAGTTGGTTCTGCCTTTCAGGTCTGTGACAGGTTGAGTCAACTTTGCGGACTCTTGCTAATTGTTAGTGTGAGGTATGTCTTCCAGCCTCCAATCGTACGATCTAAGAGGAACGAAGTTATACACCTTGCTTTATCTATTTTAAACCTGTCTCCAAAGCTTCGATCTGCTTATGCATCGTCTATCCGCGTATTAAAATCATTGATATTGCAGCATGATCGAAACTTTGGTTTCGTTCGAGACTATGAACATTAGTGTATGGTACCAGTCCTTCGCAAGAACGACTACTGCAAAATAACAAAACTTTGCTGATACAAGCAAACAGAGAGTTCCAGTATGTAGCTCAGAAGAAGAGGAGGTGATCACTGGAACATGGTCTTTATTGCCCTGACGTTGCAGAAAATGGGTCACTGATTATGGGTTCAAGAGAGAATCCGAAACGTTAGGCCAACAATCACCACTTTTCAGTGATACCTTTTCTTCTTCTAACAAAACGTTGTCTTCAGTTATCAATTGATTTCACCTGTGTAACTGCAGGGACACTCGTTGCACAGAAGATGATTGATGAAACCTAACACTTCAGTTTGGTATAGCTTGTCCTTGGCATGCATGAGTTTCCGTGTATAGTGGCCTCCTATTGGTGTGCAACACCAGGATTGAGGTCATCTAGTATGTAAGGCAAGGATGAGCGGACAGGCGTCTGAAAAACCTCTTCCACTGAGGACATCGGAGGAATGCAGCCGTCTTTCCAACAACAGATGCACTTACTTTCCGCCTTTATCAAGCCCTATACGCTCAGGGCGATGAATACAGCCAAATTAAATTTTTTTGTGAGTTCCACCAATGTCCACGCAAAAAAATATTTGATACAAGATGAATCTGCTTGACAATATTCCGCGTTTCAAATGCTTGCTGAGATGAACAGCAGAACTGCTCAGTAAGGAAAAATTATAACATACCCTTTTCGGTGCTCAAAGATTCATCGTTTTTTCTGATAGAAGGCTTTCATTTGCTATTGTTTTTGACTTTTCTACAAACCTATGAGTATGGTATTTGTTAACAATTCCACATGCAATTGCAGAAATTTTCTCCATGTAGTCGGCGTTGGATTGGCTTCACACTTGAAAGAAAATCGGAATACTGTTTCGACACAGAAGACAACGTTCGACAGCGCCAGTGCGGAAACTCCCGCGTTGACTTTGGTGAGGAGTGTGATCCGGGGCGTAATGGCACTAACAAGTGTTGTACAGAATATTGCACATGGGTCTCTGGAGCTCGGTGTTCGCCTGTCACTGACGACTGTTGCACAAATGGTCAGCCTCCTTCACGCCTACGTTAAGTCATTTTTTTCTGCGATAATTAACCTGTCAGTATTAAGCCCATTGCAAACAGATTCGTGAAATTTCCTTCCTACAGCTTGAGAAGTTTTCATACAGGGGTTCAACTTTGGCAGTGAGCTCAGCGCTACGTACTGCGGCTTTTTTAAGGAGCGAAACCTCATATCTCAGTCGGGGTGCAGCATCGAGCAAAGCAAAATATGCACAAACAGTGAGTTGTTACGGCTAACAGAACCTTGACAGTGATCTCACAGCTCTCATGGACGAGCTCCAGGCCAACAAAGATGCCACAAACTAAGTGCCAAATGAAAGGGTAGAGCAGATTTATTCACCTGGCTTTACAACATGAGCTTTTAGCCCTCGGGAGGATCACAAGTAAGTTGCCAACCGGCTTAGTGCTTACACGGACTGCCGATGCATGCCGATGTGAATGGCACCTCAAGCTCAGGCACGCGGGCAGTCACCAATGGGACGTTAAAGAATACACTTGAGACAGGCTCACAGTAGAATACGTGGCTACCCAACCACAGAATGAACGAATGGCTTCCACATGCTTTCAATAGGAGATCTGATCTGGTTGGTCTAACGTACAACCCATAAACTGGAATAACCCAACAAAATAAAACGCCACACCTTATTAAATCCCTGCATCTTTTCAGTGGCTCATATTCTAAACAGCTGTCTTTCGTACTAATTTCAAGATCTTTCATGATCTCACACTAAGGTGATCATTCTCTACGTTGTCAGTGAGACAGTTTTTTTTACAGATTGTGAAATTGCTGCTGCGGGAGTTATTTGCATGAACGCCACAGCAATCTCACCATGTTTATCTTCGGCATATTGCGATGGAGAGTCTACAAAATGTCCTCAAGCCGTTCCGTCCTCCGCTAAGCGGTGTCACGAGCATGGTTACTGTGATAAAGGCGTCTGTAAATCTTTTTGCAACAGCTTCGGCTTCAAAACTTGCATTTGTGATAAGGGTGAGTTGATTACTTAAGAATACAGTTGATCTTAATACTTACCTCTGGCTGTTTAAAGTTCAAGAACACGAATATTTAGATTAGTTTAAAGAGTAATAAAGGATCCTATTCTTTCAGGTTGACCTTATTGAATTAATTTGGTCCGAAGATAAACCCCTATAAAAACCGGTCGCTTTTTACAGACTTAAACGGCACTGATCATCCCTTCGAAAAATACGGCCTGCTGTGGATTAAATTGCACCAAAACTGGTTCTCACGCTTTTTAACTAATAAAGCAGAGCAGCAATTTTACTGAAGCAACTGATCAGGGACTGATGCCTCAGTTAAAAAGCTTACGAGGCAACTGTTTAGGCCATTTCGCTTGATGACATTTTTAACTTTACTGATTCTCTTTCGGGTTGCTGGAAGAGGTGATTTTTCGTAACACGAAATCACCACACCTATCGGGCAACACATGTCTTCGAGGAAAGTACTGCGAGAATATGCTATGAAGTCCACATCAGCAACAGATAACACGTGGAACATGGCGTTCAGGAATTAATAGTTATAAGGGTTATACATGTAGGCCCTGGAACGCAGGCCTCTAACCTTAACACCAACCAAAACCTTAAACGTAAACATCATCTTCATTTTTACTCCACTCGTAACCCTTAGCTTAACTGGCGATAGAACTTAACTGACTAAAACCTTCTTAATTAAATGTAGCAACGGGACTTGTACTTTAATTACACCTCGAATATATACCACACCCTTACCCAAAACACATGCATACATACATATATACCCAACACGACAGTTCAACCCTAGTAGCCCGATGATGTCCACCGTATGCCCGGTATCATGACAGAGTCAAGAAGACAGGAGGTTGGAAAGGGCACAGGTGGCTGGTGCGGCCCGAGCCGGCCCTGGTCGTACCACCACACCTGGCTCGGATCCCATGGAGTGTGAGTGCCATAAAGGCCACATTAAGAAGGAGGCATTTCAGTCTGACTCTCAGTCCGCCAGTCAGCCACCTCACAAAAGCACGCACTGGCATGACCACACGGTCCGAGTTTAACCGTCAGTCGCACTGAGCTGTCAACCTCACTCTTTCCTCCACCTCCACAATCAGACCATCGTCCCAGCTGGTCAGTTGTCTGATACGGATGTGGGCGCCGCTGCTGGTGATCTCTTCTACGTGTACTACGTACAAGACCTAGGATTTACCACAACAGGGGGTTTAACGGCTCACCTCTCACTTGTGTGAACTAGCCAGAGGTCACGTTAAGGTGGAGTCATCGCAGCCTGACTCGCAGACCACCGGTCAGCCAATCCACACAACACACATTGGACTGACTGCGAAGTTTGAGTTTAACTGTCAGTTGGCAACCTTCTAACCCACGGCGCTTATCACCCCTTGATATTCTCAAGCTCAGCTCACACATGAAACAGAGGAGTCATATAGTGAAAGAGCCGAGGATCATACTTGCCTTTTAATCAGCTATGCAGAAGGACAGCATGTTTTTTTGTGTTGCGTGTGAGCATGTGAGGTGCAGAGGCTGATGTGAGAGATTTAGTGCTGTGGCATAGCTGGCGGTGTTCTACTGCAGGTTTTCATGGAGACGCATGTGACCTAATAGGCCCATGCGCGGTGTGAATGTTCGTGGACATTTGAGTTGGCCGCAGTGGGTTTAGGTGCTCCTGCCACTGGTTCGCCCGTCTCCGTGTGATGGATTTGTAAGTGAACGACTAGGCCGATGAGTGATGTGCATGTGCAGGGAAAAGGGGAAAAGATAGGTCGGGAGGTGCTGCGTATGGTTGAGGATCTTCTGGTGGAACTGGTAGTCTTTCTCATAAAAGGAGTATGGGAAGAGTTCATGGGTGCGCAAGATGTGCACCAGTATCTGTACGATGGATTCGCAAGTAACCGACTACGCCGATGCGGGCGCAATGAGGAAAGTTTCGGAGAGAGCTCCATCGATGATGGTAGTGGTGGTGGTGGTGTATGTTGAGGTACCAGGTGAAGAGTAATGGGATGTGGTCTCTATGATGGTGGGAGTAATAGAATTGATGCCAGGAGTGAGGGTGGAGAGTCTGAAGGAGAGTTGGCAGGTTTTGAAGTTGAAATTGTAATCGTCGGAATTTTAATTTATTGTGTCTGAAGATGTCCGGCCAGGCCGATTCGCCCGCGGAAGGTGCGTTGACAACGCATGCATGTTGCAATTGACTGGGCATTGGCGGTGTTGGTCTGGGGCATGGTGATTTTCGAAACGCTCTTTTAGCCTTGGCGGCGGCGATCTGGGAGGCCTCATAGATCGCTGAACCAGTTTTCACGGATCTTCTCCATGCTGGTCTATCCTGGGTGAGGTCCTCCCAGGTCGGCGGGTTGATTTGCAGTTGATTCAGAGATTTCTTGGAAGTTTCCTTGTAGCATCGTTTTTGACCTCCCTGTCGGTGAGCACCCGTGGTGACATCTCCGTAGAATAGTCATTTGGGTAGTTATTCGTTGTCCATTCTTACCAGGTGGCCGATCCATCGCAGTTGCACTTGCCTCAGCATGGCAAGGATGCTGAGGATTCCGGTCCGCTCCAGGACTTCCGTGTCCAGGATCCCGTCATGCCATCTCAGCTTCAGTATTCTGCAGAAGCAGCTTATATGGATGTGATTCAGCTTCCTTGCTTGGTTCGAGTAGGCGGTCCAGGGCTCCGCTCCGTAAACGAATGTCGTCAAGAGAGCGGCCTTGCACGTCTTCATGTTTGTTCAGGTGAATACCGTGGCGATTCCACATGGAGGCCTGCAGTTGGCCGAAGGTCTGACTGGCTTTGGAGATCCGTTGGGCAACCTCGTCATCGTTTTCGGTTTGCGTGACAGCGTGCCTCCCAGATAAGCGAAAGTTTCCACATTTTTGAGTTGAGCACCATTGACATTGATTTGTGGAGCATTGTTTTCCGCACTTGGTGGCGTCTGGTGCATGACAACCATTTTGGATCTACTGACTGTTACTCCAAAATTGGCACAGCCTGTAGCCAAGAGGTCCATGCTCCTTTGAATATCATTGCCCGTCACGGTGTTAAGGGCACAGTCGTCCGCGAAGAGCAAGTCATGGACTGTAGTCGTAGACACGTGCGTTTGAGCCTGCATACGCCGACTGTTGAGAAGGTGCCCGTCAGTTCTGTAGGCGATGCGGATACCAGGCTGCTCATCACGGAAAGCGTCCATCAGCATAGCCGAGAACATGAGACTGAAGAGGGTGGGGGCCAGTACGCAGCCCTGCTTCACTCCGTTGGTCACTGTGAATGCTTGGCACGCCGTCATCCCGTCATGAAGCTGACGCACCATGTCCGTGAACCGCTCAGGACAGCCGAATTTATGCATGACTTTCCACAGTCCGTCGTTATTCACCGTGTCAAAGGCTTTCGTCAGATCCATTAAGGTAGTGTATAGGTGAGTTCGCATCTCCTCACACTTCGCTTGTAGTTGGCGGGCAGCAAAGATCATATCGGTTGTTCCAAGATGTCAGCGGAAGCCACATTGGCTTTCCGGGAGCAGGCCTTTCTCTAGGTGACCGTTCAGATGATTGAGAAGGATACGGGCGAAGATCTTCCCGGCGATGTTGAGCAACGAGATGCCTCTGTGATTATCACAGAGTTGCCGGTTCCCCTTCCGTTTGTAGAGATATACGATGGTCGCGTCTTTGAAGTCCTGAGGAACTTGTCCTTGGCGCAACATCTCCTGGAAGAGTGTTGTGAGTTCTGCCATCAGCCGGGGCCCACCGTGCTTGTAGACTTCAGGTAGGGTTGCGTCGGATCCCGGTGCTTTACCACTGGAAATCTGCTGCACGGTCCGGATGGTTTCTGGTAGGAAAGGCGGCAGATCCAGGTCATTTCGTGTCCACTTGAGGGAGCCGGTCAATGGCAGCATCGGAGATGGCTGATGAGCAATCAAGGACACTTCTGAAGTGCTCGGCCCAGCGCTTCAGAATTTGCGATTTCTCTGTCAGCAGTGTTGTGCCGTCAGAGCTGATCAGCGGTGCGGTCCCTTTGATACACGGGCCGTAGATGGCCTTGATTGCTTTGAAGAAGTTTTTTTATTTCATTGTGGTCCTTATTCTTCTGGATTTCCTCAGCCTTTCGAATCACCTAGGCATCCTGTATCTCCCGCAGCCGTTGCCGTACAAGGCAGCGGCATCTGAAGTAGGCTGCTTTGGTGGCGTCAGTCCGAAGGTCCATGGAGGCTTTGTGTAGTCCATTCTTCTCCGTAGGTAAGTTGTTGATTTCGGCGTTATTGTCGCCAAACCACTCCTTGTGTTAACGGCGTGCGCGTCCGAGGACTTCGAGGGCGGTGGACTGGATGACATTTCGCAAATGGCACCATCGTGTTTCCACGGTGCCGTTATTATATGGAGCATGCAGGTTCTCCAGTTTCTCGGTTATTTGGTTGCTGAAATCAAATTAGTGAGCAGGCAAATTTAACAAAGGAGTATTTAACTTAACTGGCAGCCGCTTTACTTGGGGCCTTCGTCGGGGTTGAAGTCGGAGTCTCATCTGGGAGAGGACGAGGCGGTGATCTGTCCAACCGTCGGCATCGCGGATCGCCTTGGTTATCAGCACGTCCTGTCGATCTCGCCTCCGGACGAGAACATAGTCCAGCAGATGCCAGCGCCGCGACCGAAGGCGCATCCACGTGGCCTTCTCCCGCGTCGGAAGGCGAAAGAGGGTGTTGGTCAGCAGGAGACGGTGTTCCGCACACGTTTGCAGAAGAAGGAGGCCGTTATCGTTACAGCAACCGAGACCGTGGGGACCCAGCATTCACTACCAGTCAGCGTGGTCTGTTCCGACGCGGGCTTTGAAGTCAACAAGGACAATTAACTTGTCCACCTTCAGCACAGTCACCAGCAGGGCATGCAGGTAATCGTAGAATTTGTCCTTTGCTGCATCAGAGCTCGTCATTAGGGGAGCGTAGGCGCTGATTATGTTGGCGCACTGGTCTCCCCGATGAGGCAGACGGAGGCTCATCAGGCAATCATTGATACCCTGCGGCAGATAGAGCAGACGTCCCACAATGTCGTTCCGGATGGCAAAGGCAACCCCAGCGTCGCGTCGCTCTGCCTTTGGCCGGCCGCTCCAGAAGAAAGTTTAGCCGGCACCTACATCCTCAAGTTGACCCTGATCAGAGAATCGGGTCTCACTGAGAGCAGCAATGTCCACCTTGTAGCGCGCCAGTTCCCGAGCGACTAGTGCCGCCCTCCGTTCCGGCTGGTTGATCTTAGGATTGTCTAAAAGGGAACGAACATTCCATGCTGCTAATGTGAGTGGACTCACCCGAGTAGCCTGGAGGGTATGGCGAGGGGGATGGGGACGGGGGTATTTTTGTTTGTTTGAGTGTTATGACCGAGTATTTTGCGAGAGAGAGGGGGGAGATGATAAGTTCGGGAGTCATACATAACGGGTGAGGAGGCACACATAACACCGGAGACCCTAACCTGGTTTAGCCCGCTGGTCGTGACGGTTGCCCGGGATGTGGCCGCTGGCCGCCCGCTTCGAGGAGCTCCAGGTGAGAGTTGGGTAGCAGTTAGAGGCGGCCACAGGAGCATTTACCACCTGTATGAGACAAATGGAGCGACCAAATGCTATCTGTGTGGTGCTACCCCTAACTAGTACCCCTACACCCCACATACATACATACATTTTTCAACCTCCAATCTGATTATCTGTTATATATTTTCCCGCTTTTTTTCCTTCTTCACTCTTGCTAAATTTTCAGCATTCCAACGATGAAGGCTCTCTGTATCCCAGCAAACTTAGACTCCCGTTGACAATCATGCGCTATCCTTGAAACCATATTTTGTCAGGAGTAGTGCTTCACAGGGAATCGAGCACCAGCTTTTCTAGGGATGCTATCAGTTGGAAGAGGTCACAAAACCTTAATTAAATTTCCTCATTCGGAATATGACAACCAACATCATGCAGCGCACAACAAAAGTTATATCAACCTACTGCTTCTTTTTCAAAAATCCTCCGTATTACAGTAAGTTTACTCAGCAAGGCCGTCACTGGAAATAATTGAAATTTGGGTCAATTGTTCCTTTTTTACAAGAAATGAATCGAAGTATTAGCAGACTAGTTGACTCAATCCTGTAGAGTTTAGTTCGGTTAATATTTCGACGTTTAGGCCATCCAAACTAATTAAGAGCACCAGTGGCAAGTTCGTACTTAATGTTCGCCAGCCAAGCCCCAGTTATATTTCCTACCGTCCTTTTGGAAGATAGAAACAACAGTTTTAAGGCTCTGATGCTATCATCCCGCACGCGCAAAGTTTGAATCCGTTTCCTCTTATATTATGCATTCAGAAATATAAAACGTTTTCGGGAAAGAAAAAATTATGCGAGATCGCAGTTCGTGACCTATCTGATGGGACGAAGTATATGTCACCGAGTAACACATTGCGTCCTAATAGTCGACGCCATGAATGTTTTCATTTTATCCGATAATTCCGTCCTCCTACGGCAAACGAAATATAGTGTTTGACTTTACTAACTGGGCAAGGAATGCTAACCCTACCGAGCACAATGGATAGAGTAAGGATTAACTTTTAATGTAATACGGTCGTATATTACACGCTGACGTATCCTTTGTTCCCTGAGTTGGGTCGCATATTGTAATTATGCCCAAATTTATTGCTTGCATTTCCGAAACTGCTTCTTCAGCTCGTTGTCAGACTTATGAGTCAAGTGCAAATATAGTTAATTATATAACCATGGTTGGCCAAGCCTACCCCAATACGCGTCGACATCCGTTCGAAATTGGCTGGGCTCGTTTACACTTGGTCTTGAGATATTTATATATGGCGTTTAAATCGGCATACCTATTGATGCATGCCTCATTGGAATGCATTGCTTCTAGGAATTCATGGCCTTTACTCATGGGACAGGCGCCAAAGATGTGAGTTTTCTTCAATGCAAATGTGTGTCCAGTATCTGGTGTGTGTATTATCACTTGGAATAAGTGGTCTCGTCTGCACACCGCTAACTGATGTTGGTGTTTTTCTATTTCTGTACACATTTCTTGGGATGGTGATTTTCACTATATTATTTATCATAGTATATATGTCATGTGTATTTTATATTATATATTATATTAACGTTGTGCTATCGGATATCTTTCACATCTGAAAACTGCCTGCGAAAGTTGCTGTGAGTTTTGTATAATTATTCATTGGGTCCTAGACTGGTACAACCGAAATAGGTTAAGGTTGGCTCTATTTTTAAATCCTGTTATGTAAATTAAAAAGGTTTACTCATCATTTCGATTCTGCTCCCTTAAATTGCAGCTGAAGTCTCTTGCCTGATCTGCTGCATGATTAAAGTAAAAATGGGGCGCAGGATAATCGAGGTCTGTCAACCAATGGCTATTAATGCCTCAGACGCACCGTCCAATCAAATGTACGGAACGTACTCGCCTATACCTACTGGCTGGCAAGTGATCGCTATTAACGAGACGCTTAGCGTTCCAGCAGCAGCTAATGTGTCAATCTTCTTTCTCTGGAGCTCGTCGGATGCGAAGCAAAATCAGGACCTCAGTGTACTGCACCTCGAGTACAATCGACCATGCACTCACGGAATCTGCAAGTCAGGTGTCTGTCATGAGTCAAGGGTGAAGCGCATCAGCCGACTATGGACACTATTTGAATATGTTGCCGAAAATAAGATAGGTACACAAGTTTGCACCTGCAAGCTTCTTCAATTCTCTACCTTTCTTACTTCGAAATTCCTTCAACTTATTTATTGTGATGTTGCTAACACACTGATCGATCCTGGGAATACTTCGGTGTATTTAGCGATAAAGGGTCGGTGCTTTAGACAATTTTTCTGCTGAACCTGATGCCAAGAGGGCAAGCTTGACCAGCGGAAAATAGTGTAGAAGCATTTTATCTCCGATCAAACGCTTACATGCATTGTGTAATTGCTGAGCTATAACCGGTAATTGTGCTGAATAGAGGAAGGCGAAAGGGATTTTGACTTAACACGCCAAGGTTGCAGTAGTAAGTGGTATGAAACCAGTCATGAGCCTTAGGCACATATACTCCTTCCACCTCTGGTACATGCACCTGTCTTGGAATCTTGTGATCCCGGGTCCCAAAGGGCCAGAACATGCGCAAATGCAGCCCTCAGAGTAGTGACTCGCAAGCGCCTACAAAAAGCGCAACTCATTACGTCGATGTTCACGGACTTCCATATGATGCTTATTTATTCACACCTATCTCATCCTGGCGCACAAACGCACGCACAGGCCCAAAGCCGACCGCTCGTCGGGCTCTGCTTAGCCCTGAGTTTCTCTAAAAAATACACTATTACGGGCGTCTTTCCACTTCCCCTCTAAAAAAAGAACTGGGCCGTATTTATTGTGGTGCTCTGAATACACTTACTACGAGAGCCGCTATACTTACCAAATTTGTCAACTGTTAACTGTGCTCTTTGAAAATTTACTTAATCATTATAAACGAAAAACAAGCTCCAAGAATCCTATCGCCTAAATTGACGATCATGGGATCAAACTACTTTTGTCGATGAACCTGGAAGACAAAGTAACTTTTAGCCTACAAATAGCAGCATTTAACATATATCTAAGGGTTTCTAGTGATGTATTTGGAAATCTTATGCCACGTGATAGGATGACAGCTCAGCACATCATTGCGTTTAAAACACTGACATACTTAGGTTTATAACATTGAAAACGGAAGCTTTTATATTACTTTTTTTTGCCGTGATTTGCTTTTTCTCTTATTTAGTCAAATACGTCTGGTCCAATATCGTGTGTATCATCCTCTGTCTTGCAGCCGTGGTCTGGGTGCCTCTGAGCATCCTGGTTAACAGCTATGTAAGCTCTTGCATGTTTGATGTTTAACAGTATGGTCTGCGAATATATGCGTATATTAGCCCAAAACAGCTATATATCAAGTTACTCTTAAACCCTGCATCCCCCTCTATTATTATAGATTGGCCGATTTCGGCCTGGTTAGGTGATTGCCTTTTCGTGAATCCTAACACCCATATAAATCTTGTTTGCTTCGGGAAGACAATTGGATCGGCGTGAGCCCATTCCTGAGTGGATAAATACCCGATCTGCAGCGACAGAGAATGGCAGGTGGCGAGGCACTGGTGAAATTCGGTTCGGTTAAGTGCGATAACCAATTTGATAAACCTTAGTGATGAAATGTCTGCGCCATCTGTTTGTACGCATGTTTGTGCTTATGGTCGCAGTTGGTGTCAGGGTTATGCTTGGCTGATTTAAGGCAAGTAAACCTGAAACAGTTCTGCATCATGTTACCCCCAAACTCTGACATCCTCCTCCGAACTGAGTTGATGCGTATTTTTAGGCTTCGGAACTTTAAAAACTTTATTTATCTGCATTTATTTTATAAAAGACAATGAGCTAGCTTGTGTGAACGGTTCACACTCCCTGTATGTACAGATTTACCCAGGCTACTTATTTTTTTCGGGTTTTGGTAAGAATTTCTTTGTAGAAAGCCCCTCGAATAAAGAGATTGTTCTCATACAGAACGCCCGAGTTATTTAAGTAAAGGTTTTTAATAAAATTGTTTTTAAATGGGAAAACTTAATCGATCAGGTATGCAATTTCAATTATACCAACTTTCCTATTATCCAAATTAATGCCGTGGGGCACTTCTCATTCAGAATATGGAGGCATTCATCCCTGTGACGCTTCGCTGCTTTTAAGTGCATGAAGTCAGTTTAATAGGATGTCCTCACAAAGTAGTGGTAGTGGCCAGTTAAAAGAAGTCGCCAGATGCAAGGCAACAATCCTGACCCCGCAGCATGCGAAAGGCTTGTATTAGGTCGCCGCGTAGCTGTCTATAGTCTAGAGGAAACAGATCAAGATTGGACAATCGTGTCTCGTAAGGCAGGCAGCGTTGACCTCGAACAAGCTTGGTTGCACGGCTTTGGACCTTCTCGAGGGTGTTTTGGTCTTTGAAAGACCACGGTCCCTATGCTTCTATGGCAAATTCCAATTGTGGTCACACGAACATCCCGAAGACCTTATAAAGCACTCTTTGTTGAACTTTGCAAATGCTCGCTTAATTAGATATAAGTGTGACATAGCGGATTTTGCTACTTTTGAGTAATGTAACGATGGCTTCAGTGAGGCTGTGATACATACTCCTAGATCTTTCTGAGTCTCTACCTTTTGTAGCGGTGTGGTCAAGATAGTAAATTCTATGGTGCCCGGAGCTGGTTCTGCAGATTTGCAGAATATCGCACTTGGTAGCATTGAATGGAATGAGCCAGTTGTGCGACCATTCCTCAAGTCGATGCAAGTAGATTTGTTTAATTAGCTTCGTGGAAGATGACCTTCCGAAGCTTTATATCGTCAGCAAACATGGCGGTGTCACAGTCCAACCCAGTTACGCAGTCATCAATGTTTATCAGGGAGAGGATAGGGCTAAGGACGGAGCCCTGAAAACCCTTCTCTCAACCTCTACCTCCGCAGATTGTTGATCACCAAGACGGACAATCTGAGATCGCCCAATCAAGAAGTTTTCGATCCCCTTCAAAAACTTGCCCCCTACCCCAATATGGTTGAGTTTGGATAGGAGACGCTGGTGAGGCACGCTTTCAAAGGCCTTCTTGAGGTCTATGTAGACTATGTGCACCACATTTCCTTCATCGACCGCTTGGGTCCATCGTTCCAGACAGTAGAGGAAATTGGTTAAACAGGACCTTCCCCCGCGGAATCCGTGCTGCGCGTCAGAGAGAAGATGATGCCGCTCCAGAAACTGCATCAGTTTATGTTTGATTATTCGCTCCATAATCTTGCAACATATGGAGGTGAGACTTACCGGCCTGTAGTTATTTGCGGAAGACCGACTGCTTCTTTTATTTATCGGGGAAATCACTCGGGTTGCAATCTACCTGCAGTGAGGTAGGCTCGGATAAGTAGACGCAAAGGTTCTGCCAAATCTACGGCCAACTCCTTCAACAATTTTGCCGGTATTACATCAGGACCTGGCGATTTGGTTTCTTCCCGCTTCAGTAGCTCATACAGAACAATAGGTTCTGTTATGAACACTGAGTCAATTGTCAGGATCTCTTCCACGCTATAGTTATCAGCGGTTAGATTGGCCTCTCTCGTATAAACTGACTGAACGAGCTCAGATGCTCAGACTTTCCTCGTCCTTGCAAAGTTCGACGCCTTCATCCGTTTTTAACAAAGGGATGGGGTCTTTTTTTGGTGCACTGCCTAATGTAGTTGTAGAAGGTCTTTGGGTTTTCTGCTGCACGGCTTATCAAGTTTCTCTCGAAAATTTGGTGGGCCTTATAAACAAGGCCTTTTACCCTGCTCCTCTGCGTCTTGTACTTCGTCAGCGATTCGACTGTCTTTTCCCTTAGATAAGTTTGCCACAGCTTTCGCTTGTGGTTTACTTCACTCTTCAGTGTGGTCATTAGCCACTGGGGCCTGTTGGTGACCTTTTTTTCGAATAAGGACAGTAATTGGTGATAAGTCCCGGGAATACGGCCTTAAATTCCAACCAATTCTCAAGAATACACCCGGTGAATGTTTCATTCCAAGCTAAAGGGCACACATCAATTTTTATTTGGGTTAAGTCCACGCCATAGGTTACGTTTGACTGTGATGCTTCGATCGGGGACAGAGAAGAGTGAATATTCCCACTGTAGGACTACTTCATCACTTTTGCCCAGTGGGAGTAGACAGTTCACAACATCCATGCTGGCAGGCGCTTTTGTCAATACAAGGTCCAAACAATTAGCTTGTTGCCCCTCGCGTATTCTGGTTGGAGACTGGACGTGTTGAGTTAGGAAGTGTTTCTTTATTGCTTGTAGGAGGCGGTGATCGAAGTTTAATTCCGAGCCTGGTGCCGAGCTCAGATTCCAATCGATCTTCGGAGCGTTAAAGTCGCCCATAATCATGACTTCGGGTCGACTAGCAAACGCTTCTAAATCATCTTTTAGACTACTGTCTGACTTCGGATTGTTTCTCGGTTATGACCTCAAGTGCTTGGGATCCCGGTGTTCTGATGGTGAGCCAGATGGCTTCAGTTTCGAACGCGAGCTTTTCCATTTTTTGACACGAGCACCTTGACGTCCTGCTCTATCCTTTCTGAGTAACTCTAAGCTGGGGAGAGTAACTTCACGATCGTCCGCCTTCGCGGTCAACGACGTTTCAGTTATGGAGATGATATCTGTTTAAGTTTGGCGCATGTATATCTTAAGCTTATCTAATTTAGGGACATTGGTATGCATACATTTTAGTTTATTTGCGTGTTTCAAGCTGGCTATGTCCCTGCATTCGTCATTTGCGGCAGCTGGACCGACATACGCACAGGATGTGTCCATATTAAAGAGGCTTTGCATATTTCCGCAACAGAACTTGATTTCGTGCAGATTTTTGCATTGGATTAGTAGCCCGACCGTGAGACTTTTGTCAGAATGACGGGCGTCCTCCACAGAAGGAGTTTTTGTACCCGAACAATCACTCCGTTCCTTATTTATTTATTGCCAGTTAACAGGCAAAGTCACAAGAGATATACAGTAGAGGTTCGAGCTGACAGTGAAAAAAAACTCCTGATCATTCTTTCAAGTGTATTCAAGAGAAAAAAAACTACAGCTTATGTAGGGATGAAAGTTCAGGACAGGGAAGTGTTGACGCAGGTGCATGGTGTAGTACTTCTCCTTTCAGTGTTGTGGATCTGGTATTCTGAACTAGCAGCTGGTATGCCGGCGAATGGCTGCTCGCTGTCGACTGCGGAATAACCCGATTACGGACTGCAGAGCCAGCAATATTGCCTTCAGCATGAAGTCGGGCACCGGATTCAGAGTCCGTGGACGCCATCAGAACGGAAAAGAGCTTCCAGAGAATCAGCACCCAAAATTCGTGGAAGGTGTCGTGAATGTAGAAAATTAGTGACATATCATGTAAAAAAGGATAGTTTTGCAGAATTTTAATACTTCTGGGTAGTTTATTCCATATTGCTATAGCGTTTACCAAAAAAACTGACGGTATCTAACGGTGCGTGCCAAAGGAAAAAATAAGAATACATCTCTATGATTGGTGCGCCAGGAGTGGTCGAGCTGCCTCAGGGATGTAAGGGGTTTAAAGTTACAACTGTTTAAAAGTTAAACCATTAAAAATTGTCCCTTCTGTAATCTTCAAAGTCACAACGGGTCGAGGCTTGTAAGCTCACAGCGTTGTTGGTAGGACAGGTTTCTCGGCTCTGAAGCGAAAACATTTTTATTAAAGAACTGCTGGACTGATTCTATCTTCCTCTGTTCACTCACTTGCAGATGGCTAAATAGAAACGATCAGTAATCCAGACTAGATCTGACATACATTTTATAAAGGCTGGTCCTAATATTGACGGTTTTAAAATTTCTGAGAATAAACCCAGTGGTTAGGCGTGCTTTCGAGACAATCAGGGCGCAGTGCTCTGACAGATTAGGACTACTAGAATATGATATGCCCAGATCCTTTATAACCCCGGGCAAATTTAGGTCATGACCATCTATGCTTAGATGAGGCTGATGGTTGTCACTACTAACCATAACGGAGCACTTGTGCCAAGAAAGCGAAAGGCGCCATGTGCGACACCACTGAGCGAAAACTTAAAGATCCATTTTTTAAGAACACAAGCCCGATGTGGTGATCGGCCGGTTTATATCGATAGGCAACATTTAAATCATCAGCGTACATATGGGGCCTACTTTATTAAAGAGGCTTTGTATATTTCCGCAACATAACTTGATTTTGTGTAGATTTCTGAATCGGATTACTTGCCCCACCGTGAGAATTTTTTCAGAATGACGGGCGTCCTCCACGGAAAGGGTTTTTTACTCGAACAATCACTTCGTTCCTTATTAGCAGTCACTCCTCTCCCTTTTCTTTCAAGTTCTCCAATTCCACTTTAAGCGGCCTTCATTTCATTCTCTCTTGTACATAGTAGTTCGGTTGAAAAAAATACCTGTGATCGGGGACTCAACCCTGCTGTTCACTCGATTAGAAGGTCTCTCTGAAGTTTTTTTCCAAAATTACCTTTAAAGACCTTGATTTATTTCTTTGAAAGTTTGTGTCATCTTAACTATTTAGTTGGAAAAGTTTAAAGACCATAATTTTTTCATCCTCTCTTATTATTTCAATCAAACACCCCTGCAAGGCCATGATATCATCATTTATTCTACACCTGGGGTTTTTGTTGGTTGAGTCACGAGGCCCATGGACGATTATGCATTGTGACCTGTCCACAGCACCTCTATCAAGGGGTTCTGTCGAATAATTTGTCTGGCTGATGTTGGGGCTTCCCCAATACTGGCCTCATCGTCATTGGCTTGGGGAGTCGTAAGGGTAGGTACTTTAACTGTGGGTCCACTTTTTGTCGTCCTTTCGGTGGGCAACAGCTCCTCTATATTTGCCTCTGACGAAGCGTGTGTAGTATGGAGACTATTTGCATTAATCGTTTTCTGCCGTGTTTCGTTTATCTCGTGCATTGGTACATCTTTATCAATTTCATTTTTTACTTTCGATTGCTTTTCTGGCGAGTTTGATATAATCCCCTTCAGGTTTATGGGGCCCATCTCTGTGGTCTTACCTTTCGCCTTTTTTTTATTCCTGAGTGTTTCTGTATGTTCTGCGTCACTACTCTTGACTAGTATCTTAGAAACCGCATTGGAAATACCTGGGGATTTGTTGTGTAGGTTGCCTCGTGCTTTACTCCGTGTTATCCTATGCATAGATGCTGGCAATCCATCCTCTGAAACGAGGATCTGCTGCATAAAATTCTTCATAATCCTGATTTCTTCCTCCAGTTGATTTAACTTAGAGGTTAGCGTTTGACAACTGCCCCAATAGTTTTCCTCGAACGTTCGCCGTAACCAATTTACAAGGCTTTAAGAGCGCTCATCCGAGCGTGCAGCGATGGCATAGTTGGGTGGGCGTCGGTCTTGCAGGAGTGGGTCGCCGGCTCAACCCCGGCCCGCGCGACGTTTTGAACTTCAAGTTCAGCCTTCGCCATTTTGCGCAAATATAGTATATCCAAAAGAAAAAAACGTTAGATATGAATTTTCGTCCTATGTTCGAGGCGGAAAACCTATGACATCGCTCTGCTTTAAGATAGTGACTATAGGTTGGATATTTTCGTCCTTATACGCCGTAGATGAATTCGGAAGAGAGATCTTTATCAAGTATGTTCGAAATATGATGCAATCAACGAATAAGTAAAGTAGGATCATGTTGGCATAAATTTAAATTCATGCAACTCTTTTAATAGGACGCTGGCACATATGTATTCTCGGTTGCACTCTTCTCATGCCTTCTAGGTAAATACGTACTTCCGTATAAAGCTAAAAAATGAACCTATACTGAATTCTGGGTCATTTAGTTATGAATAAAACCGTTGGCAATGTTTTTAACTGCTAATTTTCTCATGAGCATTTGAGTTGTATCAAAAAGGAGTGCATCTGCTGACTTTATATGGGTGTAGGTGTAATACACGAACCCTTCGTATGTCTGCTCGTCGTTCCTTTGCCAATTCCACAGTCCGTATTCAGGTTCGTCTCAGCACTCAGCGACGTAGTTCCTTTTCTTCCTGAAGTAATCACACTTGAACCCGTACGTGCCATCTATAGCGTTCCATAATAAAATAAGTGCAATAAAAGTAATATAAAGCCAACGGACTGTTTATTGGCCATACAATACACTATAAAACGTGAAGGGTAGAGCTGGAGACTGCCCCCAGGAATGGAGATCACACTTTCCTGTGCAAACTGCAAGGACACCAACACTCATATTAACCATCCTGACCTATTCAAACAAGGACCCCTATTAAGTACTAAGAGGCTACTACATACGTTCTGTGTTAGCCATCTTTATAGAAACCAGGATGAACTACAGTTTCGAAAATCCTAAACTGGACACCCACTACCCCAGTACCACCCGAAAAACTCGCACCTGATTGTGATTTACTGAAGATTTGCCTAGGTCATTCGTTCGGACCTCCTCTTTGAACCTTTTTTTCGGTTCGGTACAGTTTATACGAAGAAACTTGGAGCGTACACCACTGAGGTCCTACGGGGGTTTATAATTAGTTGAGTTTTGTCCACAAATTCAGGAAAATGAACATAAAACACACACGAAATAGGTCAGAATTTTACAGACACACGACCTGTTCAAACTGCTATAAAGATGGCTAAATATTTGTAAATTATTCGTCTGACCCAGGTTTAAAAAACTAGGCAGATCCGGTGGGGTTTCAACCCATGACAGCCAGTGAAAGGCTTCAATACAGCCAGCACTGAGACCATCTGAACCTTGTGGTCCTGACAGAGAACCGTGAGCTTAGGCAGACTTCCGTCAATTTAACCGCCTACCGTGACTTATAAAACTCCCTTAATCTACCAGAGCACCTTTTAATTAACCAAAACTCCTAGTCATCTGGTGAAATATTCATTGCTTAGGTAATTCATATTGTGTAGTCAGCTTACTTTATCAACGGGTAATTTGACCTTAATGCGATTAAACTCACACCTCAAGCCGGGGCCTCGTTGCTGAAAAGATTCGAGTTTTGGTTATACTCACACCTAGCACTTGGTGTCTTGAGATTGAACCACACTAAGGTAACCGACATTTTTGGAACGCGTCAAATGAATTACGAAAATGTATCAAAAAGTCTTTAAAAAAGTTCATTATTTGATACGTAGGGTAGCATTCAATTTAAGTACAAGTACACTACTGAGTGAGAAGTATGAGTTCAGTTGCCAGTGTTAATATAAATGATGTTTTGCAACGAATTTGTACCACAAAAAGAAGTTTACCGATAAACAGTACTGAAACGCGAGCAGAACTTATTTAACTATTATGTGCAAATAGGAGTTGTACTTCCCTATTATTGTCTGTGGATTTTTAGAAATAAGAAAACAAATTTGATTTATTAACTCCGGAATTTTCTTGTTCGAAGGATTCGCAACTGGAGGAGGCTCGAAAAATTTTGGAGAAGCGATTATTTCTCAGTACTTATAATGGTCCTGTGGATGTGGTCTTACCTCCACCAAGATCCCGACGGAAGACTCTATAATACTGCCCCTTAATGTACAGGACAGCCAACATGACTCAACCGCCGGATACGTCAAAGGCCCCATGCCAAAATATATGTCTAATTCATTCAAGTGAAAACACTATTCTAATTCATTCTAAGTTCATTCATTCTAATTCATTCATTCATTCATTTCATTCATTTCATTCATTCATTCATTCTAATTCATACTAAGTCTAATTCACTCAAGTGAATATACTATTCTAAATTAGTTTACAGTGTGCGTCCATAAATGTTACATGATATATATATATATATATATATGATATTGTGCGGCTCACCGATCTGCTTAAGGAACATTTATTTTCCGTTGTGCCCTGGAACTCAGACTAGAGCCCTCACAGGCGGTTGCATTGCGATGTGTAGCATATGATAGAATGGAACCGACAAAGACAAGGGAGACCGGAATGGCCATTTCTGGCTTATTAGCCGTCATCAGCCAGTCATACCCAATCCCAAGTGTGGAACACCTGGGATTCGAACTCGCGACCTTTGGTAATTGAGTTAAATTCTCTACCATTGAGCCACGGGCTCGTTGCTTTGTCCCTTGCCCTTGTCGGTTCCACATTATCAACATATGCTACACGTCGCTATGCGACCGCCTGTGAGGGCTCTAGTCTGAGTTCCAGCGCACAATGAAACATAAATGTTCCTTAAGCAGATCGGTGAGCCGCACATTATCATCATATTCCCGATCACAACCGACAAAGCAACGAGTCCGTGGCTCAATGGTAGAGCGTTTTACTCAATTACCAAGGGTCGCGAGTGGGAATCCCAGGTGTTCCACACTTGGGATTGGGTATGACTGGCTGATGACGGCTAATAAGCCAGAAATTGACATTCTGGTCTCCTTTGTCTCTGTCGGTTCCACATTATCAATATATATATATATATATATATATATATATATATATATATATATATATATATATATATATATATATATATATAAACGGGAATAAACGAAGGGAACTCTTATGGTGACACTGAAATTTTTAAAATTCTAACCGGTTCTGTTGAGACTGGCTTAAAACCAAGAAAAATTAGCAGTCGGGAGTATGGTTTTACTTGCTGTTAAATAGTCAGTCGAGTTTGATGTTCTCGAGATAAAAACAAGGATAGGTACAAAAGTATGATGTTCTTTGGCTGTTATTGCCCGAACTGAGTGTCTCGACTATGTTCCCTGTTTTGATATTTCGACCGTCGATTCTGAAAATGCTCACCGTGTAGCCCACGACAAAGTGAACGAATGGATGGTGAATTTTACGTGCACGAGTCTATAGTGAGAGTAGATTTGGGCTTCATTACCACACTATTTTCCCACACCTTCCTGGGTCCGGGATCATAAAAGAAGCAAGAAAACTAAAGACGAAATAGGGCCCAGTGGTTGAGAGAACAAAACAACCCCACTACACGTGCCATACACGCCTGGGCCAAACAAAATGAACTAGAGTCACACGCGAACAACATAGGGGAACCCATCAGATCATAACTGGGTGTAAATGCCACAGAGGCAGCATTAAGAAGAAACTACTTCAACTTGACTCTCTCTCCTACGAAGAGGACCGTGGAATCCCGTCAGGTGTCAACCTTCAAAGCCACGATTTTAGTGTATCGTGATAGATTTAAGTGCGTCAGACTGTTTGTAGTGAATTATGTATGTCAGAGTCAGCCTCACTCACTGTTCCATCTCCTGTGACCAGTCTATGGTTTGAGCCTTTATGCCCATTTATGTGTTGTTCGGACACAGTGGCTAACAGAGCTAAAAAAACCTATCTACGCTTGCCACACATAACATAACCATTCAAAACAGCATGCAAGATTTTCACAGAAAGGAAGCCGTCTTTTGGAGCAAACGTTCTTTAGAATGTCCTAGTGGTCTAATTGGGATAGAGCCGAAGCTTCTCATCGATGTAAGAGTCATAATTTCCATAACAGTTGAAAGTTAATTGAGGATGGCTTTTGTGTGGTGCATGTACTGGTCAGAATATGCGTGCTGATGTGCTTGAAAAGGGGGTGTTTTACCACAGGTTTCATGAGTGAGCATCTGACCTTGTGGGCCCATACGATGACTGGATATGTATCGGCAGAGTTAGCAGTTGAGGTGAGCGTGACGAACGTAGACTGATACTCTTGGCATGCGTTTGTGATGGATTCTCAAGTGACCGAACAGACTAATTTGTGATTGGAAAATTGTATAACAAAGAGAACAGATATGGATCGTGTAAACATTTGTGCGAGGAAGGTATGGTGTAAAAAAGGGATGCAGATATAGTGGGTAGTGGAGGGAAATTAGAGCCTTACGTAAGCAATACAATAATTTGTGTGAACAGATTATGAAATGGGTTCGAAATCCAAGAGATAAGGTGACCACAGTTCACTGTATGTGCCCAAGAGGCTATTGACCCGGGATTCTTAAATTTCAGCTGGGGCGGAACAACAGGCAAATAAGATCTCTGATAAAAAGGATAAATGACGATTTGAGAGTACATTAGACCTATTGTTAGACCAACAAAGGGTATGATCATGACAGCTCAGTGAACGAACAACAGCAAAGAGTACGCGATGAAGTAAACAGTTATCATGGTAAATATGCATTGCGAAACCCGGGCACTTTGCTTGGGTTTGTCAGGGACTCTACTCTGTTCCTATAAATTGATAATGGCAAGCTGTAAACACGGATTACTGATAAGAATGTAGAGAAAACGTATGTCAAAATGAGTAAATAACGTGTTCCGAAAAGGTCCAATGGATTGGACATCTGAATTACACGTCCACGTGGTCATTTAATGAAAGGGTCATGATAACAATATCGGTAATTTGAGAATAACCAAGTTCCTAATGGCATTTTCTGAAAGTCTGGAAGATTTTTCAGCAAGGATAACTGCGATCACCGATAAGGTTAGCAGACGTGCTCGTATTGTCGTGCCTTAAATCTTTATTTAGAGCCCTCGTAGTCATTCGAATAGCAGCCAGAAATGTATACGGACATGACCTACCGGTAAGCACAGGATCCCATCCAGACATGGCTTATATTTCCATGTATACAACTGAGAGAACAATGTTTCAATTAAAGTCAATTGGGCCACTTCATCATCAACAAACAAAGCATTCAGGTACGAATCCCGAGTTATCTGGCTCTGATATTAGTTATGTCTGACTTACGAAAGATAATAAGCCAAAAAATAATTCCAGAAGCCTTCCTTGTCTATAGCCGTTCCCTCATCAGTGCATTCATAGATTTGGGGAAGGGGAACCGATAAAAAGAGGGGCACACATACGGTTTTTTTCATAACTTCTTTATTGCATACAGTTTACAATGCGAATGTCAGCGAGGATCCAAATTCAGCCTATAGAGCAAATAATCGGCAAATTTTGTCTCTCTAATCGTTATATTTTTCGAAAATTATGTTATTGATATGTCAACCAGTATTGCCTCTTCTTAATTCTCCCTCCTCTCTTATGCCACACTTTCATAGACATCAAAAAGATTTCCACGATTTATATATTTAGTTTAAATAATAGTATCCAGCAAATGATTTCTTTTTTGCAAGTTCAAGACGTGCAGGTTTGTCTAAATTACCTTTTTATTTTAAATGGGTCTACACTGGCAGTAGAATAAATGGAAATACGCGCACGTGTTTTATGATGGCGGTTGGCTCGGAAAATTCCTAGTGTAAAGCAAATTGTTAATGTTCTTCTACATGTAGTTTTTAGTTTTTGAATAAAGTTCATATGCGTCCTTCATGATAAGTACTTGTTATATGACAAAGAAAGATGTAATTTAATAGTAAAGATCAAGCATACCCCTTAGTGATCACTAACATTGAGATGTTCATGACCATCTCAATGTTAATCGCTATATTTTACTCAATCCGGTCTGCGTGTGATTCTGGTCTAAGTCCATGAGATAATGAGCAAATTAAACTGATGGAACTCGTTGTAAATTCTATTGGGTTATTGGAATTTAAAAAAGTTGTATGTTAAAGAAACATCCGAAAATAACTGCAGATAATTTAAAATGCTTTCAGTAGATGTGATTGAGCGCTATCATCCAGCGAATGTATAAAAAACGACTTATTACTCTACCTGGTTAACAAGGGAACTTAACAGGCAGTTAAAGAAGAAAAATAAAACATGATAGATTTTCAGGGAAAGTTGGTAACGAGAAAACCTCGACAAATTTTGTTGCCAATAAACTGCGGTCAAAAATTGATCCGACAGGCAACAAAGGAATATTATTAATTCATCCAGCAGGCTGAAAATAAAGCAAAATTTTATTCCACTCTATTTCTAGTCGAATAAATTCACAAGTATCCTGTCACAGTACTTTAAGGTTATAATGGTGTTGAATTCGTTTAAAATGGGGAGAAAACCCAACAATTGGGTCAGTTCTTTGACCGGTTATTCACTAGAGAACTTGAGCTTCAATTTCACTATATCAACACTGATTTTGTAGATGCTAGCCCAATGCATCAATCTGTACTCTTCCCAGCATCTATCATGAGGAGCTGCAGAATCTCAAAGAAACAAAGTCATCTGGTCCGGACAATAAACTGGCTAAGTTCCTTAGAGAATTGACGAGGGAACACTTCCAAACACTTGCACAAATCTTCCATTCGTCATCCGAATGGAAGACAGTACATTTATACCCGCTTTAAACGTGTAGTTCGAATGAATTCCACCAAATATCAGCCTATCAGCCTATCATGCATTTGCTGCAAAATAATTGAACCTATACTAGAGAAGGTGGCAAGGAAGTTCCAGGAGGAGAAAAACTTAATACCAAAGCTTCAGCACGACTTCAGACAGAGTTGCTCTTGTCTTTATAGTTTATTTCTCTCGACCGAAAAGTGGACTCGCGTGCTGAACGAAGATTGAAGGGTTGACGTCATCTAAACTGATTTCAAGAAGGCGTTTGGCAGTGTCCCACACAAACATATAATCTATTAATTATCTTACATTGAAATAAGTAAAAAGCTATCGAATCAGATCTCAGATTCCCTTACAGGGAGATTGGGAACCGTGTATACCGATTCCTCGATGTCAATCACTAATCCCGTTCTAAGTGGTGTCCCACAAGATTCGATGTTAGGACTGTTACGCTTCCTAGTCTACAACAAAGACTGTGTCGACGAACTGGGTTTCATTGCTTTTATGTTTTCTGACGATGTTAAACTGTGGAGAGCCGACAGATCTGATGGAGGAAGGCACACACTTCAAGCGAGTCTCAACCGACTAAGCAGCTGGTCTGATGGTATACATTTGAGTTTTTACGTTGGTAAGTGTGTGGTCCTCAGACTCCGTATCAGGAGGCCCATTTAGGAGGATGATTGCCTCCAATACCTGCTGGATGGGCAGCTCCTTTCAAACGTTGAGGAACATACGGAACTCAGTGTTCTGATACACTCCTCACTCAAACTACCTTCGAAGTGTCTGGAGGCAGCAAAGCGCGCTACAAGGGTGTTATTTGCGCTCAGATAAGGATTTGTACAGATTGATACGCAACTATGCAGAAAAACCTACGGGGCAATAGTTCGATTTCACTTGGAATATACAGTGCAGGTCTGGCGTCAGTGGTTTAATAAGCATTGTTTACAACTTGAACGAACGCAGTCGAGGGTTACGATGGTGGGTAAGAATCTAAGTCATCTGCGTAAGGAAGCCAGGGTGACTGAACTTGGTTTTTTACCTCTTAATTACCAGAAACTATGTGGTGATGTCATGCAAACCTACCGGACTGTAAGAGACCGTGAATGGGTCAAGAATTTGACGACTTTCTCGAGTTAGCTGGAACGGAACATCTGCGGAGTCATCCATTTAAAATGTTCAGGTAGTTGGTTCATACGGACGTTAGATGGAACGCCTTCTCGCAGAAGGTCGCTGGAGCATGGAAAAGACTCCCTGATGAGGTTATTTCTTCAGAAAATGTTAAAACATTCACACGCAATCTAGAGAATTATGTGCTGAAAAACTTCTGTACATATAATCCAGATTGTATCAGTAGCGGTAGCTTTCGTGTGCCTCATGCATATCGATGACCTAACCTAAACGTTTATCAGATTATCGGTTTCATAAAATGAGTTTATTGACATTTTTGGACGTAAATAGGGAGCTCAAAGACATCAATCCTATTTCCCTCAATAAAGTGACCTAAAGTGACCCAAATGCCCAGGTTCGATTTATAGATAACAAATTGAGGTTGAGTACTGGAAGGATTCTGGTGTAAAATAACTGCTGCCAGAGTCGTGGACATGGCCCAGGGCAGGGACGGTTGGCCAGGAGCGTGTTGGGTTGTTGAACACCTTATTCAAGTTCGTACGCAAGGAGGTGGTCAGTTACAGATGTAGGCGGACAGATTAATCGTTGTGTGAAATTGACTGACGAATCTGACTGTTGGGTGGGATATCGGGGGAGATAAAAATGACTCCACTCTGCTGAAGTTTAGACGAGACAAGGCTCGACGACCACCCTAATTGCGAAAGCTGAATTCCGTAGATTAAGTGCCCAGAATTTGTGAGATCTGAACGGAACATAAAAAAGAAAATGAAGGTTTTGTCTATAAAATATTTTGTGGTCTAATCTTTACAGACAACAACTTCGCTAACACAAATGAAACAGTGATATTTACCTTAAAGTATCTGGGGAGTATGTTAAAAGACTTTGCAGTGTCTAGTAAAGAAGCTGTTGGAACAATTTAAAAATATATTTTCAATCGTGCCACACATTTTGTGATCGAAGTGACCATAAAGGGATCAAGCTTTGCAATTCAACTGCTGTACTAATGAGTCGCAAACTGAGATACTCGGAATTTTTTTCCTTGGGTAAGAAATCCACGGAACGGATCTAGTTTGTTTTCGCACGGCAACCTAAAGAGGGCTAAACCAAAAAAAACGGACAAAAGGACCCACATTTACATGTACATTTTTAAAAGGTTTGAAATTTCACGTGAAATTGTACAATTGTACAATTTATAAAATTCGGGGGGATAATTTCAGTTTATCCGCGGGCTTAGCGCACATGCAGAGATCAATTTTGAAAAAGAATTGAACTTTTGAAACGGATTTATTGAGACCTATAACAGCATCTGGCACAGTTTCACTAGGATAACCACTGGTCTACGGAAATCCAAACATACATAAAATAACTTCATTCTGTACCAAGAAAGTAGGTTCCAGGTAAATGCCTACGGATAAATCCTGAAAACGGCACTTTAAGTGCTCAAATATATTTGAGTACCGTATACGGTGCTGCAAACTATCAGTTTGCAAATTCCTCCAACTTGTAAAATCCAACAGACTTAAGTTGGGAATTCATGTAGTAGGCCTGTGTTTGGGAAAATGGCAAAATTTTCAAACCCCTATATCTGAAAACATTTCAGTTTTGACGGTGAATGATAATATCATGTACAACAGATGCCAAAACTAATATTGTGTACCAATTTTTAAAATGCTAGCCGAAAATCCTACTATGATTAGGCTACGGATCGGTCGAAAACGTCGAATGCATATGGTTACGTCTCTAAGAGTAAAATCGAAAAGTTTGAAATAGGCATCAATTGAAACCCGAATGTTCGGAAGCGAACAATTCAAATTGTATGTAAATTTTTTGGAGAAGAATTTATGAACTTTGCCAGGATGTTTCCTGGCAATATATATATTGGATATATATTGGATTTAAATGTCCATTTTCCAGCGCAATAAATTCAAAAAGAGGGCAAAAATTACGAAGTTTGGAAAAAATAATCATGTTCTGGATAATTGGAGGATAAATTTTGGCAATGAATCCTAAGGGCATTTCGACAAAATAAGAAAGTCACTTGTAGTGACAGTAATCGGCTTTTAATGGGTTAACATTTGGGCGAAATAAAGGAAAACGTATAGTTGGTTTTTGTGCGTTGTTTCTCCTTCTCCTATTTCAGTTAAGTTCAGTTTAGTGAGGGAAACAGCATTTTGTAGTTTAATCTCGCCTCTCTCTGGTTCCTTTTCCTATTCTCCTGTTTTGTGAAGCTCACATATGGGTTTCAAATATGCTATAGTCAGATCCTCGCGTCAGTCAAAATAATCATTAATGTTTACAGAGTCTACCTATGCACATATATGTGCATTCTGCAGTCCTATCCCAGGTGTTCAGTAACTGTCTTCCTCATCAACTCGCAGTCAGACTTGCACACGTTCCACCTGCGATCGTGTCTAATCTAGCCAAACTTCGTGATGTTGCAAATTATAGAACTCCACACCTTAAGATGTACTGCGGCGAACCTACAGTGCACGAACCATTTTCACATAGCGACGGAAGTCGAATGCAAAAGGTCCGAAAACCATCCCCATGTCTTGATAAACGTCAAACTATGTTTTTAACTGACTCCGTCTTTAACGTCGTCAGTTAGGCAACAACACCAAATAGGGGCTGCTACACTGAACTCATGGGATGGAGGGTTTAGAATTTGCCAAACCCACTGCAATCATCTTTTTTGATTACCTGAGATAACCTCTTGATTTTGATTTCTCACACCCGAAACCAATTCAGTGCAGTTCGCTTACAGGGTGGTTCTCACGCAGTGGCGATCGGACCTCTTGTTTTTGCTCATCAACGCGCACAGCCAATCAGTCACAATTGTATAGGAGAACTGCCCGGACTGACAATTGACACGCGAATCTTCGTAATGGCAGAGATGTCACCTCGAGTCCATATGCATCTTTTTGAGCTAAACTGTCCTTTCTCTGTCTATTCGGAAGGCTCCCTCTAATTATTTAAAACTGTCTACTTCTTCAAGTGTACAGCTGTCAATGCTGGGAGCTGTTTTCCCCTCTGAGATGCAACTGGGGAGAACTTGTATGTTTCCCATGCCTATGGGTAAACTGCATTATTTAGCATTTTTTTCCACTTGCGACGCCATAAATTACAGATCACCAAAGCTTGAAACTTGTACGGTGATGTCATCAATGTTGTCTGGATCAGCCAGCTGGCACCCGTTTGGAAATCATGCAGCGTCAAAACAGTATAGGGCTCTTCCAAAAAATTCAGTTAGTTACCTTGTTGATCAGAATAGAAGACAGGATACAACCTTTTCGAACGCCAGATCGAATATTGAACTGTTTGAAAGATTGTTATGGACTAGAACTACCAGTCAGTGGATCATAATCTTACGCATGCTATAATGTTGGCCTAATCTAAGATTCTTCGGCGCCATATCGCTCACATTTCGACATAAGGCAAATTGCTTTAGGTCCACTGGAATCCATAGAAATCATTTGTCCGTGTTTGCCATGGTTGACGAACCTGCAAGCTCAGAACGCCAAACACTCACTGATAAAAAATGGTCATAACCTTGTTTTATCCGTCCCGCATACGTCTACAAGGCATATGTTGCACCCATGCCTGTCGAATCTAGTCATAAAGTGCGCACGTGAATTGAGGACCATGATTTCTTGAGTACAACACCCCTCACATCCATTCGAAAACTACTTTATGTTAATGCCGGGGTGATCCGCTCGTATAAATAGGCAGTATTTTGGAAAACGGGACAGAACACAAAAATATCACAATGCTTGGTTAAATCATAGGCAGTCACTGCCACAGACTGCATTTTGACCTTGTAAATAGCAACCGGGTGCAAATAAAAACTGTGTTCTTGCATTGTCTTATTAACAGGGCACACATACCCCAACCACGTATACTCCTTTAGGATCTGCGTCAGGACGGGATAGGCCGAAACTAGGCGTAATCTGCTTGCTTAACATTTTCCTACGTTAATGCCCCTTACCTCCACCTTTAAGAGACATTCTATGGGTTACGGAATCGATACAGAGATGAAACCACAGTGCATTTTGCTGACTCAGCCTCTAAGCCTGGGCGAAGAAATCGGAAATATAATCTCTCTTCTACATTATATTGCATGCTTTGCAAGGATCAGTACGTGATGTCATTGGCTTGGAGCCTGGGAATGTTTCGTTTCTGATCGGTACTCGGTGGGGTGGCAATTGTTTGCCCTTAAAAGGATGCAACTTGCGGTATAGTTTTAACGCTGAGTGAAACTGAGTCTCAAGGCAGAACAAGACGAGTGAGTTCTGTTACCGATCGGTAAGCGTCCATCAACAAATGTCCATATTCCTAATCTTAACCGGTGAGACAACGAGCCCGTAGTTCAATGGTTCAAACTTTGGACGTCTGATCAAAAGGTCGCATGTTCGAGCCTCCGATGGGGCACCACCTGAGTTGATTATGAATGGCTGACAATAGATAATGAGCCAGAAATGGCCATTGCAGTCTTCCTTGTCTTTGTTGACATTGTTAATGTACCTCTTTTGCTACTCGCCGCTACATGGTTCTTAGTGGTGCTCTAGAATGCGCCCCAAGGCAAAACGGGGCAAGTTAGTCGTGTAACCGATCACTGAGAGTTCATCAACAACTGAATTACTTATTTTCATCTTTTAAAAACACTTGTGCTCCACTATTCACTTTTTCCTACTACAGTCATTTCCGTTTGGCAATAAACCATCTCAAACTTGATGAGCGCTGTTAAGTGACTTGAGTTGGAATTAGCTCATAGTTATAACAAAATTATGCATCTTCTGCTACAGCTCTCCTCTCTTGCTGACCTATGACCGGTGGCAAGACAGCCAAGACGACCGGAAGTGAACTTGCGCTCAGTAGCTGGTAAAGCTTAACAACGCATCTACACGTGCCCCACACGACCTCGTTCCCGCAGAATTTACCGGATAAAGAGCCCGTATATAAGTGCCACCTACAAACTGGTTTCCACACAATTTACCAGATTCTCGTAGAGGGGGTGGCTTGGATCTCAAGGGCATGAAAGGGCTAAATAAGACACTTAGAAGGAGTCGTTAAGCCTAACTCGTGCTCCTGAGAGGACCGATTGCTAGCCCTTTTGGCAGCTTTTTGAGCCAAAACCTTTAGCGCGTTTTGATAGATTCAAGCCGGTGAGATTACATATATTGAGGCAGGAGCTGAAATGCCGTGGATTCCTCACTGTTGATCGCTCTCTCTCTCTCTCAGTTCCCTTTATAATGCACCAGTCCACTGCTCGAATTGGACGCAAGTGACTGATGTGGCCTGTTTATATTCATGCCGCCATACTCCCACCGCCTCTTATGTGCGGCAGTAGTTATGGGTTCGCGTGGATTCTGCGCCTCCTTGATTGACGGCTGAATTTAGGCAATCTAGTCCCCATTAAGGTCAAGCGCATCCATAACGTGGGGTCCACGTTTCCCTTCCATAGCCTTATTTACTTAGTGTGGCTTTCGTGATACCATTGAAAACCAGTGCTTATGTTATTGTTAACTAGTGCGTGCACTCCGTTCTTTGGATCGACGGCAGACTACGAGTTGTCCTTTTTAGTAAGTCTTAGGAAAATGTTTCTTAGATTGCATTTAGGCCCAGGAAGCATTTGTGAAGCGTGTTTTATACCTGGTTGGCCTTGGCATTTGATGTCTTTCACAAAATTCGCTTGCCGGGCCACCTGAACATTGTATATAGGGGAACAATGCAGCCCGTGCGGTGGGAGGCTTTCTCCATTTATTCAGCGGTTGGTGTTACCCTTCTCGGTTAAAATGACTATTGGTTACCACATGGTTTAATCCCCTTCGCTGCCCACACGATTGAACCCTCTACACTTTTTAAATACCAACTTTTTCAACGACCTGGCTTTTAACATTGACCTTTTTTAATTTGGTTGGAAATTATTATTTCAGTCTTATATATATGTTGCACCAAATGACCATTTTTCAGATCACATTATTTCCCTCCGTCCTTGTGTTAAATTTCGCTTCCCGTCCTGATGTGATCGTGTATGAGTGCATTTATTTAACTCGGGTCATCTCACCCTAGTTGTTTGCCCATAACTTCGTAGCTAGGCTTCGGACATCATTTAATTTTGTTTGAAAATTTGTTTTGCTATCATTTTTAGTAAATTGTACCGCCTGGATTACTATTTGTCCTTTCAATCCAATAAAATGAGCTCATACGATGGAAAGAATCTTACTATGGCGGATTTCGATTTCGACATAAAGGCGAACAAGAAAAGACTCATTGAAATCTTCTTTCCCAATAACTCACGAGCTGTTCTTCAACGGTAACGTCCTTATGCGGGTACGAATGCTTCCTTTTCACTCCATAGTGACTCTTCGGAATTTCAAGACTTTTGGAAATTTGCAGAGAAGCTGCAGACTTTCATCGTTTACCGTCCGACACCAACAGGTTTTCTCACGCCAGGCGTCTTTATCGCATCCTTGTAGCTTTTGCTCATGGAACGCGTTGCTATGACCGTACATTACGGCTAAATATGCAAACCACAAATTATCGATTGGAAGACTACCTACGGCATCGAATGGCCGATAGTCGGTTGTTTATTTTAGCGTTGAAGGCTAATTATTTTCAGTGGTGAATATGGTCTTTCAGACCGCAATCTTTACTGCGCTCATCTTATGTTCGACATGTACCTTGACTTTTTGGTGAAGCAGAAAGTAAGTCTTCAGTTGTCCACAGTCATACATATTTCCTTCTGCGCTGCACTGTAGATTCATTTTACGACCCTCCACAAATTCAAGGGTGTATTTGCTACACAGCAATACCATCAGACTCGCTCCCCTAAGATGGCATGATAAAATCCGTTTAATTGGGTTATTGAGATTCCTGATGTTTTAGAATTTTGAGACCAATTTGACACCTGCATGATAACCTTAAGGCTTCTCTTGTCCAGCTTCGGGCCTTACCCTTTATGAGGTGGAAAACTCTCTGTTACTTCTGCGGTCTTTATCCAGACCAGGCGGCAACCCGTATTTTTCCGTTTTCTGGTGTTTACTCTGAATAAGTTCACTATACAGACAATTTTATGACGCTTTTGTGTATGTGATTTTTTTGGTTTTTCCCCTTATATGCGTGCTGTAAACCGTGCGATATCAAAATAATTGTGTCAGGACTTAAGTTGCCTTTGAAGTTGTTCATTGGTTCTTATTTTTTTTCGTAAACATACACGAGCCTGCAGGATTTCATCGAATGATAAAAACTTGCATTTTCTTCTCCACTTGTCTGACCCCAAACCTACATGGGCAATTAAGAGCTATCACAAGCATGCAGTTACTTAACAAAATTAGTTTCGTCAAAAGTAAGCGATTGTTCTACAGATCGATGGTAAACATCGAACGTGTGATGTACCCGGCGTAGTGTTCCACACAAATTACTCGAAAATCTGCAAGATGGGCTTAATTAAAATTAAAAATTGGACAATCAGAAGCTATCAGAATTCTCAAAACACTTGCGTCTATGGGTCTATGTGATTCAAGTGAATCAAACGCAATCACGCACAATTTTTTTACTTTTTGCTATTAAATAACGAATTTCAATGAAAACTATAATCGTTATACTATGAGTACTTGAAGGATGTGAAACCCACAAAAGCTTGACAAAACAAAATAAAAACCCCAAAAGCTAACACATGGCATGGTTTAGATTAATTACTCATGTTAGATTTCAAGTTTATTTATTTAGATGTGAGTCCAATTTGACCTCCGTATACTGCTGCAGTACGATGTGACAGTCTAGTTAAGCGGTCTTTTATATGAATCACTGTTACTCGTTGATTAACTAAAACACTTTTCATAATACTGCGGAGTGGGCCAGTCCCTTGCATCTAAAGTGCTGTTAAGGGATTTTTTGAGTTAGTACAACGTAGACTTAAAAACTTTCCTTTTACATACTGTAGTAAAAAAATGTGAAGTTCGGAAGACTCGGGATTCCGATCTTTTTTTCGTCATCATTTGTTTTTTCTAAAAATTTCGTCTGCCGTATCTTTTTGAAAGTGGGCACGAATAAAAAAACTGCACAGGGATCGACTTAACCTTCCCATCGCATCGTTCCGGAGGCCCATTCTGGATGTGCTGTCACGCTCTCAGGTGGTGGTTGTTGCCGGCGATACCGGATGCGGAAAGTCCACCCAGGTGCCTCAGTACCTGGCTGCAGCCACGAAGGAGGCGAAAGAAAGACCGGACTGCAGAGGTGCTACTGCAGAGGAAGACTGTCGACAGTATCGTCGCATCGCTGTCACCCAGCCTCGAAAGATCGCCTGCATTAGCCTTGCTGCTCGCGTTAGCACTGAAATGTTGTGTGAGCGTGGAACCAAAGTGGGATACCAGGTTTGTTGCAGCAGCAGCAGCACCTTCTGTGACTTGTTTGACTGCAATTTGACCAGATGCTATTTTGCAATCGACCATAGTGCAAAAGTTAAACTGGGAGGCAGGATGAAGGCTGTATTAGATGAGCTTGTGAGTTAAAACGGTTTCTAGTGGGTCGCCTCTGACTCGATGAACGCACCTTCCTTCATTGCGTTCTCAGTGGTACCCGACACTCTTCGAGGTGCATCAACGTTCTGAAAAAAGTTCAGAAAAATTAACTGATTTCTGTTCGTTGAATTTTCGAGGTTATTTTCTATTAGCATTTTCCCCTGTGGAAGTCAGCCTTTACTTTATAGAGCCCTACACGCCAATTATTGCACTTTACTTCTGTCTGTAAATTTCTGTCAAAATCAGGCAAACGAGACTGATGGATTTTGTGGTTGCCGATTATCTGTCATCAGTCAGCCCCTTTTTGTGTTGTCGTCCTCTGCGTGAGTAGACGCCTTGCCTGTGGCTGCAATTTATAGTGTATCTGGCGGTCCATACTTCCTGGGGGGTGAGCGATTTTCGCATTAGTGGGATCGGAACTTTGGATAATAAATATATGTGAATGGGGCTTGCTGGTAGTACTTTCTCTTCTCGGTTTAATTGTTCTCATTTGCCTTCTATGCATAGTGCCCTATTTCCTCTCTGCCTCCCTTGGTTTGTTCAACTAGGCTGGACTTTTCTTTTTTTCAAGTCTCATTGTTTACATTAGGCGCACTTCAAGGAGGCAAAAACCATCGTTCAGATAGCTTTAATTCAGGTCCAGGTTTTGGAATAAAAATTTCTAACCGGCACCGTAGGGCGTGTAGGCGTTTCTGTCGCAGGACAACATGTTCCTGTGATTCTGGATTTGGGCTCGGGAGTCGTGAACCAGCGGCGATACTACTGAGCGCATTCTTAGGGTCTGATCCGCCTAACCTTTTGTGCTGTGTCACGAGGTCCGGTAATCACTGGCTGTGGTGGAAATGCTCCCCTGCCACCTTAGGTTCCGATTTCAAGTGCATCTCAGTACTGACAGAATAGATCGTGAGCAGACCCACTACCGAGTAACTAACATACATTGACCGAAAGATTACTCCTTCGATGCTACCATCATCCCAAAATTACATTCTGCCGTCAGCTTCAGCCTTAGATACTCCAGTAAAAAGGCATGGGATTGCTGAACTTTGCAGAAAACAATCTCTTAAACCAGCATCATAGTTCACCACTTTTTGAAAATCTTTTATTCTCAAGCAATGGCCTTTTTTCGAGTTAGATCTGTACCCCTCTGCATTCAGTATTTCTCGTTTTGGTAAAGAGTAGCAGGTTGAAGCGATATTGAGTCTTTTTGTGAATGCTTTAAGCGATATTTTTAATTACTCTTGCGTTAACCTTAATTTTCCTCCAATTTATAGGTGCGCTTCGAGAAGCACAAGTCTAAGGCAACGCAGATTCTCTTCCTTACTGAAGGCCTTCTGCTTCGTCAAATGCAATCAGATCCATTTCTGAAAGAGTACGACGTAGTTGTCCTAGACGAGGTAAGTCTCTGTTTATAAAAGCAGGAACTCTTTCAATATTCTTGGCAGTATTTCAACTTTTCATTCCGGTACCTGTTTATGGTCATTCTGCGTCTTATTCTTCTGCTGTGCGCTAGGCCTTCTCTGTTACTAATTTCAGATATTCACGTTTTCATAACGACCACTTGCGGTGGCTCCAGACTGTATCTTCAGAGCAAAGCTGAATGCTAGTATCCTGTCCTATAATGAGACCAGGTGGGTTTTCACCAAGCTTATGTGGAATGTAGTATTCCTGATCACTACCAATAAAGTGGGATCCCGTGGCTGAACAGGCAAAATATCCCTCGTAATAAATCTTTGTGCAGATAAAATTTGCCGACAATGACAAGCGAGACTGCAATGACCATTTCTGGTTTATTAGCCGTCATCAGCCAGTCATACCCGACCCCAAATGGTGCACCACCCGAGGCTCTAACCCGCGACCTGTTGATTAGAAGTCCAACGCTCTCACTATTTGTGCCCAAGTTCCGATATCTTGCCCTCCCGGCCGTGCCTGTGATATAGCTTTCTGACGGTTACTAATGGGCCTGAAACTAACATTCCAGTCCTTTGTGTGTTTGCTTGTGGTAAATCTCTATTTCAGTTGTTTACTACTCCCCTGAGGTACTTGAAAGTGGCTGTGTGTGAGGTGCACGCAAAAATGTGCCACGCGCCCTTCTGTTCAGTTTTATTAAGTGAAATAGGCGAACGCCTTTGAGCTCCCTATTGTTTACAAAGTGGCTAAGAAAACATCGATACATAAGGAAAATTGAAAAAAAAAGTTTTTTCCATGAGGACGTGAAAAATAAGCGACCGTTCGCTAGTCGACAAATTACACTTACAGGGCTACTGAATTATTGTGAGTAGTATAATTACGTACAATGTGACTAAGGGGACTTTGTTAAGCGTCGAGTTTGCAATTAAAGGAATTCACGGTGGTAGAGAGAACAACATCCGCGGGCAGCGCGTTTCACGCTGCAACCACTCTGTTACTGAAGAAGTGCTTGCGTTCATGGACCATTGCTTTACCTGTGCGTAGTTTCAATGGGTGACCTCGCAAGTTGGGTGTGTTAGGCAGTGAAAAAATCATTGGAAATAAAGCAGCAGTTCAGGCCATTCATAATAGGAAAGGATAGTATTAGATCTCCTCGTAATTGCCTGTAGGAGAGGGGAAATAGGTTGAGGGTTGGTATTATGTTTTTATAGGCTAGCGTTCCCATGCCTTTAGTTATTTTTGTCGCCCGCCTCTGGACCTTCTCTAAGACGGTTCTATCCTTGACAGTCCAAGGAATATATGGTATATTCTAGGTGCGGCTACACGAAGCTTCCAAATATTTTGGAGAAATTGTCTATGTCAAATCTCATCATGGCGCGCCTGATGAGTTGCAATGCAGACATGGCTGACTTGGCCATCTTCGTGAATTTCAGTGTTGGTTTGAGTGACGAGGTAAGCCACGCACCCAAGTCCGTCTGACTGTCGACTGGTTGCAAAGGTGTACCATTTAGAAACGTAAAATTTCGGGCTGGAGGCTCCACAGCGGCCAGTTTGAACAAAATTGCACTTACTAACATTGAACAGCATGAGCCAGTGCTTTGACCAGTCCTCGAGCCTGTTCAAGTCCAGTTGCAGATGGTCTTCGTCTGCCGTATCGTCAACAAGTTTCCATAGTTTTATGTCGTCAGCGAACAGGAGTACACCACATTCAAGGTCCCTGACACAATTATTTATGAAAACAAGGAATAATGTGGGGCCTAAAACAAGCCCTTTGGGACGCCGCTCACCACGGTTACTTCTGAGGACTGCTGGCGTCCGACTTGTACTCTGTAGGACCGTCCAATCAAAAGTTCTGGATCCATACAAGAAGGCTTCTACGAACTCCTACGGTGCGCAGTTTATGCAGAAGAAGTTGGCAAGGAACGCTGTCAAAAGCCTTTTGGAAGTCGCTGTAGATGGCATGCACCATTTTTCCTTCGTCGCGTGCTGTGGTCCAGCATTCAAATGAGAAGAGTAGGTTCGTAAGACAAGACCTACCACTGCAAAAGCCTTGTTGGGCATCGGAAAGGTGATTTTGCTCTAGGAAATGCATCAACGCATTCTTGATTATTTTCTCCATGATTTTGCCACAAATAAAGGTAAGGCTCACCGGTCTGTAGTTCTTCGCAGACACTCGGCTTCCATTCTTGAATAGCGGAATGGTGGTTGCGGTCTTCCAATCGGAGGGTAGACACTCAGTAGCAAACGATGCCTGGAAGGGTAAGGCTAGAAGTTTGGCCATTTCAAAAGCTAGCTCCTTCAACAGTTTGGCCGGGATGGCATCGGGGCTTGGAGAAGTCGACTCTTTCCGGTTTAACAACTCTTCCTGAATGATTTCGGTGAAGTGGACTGTTTCAATAGTAGACATTGCCTGGTATCCATAAGTGATGTTAAAAAGTTAGGCTCTGTTGTCACGATGGACCGGAAGAACCGAGAAAGATATTCAGCCTTATCCCTGTCCTCTGAGATTTCCGCGCCCTCGACAGTCCGCAACAGTGAGATTGGATCGTTGTTCTGCGTGCTCTCTTTTATGTAACTGTAAAGGACTTTGGGATTAATCATGGCACAGTCTAACACATCCTCTTCGAAGACCCGTTACTCTCTGGTGATGCGAATTTTGACTCGGTTTCTTTGCAACTTCTAGCTGTTGAGGGATTCCAGTGTCTTATCAATGCGGGATCTATACCATAGTTTCCTTTTCTTGTTAACTTCCTTCTTAAAGGGATGGTGTCAACCAGTGAGGTCTGTTTGTTAGCCTTCGCGTGATTGGGCAGTGTTTTTAAATTAGGTTGCGGACTGCGTCTTTGAATTGGCTGCGTCGGAGAATATGGATGTCCATTCGATAGGAGAAAGGTCATTTTTCATCTGTTTGAAATCCCCACACCAAATATTTGGTCGGAGATCAAGCGGTTGAGCCGACAAAAAGAATACTGTGAACATGAAAACCACATGATCGCTCTTGCCTAAAGGGGGTGAACAATTCACAACGTCGATGTTGTCAGGCGACCTAGTGAATGCAAGGTCGAGGCAGTTCATCTGCTGGCACTCGCGAACCCTCGTCGGAAACAAGACGCCTTGGGTAAGAAGTGAATTGCCAGTTGTGCACAGAAGCTGCTGATCAAATGCTTTTTCTGAGCAGTCAGTGCAGGTGGAGTTCCAGTCAATGTTAGGTGCATTAAAGTCCCCATCGATGAGAGTATTCGACCGCGGAGCAAATACCTTGATCTCACCCAGCATTTGCATCAGCTTCATGATCGTTTCCGGGGGATCGATACACCGTTAAGATATCAAGGCTTTGAGAAACCGTTGCTCTTACGGTCGTTAATACTGCCTCCGTACAAGTCAACTTGCACGTTTGTTCTGAAACATGCAAACCATTCTTTACGAATTTCGCTATGCCTCTACTCTTTCGCGTTTCTGTCTCTGCGAAACAGTTGGAATCCAGGAAGTGCATGCTCCATATCGCCAACCTGTTCCGACAACCAGGTTTCTGTCATTGAAATACCGTCTGGGGGCAAGTCACAAATATGGATTCTCAGTTCGTCCATTTTTGATATGAGGCTTTGCGCGTTAGGGTACATGAATGTCAGCTTTGAGGTCAGGTGAGATCCGTGTGTAGCCCCGACCCAGTCTGCTGGAGTAGCTGTGTGGTCATACGAACCGATTTGATTTGGTTTTAACCGCAACGGACCGAGGATGATCTGGACGGGTATCGCCGCCTTTGAAATCACTCAACGGGCTCTGCAATCGGCAAGGGAGCATCTGGCTGCACCTTCCGCACTTATGTGCTGATTCATGTGACCTCCGCGATGCCCCCCGTTGGACACCCTCCCCCAAGGACAACATTTTTTAATCCTAAATATCACGGGGAGTTTTTTTCACTGTCTGCTCTTTTTCAACTATGTTCCAGCCAGTTGGCTCATATCAATTGGCCTCGCAAACATATCAAGATGCTATTTTTTTGATACCACAACTTGCATGTACAAATAGGGAATTCAAAGGTGACTCACCTACATCTCCCTAAATATACTGATACCGATAGTGGGACATAGAGTCGTTTTACTATCCGATCTTTGTAGATTATCAGGTTCTGTTTTCCGTTGGTGTGTCCTGATCTCAATTCCAAGAGTAGTTCGCGACGTTTCATTCGTTCGGCAGGGGAGTAATCCGGTTGAGAAAACACCCTTATGCGAATGCTTCAGTCGAAAACACCTGGAAAGGGTTAATTTCGCTTGTTCATTGCCGCCTAAGACGACTTTGAGGAGTCGTGGTCGTGCCTGTGGGGTGACATTTAAAGGACTTCCAAGACGAAAGGCCTTTAGGATGATTATTTCCTCCGATGGTTGCAGCATTTCTTTGATGAGTTCCTGGAATTGCTCTTAGTCGGTGGCAATTATTTCCTTGGAGGTGTTAGCGGGAGACTCTAAGAGACTCTGAATTATGATGCAGTCACCGTTACCGGGTACTCCACTGTTTCCAGCAGCATGATTATCATCCGTTGATACTCTAGCTGTTGAAGTGGACTGGCGGAGAGGAGATGGCTGCGCTATTGGTGCATTTTCCTCCGTGCAACTCGTCTGCTGTTGTAGATAAGGCATCATGGATGATTGTGTATTGTGCTCGATTTAAAGGTCCTTCACTCATAGGGCTCTGTGGAGTACTTGACCTTTTCGAAGTTGAAACTTTCTTAACTATTGCTTCAACTCTGCTGATACGGGAATGCGTAATGTTAGCTAATTCCGCCCTGTGTATACTGCTATATGGCACTACACTGGTTTACTTCACCTCTAAGTTAGCCTCCGAAAATGCGCATACTGTCTGAGGGCTGTCTGCATCGATCTTTATCTGTTGCATTCCTTTTACTTCTTATGTCGGTATACCTTTATCAATTTAATTTTCCACTTGCGTTTGCTTAAAGGGCGAGTCTGGCATATGCCCCTTCGGACTCTGGTGACCTTTCACTGTGGTAGTGCGTGCGGTTTTCTTCTTATTCTTTTGCACTTTGCGAAGTGCTATCGGATGTCTTACATCTCACTTTCCTCCTTTCTGGTAATTCACTATGCAGGATGGCCCTCGCTCTACTCTGAGTAAATGTTTGCATGGTTAACGCCGGTTAATCCTTTAAAGCAAGAGTTCTGTGGATAAGTTCCTTCATTTTTTTGCTTCTTCCTCTATTTACTTCAACCTAGAGGCTATCGCTGGAGACCTATTGCATGATTTTTTTGTATACGCCTCTTGTAGACCATTTACTAGACTTTTAGAGGGAGCCTGCGGGCGTGTGGCCGTGGTGTAATGGTTAGCACGGCGACTTACTGCTTGCGAGCTCCCCGGTTCAAAGTCGGGGCGCGCGTCACTTTGGCATTTAGGTGCAGGCTTAGACGCCTTGCGATAGTGATCTAGTTAAGATGACGTCCGCTCCGCGGTTTAGCTACCCTGGTTCAATTTCAGTTCTCGGCGGGCATTTTGCCCAATGTTCTAATGGCATTTGTCCGACTACTATTATTTAGTAAATAAATTTCACACGTTTTTATAGGTATCAAATGACTTTTTTAATAGGATGAACGATATGAGGAAAACGACTCAGTCGTTGTTTGATGTAGAAAATCTCTCGGTGCTGTTCACAGAGAGGCGGTCAGAAGATTGGATCTCCTACGCAAGTCTGGTATAGATTTGTAAGGATGAACGTATTGCCGAATAGAATCGAAATCGTAGTGTCAACGAGCCGTAAGGGCGTTTAGTAGACAGATATCCCGTTAAAGGTAAATCCCCAGGATGGTCGAATATTTCAAACCGAATCCAAAACGCGTGCCTTCTGCTGCCGGAATTCCTGCCACATCTTACTGTAAGTCGTATACCCCGTGATTGCTATCACAAATTTAATTCTCTACAGTTTATATGGGGACATAGTTTACGTGTCGCTCTTATGCCGCTGTGCTATCTGCTTCTTAATTACGGAACTTATTGATTTGCTAACTATGCCATTACCACTCCCTTCCCCATCCCCTCCTACGAAAATTATTTTCTGGGGCTATTGCGCCCTCGTAACAGAACGCGTATAGGAGAAGTATTACCCCCTACTAGTGTCCTGCGGCAAAAAAAACCACACGCACATCTTTTTGATGTGGTCGATGTCTCTATCTTCTTCAGGTGCATGAGCGTCACTGGCAAACTGACTGTCTGCTCGGACTGATGAAGTGTCTCGTCCTCGCACGCCCGGAGATTCGCTTGGTGCTAATGTCGGCTACCATCAACGTCAACTTGTTTGCCAGCTTTTTCGACTCCTGCCCTATAATTCAGGTGATGCATAGCCTTCTTTATTCCATACAACTTATACTATTTTGTACCACCACCGTAATGCGTTACCACGTTGCCTAATCACGTTGCTCTGAACGCTCACTTATTTATTTTCATAGCCGGCGTTGGCGTGTTTATCTCATCCTAAGTAGACACCTTGACGCAATATCTGAGGGCCTGCTACACAGCTGAGGAAGGGCGACGATGACGACGACGACGGCTGTGCCGTTTGTCGAATGATCTTCTTTCTGTAGAAACGGTGCTGCAGATGGCTTGTGTCTCTGCGCTTCTTGGGTACTTTGAACCTGCCTCACAGTCGTTTTCTTTCGCGTTAAATTTATCGTAGTTAACAGAATCCGATAAGGGCCAGCCGCATACTTCCGTGAACTCTCAGTACCATGAAGTTGGGAGCTAGAGAGACTGGTGCTGGGTGGAAGGCTGTCTTCTTTCAAGGAAGCATGTTTATGCCCTATTTGGCATTATACAGGCAAAACTAATGCAATCCAAATCTATGGACGGCCTATTGAACTAGTTATTCGGAAGCTTCCTGGTCCATTTGCCTGATGTCTAGTATTCGTAATAGACCACCGATCACCCATTTCACCGTCCACTCTCCGTCTGCCTGACTCGGAATTAGATGGATGGGAAAACAGCGGACTAGCCGAATAGCGAAATCTTACCTGCGGAAGATTGCGCGATCCATACTCTCAGTTGCAGTGTCAGTAATTAATCAATACTACTGGAAGCAGGGCTCTGTATTTTCTTGTCGGCTGCATCACGTGACTGCTTTGCATGCTCAACTGCAACAGCCGCGTCATGACAGTTCGGTTGTCGATTACGACGAGGTCCACCATATGCTCCACGGAAGGGTGGTGCAGGAACGGTGGCTTGCGCATAATTTAGTTTAAAGTGATAGTAGACTTGCACTGCAGCTATCACACTCTCTCATTCTCCCCCACCTGACAGAGTCAAGAAGACCGGAGATGGGAGAGGGTGCAGGTGGCTGGTGCAGCCGGAGCTGCCCCTGGGCGTACCACCACACCTGGATCGGATCCCACGGATTGGGAGCGCCACATTAAGAAGGAGCCATTGCAGTCTGACTCTCAGTCCGCTAGTCGGCCACTCCACACAAAACACACATTGGGCTGACCACGCGGTCCGAGTTATCCCGTCAGTTGGCAACATTCCAAGCCACGGCTTTTAGTGCACCGTGATAGTTTCAAGCGCGTCAGATGGTTTATAGTGAAGAAAATGCGCTGAGCTGTTGACCTCACTCTCCCCCACCTTCACAATCAGACCACCGTCCGAGCCAATCAGTTGTCTGATGTGGGAGTGGGCGCATTGGCTGACGGGTCGGCGTACCCGTCTTCGCGCGCCACAGCACGACCGGGCCTCCATTATGCACGCACCAGGATTCGCTAGATCAGGGGATATGAAGGAGCCATTACCGTCTGACTCCCAGTCCACTTGTGAACCACTAGACACACAACGCATACACTGGGCCTGATCTGTATTACGAACTCCCCGACGATGAGGTTCCCCAAGGGGGAGGGGGTGCAGTAGTTAGCGAGCAAATTGGATTACAGTGGGAAAAATCCAGAAAGCATCGATTTCAGTTTCCTCCAACGGTATACAAAAAAAAACAAGACAACGTGAGCTGTAGCGGAACGGAATGGTAGACCTGCCATAAGAATCCCACATACATATATCTTAGCATAACTGATGCCTCTTCTACAACCGAATAAAGATGTACACAAATTCGTAGGCCCTTGTGAGGTCAGTCAACTACCTCAGTCTTGTTCTTCAGCTAAGTTTCAGCATTTTCTTGGACTAAACCTGACAGTACGAAGCCAGGCAGGGACAGAGTGCAATGGCTATCTCTTGGAGCTAAGCATTTGGTAGAGTTATCAAGTCCTCGAAGTGACAGTCCTTCACTGCGTACTCCAAACATGGACAATTGTGAAAGATACGGGAGCATCCGAGAAATCCTAGTAGAAATTGGACTAGGAAGATTGAACACTACTAAAGACTGTTCGGTAGAGCATTTACGGCAAAAAAACGAATAGCGAATTGCAGTGACTGCAGGATGCCAGGGAACCTACTGGGAGGAGAGCAGATCCCGCCGAGATGCTGCAAAGCCGGACTGGCCATCCAAGACATACCCAGGACGCCGAAAAGATTGGGCGAATAGGTGAACAGATGGATGAGACAGGCGTCGCCCAAGGATCTTTGACTAAAAGTTTGCAGTAAAGGAGAAGTAGACCCGGTGAGGCAATAAAAATTGGGGAACAGTAAAATGACGATGGAGGTAATGAGCATTAGCAAGCAGGCTAGTGCCACGAAGCGCAGCAATACAATCGCACACCTTGTACAGCACCTACAAGGAAGAGAAAAGAGGCACATGCCATGAAGCTTCTCTGAGATAGGATAGAGCGTGCAAGGAACAGAGCGGTCCCAGAATGATGACCTGAGGAAAGAGTTCAGGCCGATTTTTCAGACAAATGGGTCGCCTATCAAGCAGAGTATGTAGCACAGATTAACTGGAGCCTTACTTTGTCAGTTGACTATCCTAAAAGTCGAAGCAACACGAAGGACTGAATTACGCCAGCTGGAGACGTGGCTTTGAAATGAAAGTTCGAGCTACCGGCGCGTCGGCGTCTCCCGCGCCCAACAGGTTTTACGCCATTATCTACTGGGAAACCAAAATAATTTAACCATTGAAGTGTTGAGAAGATAGTCTAGATACGGTGCGATATCCGATTGGTAAGCCGACGAACCACCAAGCCCAACCATCTTCGTTCGGCATGAGCGAATAAGTGTGTTTCTGAGAGCTCTTCTTCGTCAGATAAAGCATATATGAGCAATGATTGTGTGAGTAAAGGATAATAACCGTTAAAACGGTCTGATAGGCGGTTCCGGACAGGAAAGTGAAGACGCTATTGAAATACGATGCAGCAAAATGAAAAGTCTCGTGAAACAGAACAGTAACTGAGAAGTGCAACTGGATGCGTATTATGTGACAGTTCGACCGTCGATTGCGACGAGGTCTACCGTATGCTCCACACCAGGTGGTGGAGGGACCGTGACTTGCGCGTGAATTATTTTTAAGGGATAGTAGCCTTGCGCTACAGCTACCGCATTCTCTCCTTCTCCCCCACCAGAGCCCGGTGTCAAGACAGAGTCAAGAAGACCGGAGATGGGAGAGGGCGCAGGTGGCTGGCGCGGCCGGAGCCGCCACACCTGGCTCAGATCCCACAGAGTAGGAGTGCCATAAAGGCCACATTAAGAAGGAAAAATTGCAGCATGACTCTCAGTCCACCAGTCAGCCACTACACACAAAACACACAATTGGGCTGACCACGCGGTCCGAGTTATTCCATCAGTTGGCAACCTTCCAAGCCACGGCTTTTAGCGCACCTTGATAGTTTCAAGCGCGTCAGATTGTTTATAGTGAGGAAAATGCGCTGAGCTGTCGACCTCACTCACTCCCTACCCCCACAATCAGACCACCATCCGAGACGGTAAGTTGTCTCATGTGGGAGTGGGCGCATTGGCTGACGGGTTGGCGTACCCGTCTTCGCGCGCCACAGCACGACCGGGTCTCAATTATGCACACACCAGGATTTACTAAATCAGGGGATATGAAGGAGCTATTACCGTCTGACTCCCAGTCCACTTGTCAACCACTAGACATACAACGCATACACTGGGCCGACAGCGTGGTCTGGTGTAAGCGTCAGATTGGCAGCCTTCTAAGCCACGGTTTCTAGGACACCGTGATTTATCAGGTACATTATGATGATTGTGAGGGTTTTGTCTGATGTGGCTTAGCCTCCGGTGGTTTACCGCAGGTTGTCGTTGAGGCGCATGTGTCCTAATAGGCCCATGTGGTGTGTTAATGTGTGGGAGCATTGAGGGCAGTGGAGGCGGGCGCGGCGACTGTATGTCGGAGCCCCAGGCACTGGTTCACCAGCCTCCGTTCGATGGATTTGCAGGTGACCGAATAGGCCGATGCGTGACGGGAATGTGCAGTCGTATTGAGGACAGTTTAGGAGAGAGTGCCCATTGCTGATGGTGGTGGTGGTAGTGAAGGCGGTGGTGGGGGTAACAGGCGATGAGTATTGCGATGTGGTCTCTATGATGGTGGGAGTAATGGAATAGATGCCAGGAGTGAGGGTGAGAGAGTCTGAAGGAGGGTTGGAAAAATTTGACCTAGAAGTTGGAATTGTCGGATTGTTGGTGCACTGCGTCTGAAGTTGTCCAACCAGGCCGAGTCGCACGCGGAAGATGCGTTGACAGCGCGGGCATCTTGGAAGAGCCTGGGCGTCGACGGTGTTGGTCCGGGGCGCTGGTAACTTTCGTGTCGCTCTTTTGGACTTGATGGTGGCGATCCGGTAGCCTCATAGATTCCTAAACCAGTCTTCACGGATCTTCTCCATGCTGGTCTATTCTGGAGGATGTTCTTCCAGGTCGCTGGGTTGATTTGCCGTTGCTTCAGCGATTTCTTCAAAGTGTCCTTGTAGCGTCGTTTTTGACCTCCCTGTCGGCGAGCACCCGTAACGACATCGCCGTAAAAAAGTCGTTTTGATAGTCGCTCGTCGTCCATTCTTACCAGGTGGCCTCTACATCGCAGTTGCACTTGCCTCAGCATGGCGTGGATGCTGAGGATTTGGGTCTGCTCCAGGACTTCCGTGTCCGGGATCCTGTCTTGCCATCTCAGCTTTAGTATTCTGCCGAGGCAGCTGAGATGAAAGTGATTCAGCTTCCTGGCTTGTTCGAGTAGACGGTCCAGGTCTCCGTTCCGTTAAGAAGTGTCGTCAAGACGACGACCTTGTACATCTTCAGTTTGGTGTTCAGGTGAATACTGCGGCGATTCCACACGGAGGCCTGCAGCTGGCCGAAGTCCTGACTGGCTTTGGAGATCCGTTGGGCGACCTCGTCGTCAATTCTCGTGTTGCGTGACTGCATGCTTCCTAGATAAGCGAAGGTTTCCATATTTTTGAGTTGAGCACCGTTGACCTTGATTCGGGGAGCATTGTATTCCGCGCGGGGTGGCGGCTGGGGCATGCCAACGGTTTTCGCTCTACTGCTTGTTATTCCAAAATAGGCGCAGCCTGCGGCGAAGAGGTCCATAATCCTTTGCATGTCCTCCTCCGTCACGGTGTTAAGTGCGCAGTCGTCCGCGAATTGCAAGTCATGGTCTGTAGTCGTAAACACATGCGTTGAAGCGTACATACGCCGACTGTTGAGAATATTTCCGTCATTTTTATAGGCGATGCGGATCCCAGGCTGTTCATCACGGTAGGCGTCCATCAACATAGCCGAGAACATGAGACTGAACAGGGTTGGAACTAATACGCAGCCCTGCTTCACTCCGTTGGTCACTGCGAATGCTTTGCATACCGTCCCGTTTTCAGTGACGCCGGCCGTCATCCCGTCATGAAGCTGACGCACCATTTGCGTGAACCGATCAGGACTGCCATATTTCGGCGGAAGCCACATTGGCTTTCTGGGAGCAGGCCCTGCTCTAGGTGACCGTTCAGACGATTGCGAAGGATACGGGCGAAGATCCTCCCGGCGATTTAGAGCGACGAGATACCTCTGTGATTATCACAGAGTTGCCGGTTCCCCTTCCGTTTGTAGAGATGGACGATGGTCGCGTCTTTGAAGTCTTGAAGAACTTGTCCTTGGCGCCACATCTCCTGGAAGAGTGTTGTGAGTTCTACCATCAGCCGGGGCTCACCGTGCTTGTAGACTTCAGGTAGGATTGTGTCGGATCCCAGTGCTTTACCGCTGGAAATCTGCTGCATGGCCCGGATGGTTTCTGATAGGGAAGGCGGCAGATCCAGGTCATTGTTCGTGTTCACTTGAGGGAGCTGGTCAATGGCAGCATCGGAGATGGCTGATTAGCAATTAAGGACACTTCTGAAGTGCTCGGCCCAGTGCTTCAGAATTTGCGATTTCTCTGTCAGCAGTGTTGTGCCGTCAGAGCTGATCAGCGGTGCGGTTCCCTTGATACACGGGCCGTAGATGGTCTTGATGGCTTTGAAAAAGTTTTTCATTTCATTGCGGTCCGCATACCCCTGGATTTCCTCAGCCTTTCGGATCATCCAGGCATCCTGTATCTCCCGCAACTGTTGCCGTACAAGGCGGCTGCATCTGAAGAAGGCTGCTTTGATGGCGTTAGTCCGAAGCTCCATGAAGGCTTTGCGTAGTCCATTCTTCTCCGCGAGTAAGTTGCTGATGTTGGTGTCATTGTCGTCAAAGCAGTCCTGGTGTTTACGGCGTGTGCGTCCGAGGACTTTGAGTGCGGTGGACTGTATGACATTTCGCAGTTGGCTCCATCGTGTTGCCACGGTACCGTTATTATCTGGAGCATGCAGGTTCTCCAGTTTCTCAGTTATTTGGTTGCTGAAATCAAAACAGTGAGCAGGCAAATTTAACAAAAGAGTTTTTTACTTACCTGGCGGCCGCTTACCTTGAGGACTTCGTCGGGGTTGCATTCGGAGCCTCATCTGGGAGATAACGAGGCGGTGATCTGTCTAACCATCGGTACCGCGGATCGCCTTGGTTACCAGCACGTCCTGTCGATAGCGCCTGCGGACGAGAACATAGTCCAGCAGATGCCAGCGCCGCGAATGAGGGTGCATCCACGTGGCCTTCTCCCGCGTCGGAAGGCGAAAGGTGTTGGTTAGGAGGAGACGGTGTTCCGCACACGTTTGCAGAAGGAAGCCGTTATCGTTACAGCTACCGAGACCGTGGGGACCCAGCACTACCTGACAGGCAGCCTGGTCTGTCCTGAAGCGGGCGTTGAAGTCACCAAGGACAATTAACTTTTCCACCTTCGGCACAGTCACCAGCAGGGCGTGCAGGTCCTCGTAGAATTTTTCCTTTGCCGCATCAGAGCTCGTCATTGGGGGAGCGTAGGCGCTGATGATGGTGGCGAACTGGTCTCCCCGAAGAGGCAGGCGGAGACTCATCAGGCAATCGTTGATACACTGCGGCAGACAGAGCAGACGTCCCACAATGTCGTTCCTGATGGCAAAGGCAACCCCAGCGTCGCTTCGCTCTGCCTTTGGCCGTCCGCTCCAGAAGAAGGTGTAGCCGGCACCCACCTCCTCCAGCTGACCCTGCTCAGATAATGGGGTCTTGTTGAGAGTAGCAATGTCCACCTTGTAGCGCGCCAGTTCCCGAGCGACTAGCGACGTCCTCCGTTCCGGCCGGTTGCTCCTAGGATTGTCTAAAAGGGAACGACATTCCATGCTGCTAAAGTGAGTGGACTCACCCGAGCAGCCTGGAGGGTATGGCGAGGGGTATTGTTGTTTTTTTGAGTTTTACGACCGCGTATTTTGCGATCTGCGAGGCGCGACCGGCTGCACAATACGTGATAACCAGCATTTGTTAAGGGCATCTTTTCTAGCCCCTTCCTCCGCGAGGTGGCAAGCACTGCTGTCCTTAAATAGGGCTGCTCGCACATCCCATACGGCTGCCGAACTCCACTATGGGTCACGGTTTTGATTTAGTGGGAGAACGAGCCGAGTTAGCCTGGGCCGCCTACGGGGTTGCTGCCGCCCCCACGGTAGGACTTTTTGAGAGAGGGGAGGTGGGACGTTCGGTAGTCAGACCTACCGGTTTTGGAAGCACACACAACACTGGAGACCCTCACCTGGTTTAGCCCGCCGGTCGCGACGGTTGCCCGGGGTGTGGCCGCTGGGAAGAACCCAAATTCGAAGGGCCACAGGTGAGAGTTGGGTACCAGTTAGAGGAGGCCACAGGAGTATTCACCACCTATACGAGACAGATGGAGCGACCAAATACTACCTGTGTGATGTTACCCATAACTAGTACCCCTACACTCCAGCTGCGTCATACAACCGCATTGATAGTGATCGGATTTGTTGCCCAATCAGAAAACGGGAGGCAAGCAATCCTTGGTACTAGGGGTACTAGGGGTTTTATGGGGATTTTCGGGAAGCAAATATGAAAAAAATACATTTAGCCATCAGCACGATTTTACCTAATAGAATTTTAGGAGCTGTAAACGAAATAAAATAAATAAAAACCTAGGGTATTTTTTAAGATATTTACGGTGGGCTGATTCTCAGCCCGACATGCCCAATAAAATTTAAGCAGAAAATGTGAAGTCCATATCACTTAATCCGGCTCTCGTCATGGCCAGCAATGAAGTTATAATTGAATTTGGCAACTGTGATAGCCTTACCCTTGTCCTAAACCTCTGTCTGAAGCCTACCCCTAAGCCTAGGTGTCAATTCGGTCGCGGCGGCGCCTTGCGGATGGGCATGGGGGGGCGCGGATTTTCGTAGAAATTCCCCATTTTGCGTCGCCAGTCCATGTACAGTAGGTGTCCTAACTCATGAAATCCATCAGATTTCATGAGTTACGGCCCGTTTCGCGAAATCAGCGCACCCTGCGTTCATCAAAATTTTACATCAATAAGGAATTGATCGTTAGGATATATATGGCTTTTTTGGTTTACAAATTAACATTACATTGTCTAGAAACGCTATTTTTTTAGAATAGGTACGGATTACGAAAATGTGAAAAATTGATCTAGTTGAGTAAACTGAAGTTTTAAATGTATAGGAAACCTGTCCATGCAATTAAACGAGTGAATAAAACAGAAAAAGTTGAATTACTTTTAAAAATAGTCTTTTTCAGAGTTTTGCACGAACATATTCCTCTAGATTAAGCGCAACGTATAGTATGGCCGTTATCAACCAGCCTAGCATAAAAGTGTATATTCCAACACCGTTTCACAAGAATTGGTAGTTTTTCTTCCGTTTGTATATTGTCTTAGGTGCGTTTGACCAAGGCAAGCAGATTTTCGCTTCATTGCGCCGATAGGGACGTCACTGGAATATAATATTTCATAAGCTTACATGTTCACAGGTCGGTCGATGATTAATAAATTTAAATAGAATCGTCAGGTGCAATCGTAAACGTACCATTTGGTGCATATAAACATAACTATTCTATTGTTAAATTTCTCTATAAATATTTCGGGTTTTCTATTACGATGAGTTGCAGATAGTCTTTGACAATGCGGTGAATTCTGTACGATTTTCAGTATCTTCAGTCGACTGCTCATAAATGTACATTCCATTCCATGTGTTTGGTAAAACCCTCAAAATAACATATTTCTTAAAAGCATTTACCGAGGCAGTGACTTTTTGGGCATTCTTTCTAATGCAGACGGCCGTCTGGGTCATATTTGTTGACTCACACAAACAGGAAAACTTGCTGCCATGAAAAATGAACGTCCACAACAAAAGCTGGGAAAATATATGCCTATAATTAGTTTAAAAATTTCCTATAATAAGTTACCTTTTTGAAAAGTGCTTTAATAAGATGTTTTGCTGTCGAATTCCTGCGTAATTAACATTTTTCCAAGGGAAGTCAAAAAAAACTGGGACCGTTTGACTAAATTTTCGACTTCACTGAAAAGTAGGGACACAATTTCTGTTGAAAATTAAAGGACTCTTTTCTCTTTCTATTGGAGCGCTTTTCGATGTCATTGCTTACTTCTCAGTCTAGTTCTAGGCTTTCAAACACACAAGAGAGTGGCCGAAGATATACTCAGATTTTGCGATAAAATGTGAAGTTTCAAGTTTCCTTCTTCATTTATAGTGAACTGCAGACCGGCATTGTCTTTTCAGGTTACGCGTACGCCGTGACTGCAAAAAGTGGCGGTGTATCATCGCATCTCGTATATATGCGCGTTTAAGGTCCTAACTATCGGTGTGGTTAAACAAAGTACATTCGCAAAAGTTTATTTTAGCGTTTTTTTGGTACAAAAAACTTGCAAAACTTGATTTTTTAAACTAAATGTGTCATCATATTTTTGAAAACAATGTAAGCTCTAAAACTTGCATTCACCTGATTTTCATGAAAACAAAACAAATTTTCCGTTCTCCGAAGGGATATATTCCAAATTTTTCCGTCTTATATTCATGTTCATTCATATTAATGCGCATAAAAGCAAATTTTTTTCACCTGTACTTTGTAGTAACGTAGAAAAATTCCTGGATAGCAAGAAAAGTCGGATTTTTCCCCATTTAGCCCAGTTTTCCCATGAATAAACTGATCTGAAGTGATCTCTTTATTATAAAAGAGCTTTTTGTTCATCAATTTAATACAACAAACAGAACTAACACCTTAAAATGCCTGCCATGCTACTACCTAAAATTCTGATATAGACATTTCATGAGTTTGGCAATCTACTGTAGGAACCCACCAACCAACTGATCGGCTGGTGCCTGGGAATTGGAAAAAGAGTACGGCCGAAATTCCAGTGCATTTTCCCCACTGCAATCGATCAGATGCGCTGACTGTTTGCATCTGTTGCTAACTGACTCCGTCAACAGTAGCAAAATTGTCACTTTTCACGGCCGAGTGTTATGCATTCTTCTTTCCTTTCGCCTCTGAGTTTTTTTTGCTTTCACACCACAGCCGACGGTTTCCGGCCTCTTGGAGAAAGGCATTATGCAAGACTTTTCATAAAACCTCCCTTTCTCACTCCTGTTGACTATATAACCTGCTTGTGGATGGTAATGTAACTTGTGCGATCTAGTAAAATTATGATCGCCTACCTTCTGTGCTCGTGAATGGTTCCGTAAGTAGGCGTCGTTTTAGCGGAAAATTAATCAGTCAATTGCCCTTTTTGGTATTCTCATTTGGCTCTTTTCACCAAAACCACTTTTTTAGTATTTGGCCCCTTTAATAACTCTTGATCATATCGGGCAAAATTATCCGCGACTGACTCTGGTGATGGATTGGCGTGTGAATCCGAAACTTCGAGTCAATAAACTTATTCTTGCTCTGATCGCATATAGTGACTACCTTGTTTGTATTATATACCTTGTGTGAACTAACTAGCTCTTGCGAACCTCTAAATTATCCCATATCCCCTCACGCTCCTATTACACACTTCTCACTCACTAGGTCCCTGGTAGACTCTTCCCAATCACCGTGAAGTATTGCCCACTTACACCGGCAGAGCTTGCAGCCTCACAGGATCGAATGGACCCAGCACCGTATGTGCGCCTTTTGCAACACATTGACGTGGCCTATCCAGTCTCAGAAAGGGGTGACCTCCTAGTCTTTCTACCTGGAATGGCGGAAATTCAGGTATCTGTTACCCCCCTTCCCCTATTTCCTAAACTTACCATGGCACTTCCTCTGCCGGAGTCCTCATCTCCGCTAAATATTTGCCTACTCTGTGTAGGCTGTGATGGAGGCCTGCAAGGCTTATGCAGAGCACACAAAACGATGGATCATCTTGCCCCTGCACAGCGCTCTTCCAGCCAGAAGTCAGGAGAAGATCTTCCACTCTCCACCGGACGGCGTCAGAAAGTGTGTGCTAGCCACCAATATTGCTGAAACATCGGTTACTATAGATGGAATTAGGTGCGTTTCTGTTAATCTTCAGTTTGCGGATTTTTTCTCATGGCCTCCTAACAGAAGAAGTAGGCTTTGACCCTAACTGTCCCCCGCCTGCCCTTTTTTCTCTAGGTTCGTTGCAGACTCTGGTCGAGTGAAGGAGTTGACCTGGGATGCGCTGTCACGCATGCGGCGCCTAAAGGAGACTGCCATTTCTCAGGCCAGTGCCAATCAACGCAAGGGTCGGGCGGGCAGAACGGGACCCGGCGTTTGTTTTCGCCTGTTTCAGGAGGAGGAATACAGACAATTTCAGGTTTTTGGACTATTAATGCCTACCCTTTTTCGCATGATAGTGCCGGCCATTGGGGATTTTCCGCTAGGTTAACGCTCGGCTGTTTGTCTGTGCATCTAATAATAGGTTTTAATTGTCACCGGGAACAGCATTCACCGACCTGTCCTAAATGCACAATGGAGCACTGCTGATCCGTCTTGTTTGGCTCCTCGCAAGTGGTCGCATAGTGGCATACAATCAACAATCGTAAAGGACAATATGAAAGTGTAATAGCTATTCCTGGTTTATTTGCTGCCCTCAGGTGGCCGTACTCCAACTGCGAACGATAAGGTCGTGAATTTGGCATCCGGATCCGGGAAGTTAATGAATTATGGGCCTAGGCACTGATGGCTGCTATTCGAAAAAATTTACTCTCGAGAGCATCATTCGTCGATCCATCCTGATTGGTTCGCAACGGGACCCATGTCTGGCGCAGGACAACCGTAGGTGGCATTGGACGAATTGTGCGCCCAGCCCAGTATGCCGTTTGTGTGTGCCACACAGGACCTGATCCACGCACAATGGACCAGGTTTTCACAGAAACAAGAAGTGTGACATAGAGGACATTCCGAAAGAATCATTTCTGCCCGACTCCCCATCTGTTCTGAGAGGACATACTTATTCTGTCAGTTTGCAGCTTTCCGAGCCACGGCTTTTAGCTCGTCGTGATAAATTTAAACACGTCAGATTTATTATTAGTGAGAAATTTTCTGATTCCCTAGAGTTGACCTCTCTTTCCTTGTTCGTGCACCAGTCGGCTATGCGAGCCTATCAGCCATCTGGCGCTCGGACTGGGCACAGTGGTCGACGCAGCGTGACCCTTAGGCTTAAACGTACAACCCTCCCCCCCCCTCCCCCCCCCCTTGGGCGGCAGTCATTATGGACTCTTGTAGACTCTGCGTTGCCCGATTACCGCGTGCCATGCTCCCAGTCCGGGCCCCGTTCGGGTTCAACACATCCACCTTGCAACCCGTTCTGAAAGCCAGGTAACTATCACCTTGTGACCCCGAGCCATACTGATTTGTAACTCTGGCTGGACTCAACCCACAGCCAAAAATAATGGTACAGTTTAATTGTCGTCAGTATAGTTTATTCCATCTAGCAGTTGCCTACACTACCTATTGACTATATTACTTCCGTGTACAGTTTTAAACGACTCAAGATGACGAGTTTATCCGCCGCCTTTTCTTTTTTAAGACGTTCACAACCCCAGAAATTCGGCGCGTGCCTCTGGACATTCTGGTTCTGCAGATGATGGCTATGGGTCTACCCGATGTAAAACGCTTCCCCTTCATTGAGCCCCCCGAAATGAAGTCCATTGACGAGGCCCTTCAGACACTTGTGGTATGCATAACTGTTAAGTTTATTTAACCCACCTCGACAGCATATCGTGTAGCCAAGAGCCTTCATGCTATGCTGTTTATTCATTTGACACTGCGCAGGCTCATGGCGCGTTAGCTAGGGCTACGACCTCCTCGCCGCTTGCCATCACCCCGCTGGGCAAGCTGCTGGCTGATCTGCCGGTTGACCTCTCTCTCGGACGCATGCTAATCATGGCCTCCCTATTCCGCCTAGTGGAGCCCGTGCTCAGCCTGGCTGCGGGTCTAGCCGTGCAGAACCCTGTGGCAGCTGCCAGAAGCGGGGAGGCTAGACTTCGACAAGCCGATGCACTGAAGCCCTACGACAGTGACCATGGAACACCCTTCATGATCGCTGAACTCTTCGATGAGTGGGTCCAGGTGTGTTCTTCATCCTTGCTCGTCATATATCAGTATCAGCCATGTATTAGTAAATTCAGTCAGTTACAAGGCTTCGGGTTAATTTCCAGGAATGCCTACTTAGCATGCTTTGTGGCTGAATCCCAATCCTCAACGTACTTTCTCCCCACACTTCATAGAAAGATATTACTTCCGTGTGACGAGTAACGGCAGCGATTGTTGTTGCGTGTGCTTACTTTCTGTCTAGATTAAATCGAATTCGGCAGCCAGAGCCGGTCTTGTTCGCAGACATACCGCTGGTGGTGATGGCTGCGAAAACAGTCGCTCCACGCATTCAGAACGCTGGTGTCGTCGACTGGGACTGGAGGAGCAGCGCCTCTACGAGGTGGTCCGTCTGCGCACTCAGTTCCTCGAACTCTTACGCGAGTCAGGCCTCTATGCGCCGACCGCTGCCAGCGCGCCTGCCGGTGGTAACCGCAGCCGGCAATTTCAGCCCTCTGTGGGCCACCGGAGAGCTCTGAGACAAGCCCAGCACCGCGAGCACCTACATGCTAAACGCAGACGTCTTCTCACTCTTCAGGATAATGTGGGTGCCTTATGTTTGCCCTCGTTTCTTGGACTCACTTTCTCCAGTTCCCATATTTATTGATTCTTTTTATGTTGGAACTCCTTAATCATTGCTTAGTTAGCTTGATCGAGTGCAAACTTCAAGTTGGACATCCGAAACCCCCATCGTTCGATAGCAGGCATAAACGCTGTTTTCATATTCTTGATATTCATTGGACCCATTTGTGAAAACCTCATCGGCATCGATTGGGCTGTAACTCACAACAGCAAGTTAAAAGCCTTTTGGTATTAGTGTTTACGAGTTGCCACCTCTACTTGTTTCGATTGCCTTCCGTTTTCTGTTGGACAACGCAATATACTCTGCATGTCAGTGGAGTTGTGGTACAAATGCAATATATCCTGACTGATTTTGTTTAAGTTTCGCTTCCTCTTAACTCAAAAGGTAGTTGCGTTTTGGATCTAGTTCAAATAACCTTCCGTCGCATGAGATATGGTACTTGAGCCTTCGAGAGGTGATCATCAGATCAGTAAGCCGGCACCCCAACTATGTCTTCTCGGGCTCGCGTAAACGCTCTCCGACCTACAACAATGGTCAATGATTAGACCTAATGCCTCGCAGCTACCGCGGCGTTTGCCGATGTTTGACAACAGACTCCTGAATAAGTCTCAAAGCGTGAAGCAACGATTTTTGCTGTGTCAAATTTACGACGGTGTACATCGAGTCTCTACTCCTACGCCATCATATGTGATAAGTAATTTTCATATGACTAACCCGCTGAAGATGCTGCAAGCTGGCAGTGAAATCCATCTGATTACATGCGTCGTGTCTCCCGACACTTTTTAAGTTGCTTTACTATAAGCTCGTCGCTTGGGGCCTCGCCTTCAATTTCTTCATCTTCACTGTCTTAAACCAGAATGTGTTGTGCCTTCCGAAAGGAGTTTTGGTTTTCCTGTTTGTCACCTTTACGACGAAACAATTTAGTAAGGCTTCCTTGGATTTCTTAAGCATTCTACCCTCTTTTGAGCACGTATGTACACATCAGCCTATTTTCTGATTCAAGGCGGACGATGAGGCCGACGACGGAGAGGGTGATGCGTCGGACGAGGACGATGGCAGATCGGTCAGTCTAACCAGTGTGTCTAGACTGCATCAGTGGTTGTCTGGGTCCGGTAAGGGTGGTGCTCAAGCAACGAGCAGTGCCCTCTGTGGTACTGGGCTCTCTGTACGCGACCTGGAGCTCGTCCTGTGCCACAATGTGGAGGAACTGGCGGAGTGGGCGGATCACCGGAAACGTCTGACAAAGGCAGACATCATGCTCCTGAAGGTGGTTCTTACCAGCGGTCTATACCCCCAGCTCGCAATCCCTGACCCCGCCAATGCCTACCGAGTTGCCACGAAGGGCGGGGCAGCTGGCCCCGGTGCAGAAATGCTGTTTCACACCCCCGTAAGTTGACTTCCCCTCTATAAAATCGTGTATTTTCGCACTTGTTATCCTTAGTACTTGTGAGTAATAGCCTTTTTGATAAGCTACGTGGCAGTCGCGTTTTCACTACCATATCCTTCACGATTAGCCACTGCGTGTTTGACATGCAAGAATCAGGAGCTTATACCACTGTGTCCGATCTCATGTCCATTCGGCTTAATCTGAGCCTGCCATTTTGTTTGTGAGGGGAGATGAATGCAAGATTCTACGTGACCCTTCCTTGCTAGAATAGGTTTGACGTGCTTTTAGGCCATCGCGGCACTCTGGAAGGTGAATTTTCGCGTTCCTGGTGTGTTCATAAGTTTCAGTGTATTTTGTGAGAGGGATAGGCAACGCTTTTGAAAACCGTATTTTTTACATGTCGGTGTACTCTGTGTACGTATTCATAAAAATGTACACTATAAATGATATTCACAAAATATAAGTAATCTTGTGTTTACAAGTAACTCATATCTGGAGTTGACGTGTTATTACTTCGGGTAAAGATATTCGAGGGCTTTTCGATCACCGGAATAATTTCTAGAGTTGCGTAAATTCCTATCAGCGGATTCAGAAGATCAGATGGCGAGCGTACGCGTGCTTTTGAACAATTCTCGCTGGATTAGTACATTTATATGGGAACAGGGTACAAGTTAAAACATGCGGTCAATGTTGTTCCTCTTTTCGTACAAGTGACTCATGAGGATAGGGGAGTCAATAAGAGACAACTGGTTAAGCGGCGGTGAGGGTTAGGGTGGAGTTGTTTCAGGAGGGAAGGGAAGGAGCGAACGAGAAAGAGAGAGATGACGCGAGTGAATGCATGCACTCAAGTGACTGTTGGCCATGTTAGGTGCAGAGGTTCTTTTGTGCGCACAAGACCGGTTTCCTCAACCTGATGGCGGTGGCTTCTGCTTTTGCTAGCAGACACTGACTCAGGGACTGGGGGTAGTTTGGTGGGACCTTATAAATCATTGGGCTCCACACGAGACCCTCTATTGCATCTACGAATTCCTATTGACAAATCAGCAATAAATAGGAATACCGACGAATGCACTGAAGGAACTATGACTAAGATGCACATTAAATGTTCAGTTCCTTTTTGGCAACCAATTATACAGAAAAATGGATAACGTTGCTATGGACTCGCCCCTTGGACCTCTCTTAGCCGTTGTCTTCATGGGCAAGCTGGAGAAATTTCATCTAAGCGATCAGATCAATATGCCCAAACACTACAGTCGCTACGCTGATGACATCTTTGCCATCCCTACAATGGAAACCAATATGGATGCACTCTTAAATGCTGTTAATCAACCACATTCGTCCACCAAGTTCACGTTGTAGGTGACAATGGCAGGTTCGCTTCTTCTTAATTTGAAGACCTGACGGTAACGTCCGAAGGAGCGTTTATCAAAAGAATACTTAGTCTGGACAATATACGCACTTCGACCCTTTCGTACGCCCATCCAAAAGAAACGCAATCTAGTCGATTACTTGACGCAAAGGGCTAGAAATTTTTTGGCAGACAGTATTGAAGAGGTGCTTAGAAAGATTCATAACCTGCTTCGCGAGATCGTATATTCTTAATTATTACAAAAATATTGACCACGAAACTAGTAAAACCCACCACACCTACTGTTCCATTCTTCAAAATCCCCTTTCAAGGGATGCGGCAAGTTAACTCCTGAGAAGACGTCGTAGCCAAGCCGTTTCACGAGCCTTGCCAGAAGCAAGATTTCAGATATTATTCTCACCCAACCCGGTTTTACACTGGGAAGGTAAGGATAGGTTGCCAGCTCATACCACCTCCACGTGCATCTACTCATTTGCTTTGAAGGCTACTACGGCGAACTGTAGAGTTCATTCAAGAGTTGAAAAACCTGTGAGTGGATAAGATAATCTCTAATGGGCTTCTCAACCTCTGCCTTGATCGCAAAGTTGGTGTGGCCGAAGCCAGAATATGTGAGAAAACTGCAGCAATTTCCCATTCTGAATGCACTCATCAGACGAAATTATGATACCGAACCCAAGATAACGGTAGTTCAGAGAGCAACGGTCACCTATTAACACCAGCTGTTATATGGCACACAAGCGAAACCATATTAAGACGCTTTCAGATGGATTCGGGAACAATGCAGCATCCCTAAAGACAAAGCGCATGAGTTCAGTTATCTTCGCGACCATCTTTTGCTAACTCTGACCCGGTGCCATTATGTCTGTCCCCAGCGGACTCAGACAGCAAAGGAACCGAACGTTTGATGTATCCTTCCGTATCACAACACATCGTTACACAAATCAAGTGAAAAATTGCATGCCTACCCGTAATAGTCCTCAGAAGAGTTGCAAAGAAGAAGAACGCGTGATCACTGGGACAGTACGCGTATTGGTCTGAGCTTTCAGTCTCGTACGGGAGGCCATCATCAGAGGCTGTGAGCAAACAACAACACACGAGCGGTTTTGTAACCCAACCAAGAGGAAGAGGGTACGGGGGGAGGCGAATGGTTGTGTTCGTGATACGGCTGAGTCCATGGCGGCGTAGCGACGTGTGTCCTTTGATGGGCCGCGCGAACGAAGCGCGTGAGAACAGGGAGGTATATCAACGTATCTGTTGATGGAGTTGGCGTCAGACATCCAGGCCTCCAGCAGTTCCCGTCTCCTCTTATTGCCGGCTCGCACCATTACCCGCATGCTCGCAAGTTAAATGCATGGCCTTCCTCCAGCGTGTGGGTAGCAATCTGAGACAGTTGGTCGCCTCTCCGCACTGCCCGATTGTGCTCCATTATTCGCGAGCTATATTGTCGTACCGTCTGCTTTTTATAATGGTGAGAACAGTCACGACAAGGTATTTGATAAATGACCCCGGATTGCTCACCTACGTCCAGTCGGTCCTTCATTTCCATCATTCGGATACGCACGATATCTGTCGGACGATCGGCGATACCCACGCCGAACTCTGCAGCAATACGTTCCGTTGCTTCTGATACATTCTTTATATAAGGTAGAGGGTGTCAGTGTTTGAGGCTCTCCTCCGTTTGTTCCACGTGGACGCGTACTCAGGCAGCGGCTGACGAAGCTCGTCGGGTATATATTCCTTTCCGTTTGATCCCGAAAGTGCCGTAGTTCTCGTCTTCTTCCCTCAGGTTCAGAACAGTATGTTTTTACTCTTTGGAAGAGTGCTTTAACACAACCGCGTTTATGCACCATCGGCTGGTTGCTGTGATAACTGAGAACCTGGATTGTGTTCGTCGCCTTTCCATGCACTGTAGGGCCAAGTACCTTATCGGTTCTGCGTGTGACGAGGATGTCAAGGAAAGGCAAGTGTTTGGCATTCTCTTTTTCCCTTTTGAACTGAATTTCGGGAAAGATGCCGTTAATCAGATCTTGGAATTCCACTAGCCTTCTCCGTTTGATGATAACGAACGTGTCCTCGACGTATCGGCGCCAAAACGCAGGTTCGTAGTGACTGAAGGCGACCTTTTTCAGGTCTTGCAAGACCACTTCTGCAATTAAACTGGATATTGGTGATCCCATCGCTGTGCCTTTGATCTGCTCGTATGTCCTACCATTGAAGGTGAAAAAGGTTCGTTGGCAGAAAGCAAAGAGTTGCATTAAGTGAAGTTGAAAGTGTGTAGTCTGCTGTCAACTGTTGTATCTCACGCCATCATCGTTTGCCCAAGTATATAAACCGAACGGAACGAAAGCTGAACTCGCATGCACGTGAACACAAAGCGGCTGTGTGACCCAAGGCCCTGGTGCTCCAACCTGTCTGCCTTGCCTCTAACCTCGAGAAGAACCTTTCTTTCAGTTTAACAGCTGCAAACATCATCGCCCGCATATAATGCAGGCAGGCTGTGGAATAATCGAGGTCTGAAGCGCTAAAAGAAACCCGTTTAACAAGCTCACCTGTTTTCGGCCCGTTTACGGTAACCATCGCCACTGCTTCTGGACTCACAAAAACTGCTCAGCGATTTCACCTCCGTCTCATAATTACTATGGTTATTATTGCTGCTCTCTTGTCTCTGAAGACAGACTCCGATAAAAAAAAACCGGATGCCGAAACAAGTGCACTTTTAGTTCCGGTATTCATACGATCTTCTGTTATACCCAAGCAAACATTTAGACACCTCGGACTCAGAACCTCACTCTCGATTTGAACACCTGCTGATACTACAGTAAAGATGCCAGACAGTTCGGTCACCCTTTTAGTCCACTCTAGGGAGGGCTCGTCCGTATCTTCAATCTTCCGAATCCCCATCCTCTTCACGTAGGAGCCAAAACCCAGACGGGCATGGGCCTCACTGGCTCGTGACGTCTTGAGCCAACACGGATGTTAGTCGGTTGAAGTACCTTTTGATTGACGCTCCGCGTGCAAAGGTTTTAGTTTGGAGGTCCAAGGAATCGTCCATACGTATTTCCTTTGGTAACTCTGTCCTATTATACACTGCACCTTTTTGGTTGGGATGCCTTGTATAGCCGCCTAAACAGGATACTGGAATAGGAACCGCCCCACCCGCTTAAAATTGGTGGGATTGCGGTAAATTGCAGCCAGGGTAAGTATTCTCGGTCTTAACGTTAACACTAAGTCTAACATAAAACCAAACTGCCACCTTTATCATAACCATAGCTGCACCCTACAGTTTGCATTATACTAACCTTAACTCTTAGCATAATCCCAGCCTTAACCTCAAACTTAAACCTAACCCTAAACTTAACTCTAGCTCTCACTTTTATCCTAAACATAATTTCCTTGGAATTTAGCGCAAATTCACGTGTACTGTGGATGGTTCCTTTTCTCGTGTCCTGTTTATGCGGTCATGCAAGGCATCTTTACCCTTTTTTCAATGGTTGAGTGTTTTGCATGAAGTGAGGTATGTCCCTCTCATTTTAGACCAAGGCATTTGTGATGCTGCAGCCCACCGATGTCTTTGTTCGTCAGCCGGATTGTCTGTTTGCCCGTAGTCGGGAACTGGAGGAATCCGGATCGGTGGGGACCGAAGGTTCGGAAACCAAGCCATTGCCTTCATCTCAGCAGCACAAAGCAGTGAGCGGCCAGTTCGCGAGCGATCACCAGCTGCTGGCTTATTTGTAAGTCTTGTTCCGCTGTAGCTTCCATGTATGATTTTAGCCGAGACAGACTGTGACGGGATCCATTGTGACTTCGGGACCGGCCAGTTCTCATGGGGTCACAGCTACGTCCGCCCGTGACTGCTTATTCCTCATGAATTTAGCGGCTTACTTTGCAACGCTCACAGCTATCACAGTACTGTTCACCGTCCGCTGGCCTTGAACGCTCCAGATAGCACGGAGTTAGGAGGACGGCAAAGATTTACTCTTTCCGAGACAATTAACGATAAGCAAGTTTAGAAATGAAATCGCTGCTGTTTGCATGAAGTGCATGAGGCCAGAGGTACCCTTTCGGACCTAGGCTAACTTTCTTTGGTTTTTAAACCTGCCAAGGAAAATAAAAACAGTTAACAGTTCGAGAGGTGGATTCTCGCTTAATTACTTTTGCCAGGCAGTTAGTAGAATTCCTCTCGGGAATCCCACCTGGTCACATTGATTTTTGAGTTTTTAACCAAGAGCCGTAATGTTTTGAAGGAGTCTGTGCCGCATATGTCAGTTTAGGGACAGGATCATCGGCCAGTGCCTGCAAAGAAGCCAATTCAAAGCGGTTTGGCTTAGTCTCCGGAACGAGAGCTGTATTTGCCTGACTTGCGATGCGTGTACGAACCCCTCATCATAGCCAGGAGTAAGGGATGGTAGGAACGCACAGGGACGCAGTACGTATGGGATGGGGCTAACGCGCTGGCGCCTACCGATAGAATAAGCGGGTCACGCTCGAGTCATTCATTGCAGGTGCTATTTATTAAGCTCACCGGCTTATTAACTTGGGGAGCTTTACGATTCGCTTGTTGGCAATCTTGCCCGTCAGTGCTCTCCCAATATTGTGTGGACCGGGGTAGGTGGTAGTTCAAGGGCAGTCCAGTTGGAAACGCGTTGCGGTCGTTAGCAGAGGTCTGTTGCGCACGCCCCCCTCCCCTCCAGCAATCTGTAAATTTGAGAAGTCCGATTGGTAGCCATACGTTTCAGTCATTCATCGTCAGGTCGTTGCAATGAGCTCGGGCGTTATGTGTAGTGTTAACATGGGTCTCGGAGGTGGGGAGGGGGGGTGATAATCATACTCTTCGCTCCCACGCCGCCCGAATGGCGGAGTCGGCGTGTTGAGGTCGTTGGAGTTGGGCGCGGAGGGGGGAAGGGAGGGGTTTGGAGTAGGTTGTGAGCGCCGTCTGTACGTTAAGCACACGGAGGGCATGTGATTATTATCAGGGGGTTGGGGCGGCGTGCGATTGCCACCTGTAGTCAGCTCGAGAAGCCAGACTGCTAGACTTCCTCTGGCAACAGAGCGTTGGGTCCGCTAACGGACTCGTCACTGCCTCGGCTGTTGCTAGCACCTGCTTGGGTAGGCCTTTAGAGTACTATGTTAGTGCCCGGTAGATAATGTTAAAGACTTCTTTAGCGTAAATTTGGTAATTCGTGTCGATCAGGTATGCGAAAATTAAACTTGAAATTGAGCCGCCATCTATTCTGCTCTCTATTCGCATGTGAATCCTCTTATATATACGTCGATTGGCCTATTTCACCCATTTAAAACTGAATTGTAACCCTATTTGTTTATTCGAACAACAAAAGTGAGGTCACCAACGCAAGACGCTGGCAACATTTTGAAGGAAGTGCAAATTGATCGATATTTAGAGGCGCATTCAAGGACGATTCTTCATGGTGAATGGAGGACCTTCTTTGTTGAAATTTTTGGAATTTTACTATCAAAATAAAGCGAAGCTCTCTATCTCTATCTCTCTCTAACATATGCATTTTTCGGCCATTCGTTTGTGATATTCCGATGTTGTGTGGTTTGAATGCCCAACCTTATTCACGAAGGAAGTCTTTTGCTAAAACTTTTGGAATTTTACTTTAAAAATAAAGCGTGGCTCTCTCTACCTCTCTCAAAAACTCGTTAAGGTCGTTAGCTGAGGTCCGTTGCGTACGCTCTCCCCATCCTCCCGCAATATGTAAATTTCTTGTATGCTTTTCACTTCCGTGTCATTTTTTTTTCAGGGACCTTTTAGAGACAACAAAACCGTACTTGGTTAACACAATACGTGTGCCTGCATTGCCGACTTTATTGCTTTATGCTCGAGAGATCGACACCAACGCAAACGTCACTCGGTTTGTTACTTGCATCGTCTCAAATCTGTCATACATTTGTCCTTCTTTCATTTCTCTTTTGTGTTGCATTTATTTTTCCTTATTTTTGCGTCTTTCGTACACACTAGTCCCCGAATTCTGTAGTTTTAGTTTTTTTTACCGCCTTAACCCAATGAACTATCATTGATTTCCACTTGAGCGCAAAACTGTCATAAACGGCACTAACTACGCCCCTAGAAAAAGTTTCAAAAAGGGTGCTCTGTGAACGCCGACTGGCTATTAGTTTTTCAACGAATATCTTTGGTATTCAGCGCGGACAATCCGGGTCAATTTTTGATCCCTAGTAAACCTGGCTTTTTGGCACTCAAGACCTTCCATTCGTAAGATTGCAAGTTTTAGGCAGCCAACAACTGCAAAGTTGCCTCAAAATAAATGGGTCTTGCAGCTTCTCCACTGTCGCTCTGCTTACGCAAAAGTCCTGACGTGCTTTATTTGTACCATTGTCGGCCCCTTGAGGATTATATCCCCAACACTGAAAACTGTCATTTTTGCGAACATGCCTATAAGGTAGGTATGACTTCTGAATTGCCTACAACACACTCGACATGGGCCACTCTCAGCTTTTCAGCCCGAAAACTGACGATAGCCGCCTATAAATCGATCGAAGCCTTTACCTCTGATGGAAAACCAGTCGGCCGACAGTTATTCTCTGCCGCCATCCACTGCTTGGGCCATCCATTCAACACCAACCCTTTATTGGTTCTCCTAAATGTTTTGCTTATGTTAGCTCTATCCTGTCCAACGACGGACTCTGGTGCTAGGCTAAAGACTCAGACAGATTGCCCGGATTTTACGACACCTTAGCAGCCTTTTTTGCCATTTATGAATTTTCGGTCTCTCCGCAGGCATCAGTTATTGAACCCTCAGGGCTTTGCCCTCTTGAACCTGTCTGAACTGATTCCAGTCTTATACAGTAGATTTGCTATATCGTATGAAATGATAACCGAAATTTGGAAGCGTTTTCGATTTGTTAAACTTATCTTAGTAGGCTTGTAGTGTCGGACAGTATGTTTCCAAGTTATTTCAGTCACGTCATGTTACCGGTCTTTGGGCGAGCTTCATTTCAGCCGTCTGTATAAACTAGAATCTGTAAAAAAATGGCAAATATAGAAAAATATTCCTTCTTGTACTCATTTGGTAGCTCATTACTTCTTTACATTTTCTACTTGAATGCGGGATATCTTTCGGTTTTAAAAAATTTTCTACTTGTGAGATTGTTTAAGACCGTGAGATTTCCATGCATAAAGCCTCGCATCTCTCCGTTTGCTAATGTGCCTCATAAAGAATACAACATAGGCCAGATCCATTGCTACATTTTATAAGCAATATACGACGTCTTCCTAAAAGCATATCGGAATGTGTGGTTTTTTTTAGACATTATGGTTAAAGCTTGTAGTTTGGAAACCCTGAATGCAAGTCTAACAGCAAATTGACTTTAAAATAATTCAGGAATTGGAAAACTTTTTAAACCGAAAGGTAAAACTGCAAGAAGACGAAAGTTGATTCCAAATGAGTACAAGAAAGAATACTTTTCTTAATGTTTTATGTGTAATATATTTAAATTTATAAGGCCATCGAAATTTAATGAAAACAGCATACTTCTTAGATACTCGTTTTATGCAGGCATCTGAAAGGAAGCTTGTTCAAAGGCCGGTATCTGGGGGATTATGTTACATGTTAAGTAACACTACAATCTTACGAATGGAAAAAAAAGTTCAGAATTTCGGCTTATATTTCATGCGATAGTATATCTCCTGTACGTAGCGCCGGGAAGACGAGATGCAATTGCATTGTACGGTTAAAGCCCAGCGCGAGTACCATTTTGCTCACCTTACCCATTGGTTCGGCCACCCTGTCATTTCTAAAGGTGATTGTATGTAGACATGGAGCAGAGACAACTTATCGTCGTGGTTAACTTCCATCAGGTGTTTGCGCAATCATGTACCAAGACGTTTGCCCGTTTCACCAAGATACCGTAAATATGACATGCTATGCTTAGACCCCTGCTAATCGTTCTGTCACTGGTAGCGGACCTTTGGGTCTCATGCTTTGCTGTCTAACGGCAGATTCCGGTTTATAGGTCAAAAATTTTCAAGATTCCACACACGCACTCTCTCTTCCACTCTGATGGGTAATGCTCTTTTTTTCACGCAAAACAAGCACCTTAATTGTAGCACATCAGGCACTTTTCGTAATCTGTGATAACGTGGAACGCGTCAATAATTCTTTCTGTAAAAGGGGACGCTAGTCTATCACAACATGTCGAATCGGACCGCTTTATTCCCGCTGGCTGAAAATCCTACCTCTTTTATAGAATCGTATTTGATCGGTGGATTGAGGTAGAACTTCTGGATGCGGAAGCGGCTCAGCGCGCTCTGGCAGCAGCGATCTGGCTCCGAACCAGCCTGGACCGGCTACTTAAACTGAAGCTGGCTGGTAAGTCTGCGCTCAGCATTCGCAGTCAGAATATCGGTCCGTCGCTGTCATAATCTCACGTCCTGGAAAACTAGGAAGAGTCGATAGGCACAGCCTAATAGGGTCTTCCGCAAGATTTATTTGAAACTCAGGCCCAACTATCCCCTGGCGCAACGTTTTCTCACTGTACACCTGTAAAACGGTGGTCTGCAGTCATCTAATGAATCACACCACATTACGGACACTGTGTTAAGCTTCATAATCTTCCCCGACATCGGCACCTTGCTTTCCTATTCATATGCCTTTAAAAGATGCCACTTTATAGTAACGAGGTCATTATATTTGTCTTGGGACTTCAGTCCACATTCTTCGTTAGACGCTGTGCGGTGGCAAATCATTAAAAATCGATAAGTAATACCAACAACAACCGAGATCGAGGAAGCCCTTTCTGGCCTCCTGGACATCGTCAGCCAAAAATACTTAGGCCGAGACGATCAGGGACTCGAACCAAAACTCTGGTCAAAAGACATCTTAGTCCAATACCCTTCTGTTATGTCACGACCCCTGTCCTTTCGTCTACGGCCGATAATATTCAGTCGCCGCCCCCTCCCCCCACACCTACGCTGAGTACGAGCAGCTCCTTTTTGCCTTTAGTTCCGGGTCTAGGGTCCGTACCGGTGCAGCATGTAGAAGAACAATAAAAGGTCCTGTCAAAAGAGGAGAGGAACTGGAATGGCCAGAGTTGGGTCGTGGCTAGCCGATGACTGCAAACCCCCTTTTCTTGGTTGCGTTTCCCTGTCGAGTTTTCGAAAGTTTATTAACTTTTGGAGTTATTCCTTAAATCAATAACGACTCTTATTCCGAGGCAAGTAGTCCTGCACCTACGTGTTCGCGCACATGTATTTGAACGCATCAAGAATTGAATCATGAAGTTTATCGTATTCCCTAGTAAGGTTCGGAATTCGACCATCTCTAAAAACGTTCTCCTGGCAAATGCAACGATGCTGTTGGCGACGCATTTGGCGACTCCATGGCGATCGAAATGGGAGGACAGGATAAAAGCGAGTGGTCCATCGGATCCTATCAACCAAGCCTATGATGAAGAACCTATGAGAGACTCGCATAAAATCGAGATGGTGATACTGCGATAGGGACGTACACTGTGCAGAATGTAGCGGCACATGAAGCAAGGATACAATTTAGTCCGAGTTAAAAGCGGTGGTTTTGCGGCTGGCAGGCATTGAAGCGTCTTTGTGCACCAACATCGCTCTTGCATCACCGAAAGACTTGATGTACTCGATTTGGGTGTCACCGTATACCTCGTAGGATGTCGAACACTTCTTTTTTCCTCTTTGACCCCGTGTTTTTTCCCTCCCAGAATCCCAGGCACGCCGACTAAAAGTGTCAGACGAGGACAGCGGAGGCGCCGAAGGGCTCAGTGGCGCCGTTGATAGCACGTTGGGCACATCGAAACCCGCGAGAGACGCCCGTGCTCTAGAATGCCGACGCCTGCAGCGTCTTCTGCGTGAGCACCTAGCTGCCTTTCTCGGTCGCAATGGCGGTGGCCTACACACACTCAAGAAACTGCACGCGGCGGACGTCAAAAAGCTGTTTAAGCAGTCAAAGCCCGCTGGGGGGGCAGCCGCAGGTACCCGCTGACCATTCTTTCATGTATCTACTGCTTTTCGGTGCTACCCACGTCCCATATCGGCGCTCCAAATCAAGCTGGATGTTGCTCTTGAAGGCTTTGTAGCCCCTTAATAGGTATTGTACAGTTAGACCTCGACAGAACGCTCAAGGGGTTTCATTGGCCTTCGCCCTTTTTGTGCTCATAAATCAGTCCATCCAGTAGACGTCGGTGACCTCTTGGGGTTCGTGAATCTTGCGGTTGTAAATTTCTTCGGTATTAGGTCAGTGTGTCCACCTATTTGTGTTCTGGTTTCCCTGTCTGTTTTATGAGATTTCTACTTTACCTAATGTCCAATTGCTAGCCGCTTGCTTCATGCCCATACTTAAAGAACTCAGATGGTTCTGTATCGGTCATTTTAGCTTTTTAACCCCCCTCCCCCCCCCCTCCGGCAATCACTCTTTAATTTGGGATAAATCAGTTGGAATGAAGCTTTATAGACTCGTTTTAAAAAGCTGGTATGCATTTGTGAGCCGAAATATATCAGCTACGGCGTTGACTCAAATCATTCGCCTCAGCCTAGCCACTGAGCTGACCTTGTTGTGCATTTTGGCAGATAGATAATACCTGAGCGTGCCTCTGAATGTGAGTTTACAACTTTTTCTGCTAAATAGGATTTTGACCTGTGGTTCTTGTTTGAACTTTTTATTATTTTCTTTTGCTGTAGTTTCTACGAGAGCTGACCACGTTCATATGAATCCAGAGAAGGGCGGCTACCAGGTGACGCCTTACTTAACCATCGACTCGTAAGTCGTTCCACACTTGAAAATATACCGCTTTTGATAGAGCGTACGACTTTCAGCATCACAGCATTTGCAGTATATATATATATATATCCCGAGTTACTGTGCCTTCATGCCTGCTCTCACTCCATGGGTGTTGACTGAACTTGGGAGGTAAGTAACCTCCGTCTTGCTTCACGAACCAACCACACACGGTGCATTCATGTGCGTTAGCTTTGCATTTTAGTCCGAAATGCACAGCCATGGCGAGACACTGTTCTTTTTGACTTCAGATAACTTTTTCTTGCAGGGCGAATCCGGAGTCTGAAAAATGCTGAAAGATAATTTGAATCGGTGTTCGCCCGCACAAACAATGGTTGATAAGGGTGCACCGATGGAACCTCGGTTTTACCTCACTACGTATGGTGCTTTTATGTGCGTAGGCCTTACCTCTAGAAGTGTTGGTTAGTAGTACAGTTGGCTGCGTATAGTAGTAGGTGGTACGAATGTCTTGTATGGCCGCCTAAACAGGACATGGGAACAGGAAGCGCCTGCAATATATGTGGTTTTGCGCCAAATTCCGAAGAGACTAGTTTTAGGATTAACGTGAGGATTAGGGTTGGATGTAAGGCAATTTAACGTCAGGATTATGCTAATCCTTAAGGTTTGGGTTCATGTTAACCGTAAGGTTTATGTTTGAGGTAGGCCTAGGGTTAAGCTTAAGGTTTTATTTTTTGGTTAGTGTTACGACAAGGGGATATGTACGCTTCCTGAAATTTATCGCAAGACCACCTATTTTATGTGAGCAGGGTGGTCCTATTCCCGCATCCTGCTTAGGCGGCTATACAAGACATCCTTACGCAATAAGTAAGCCGAGGGCAGTCGTTGTCACATCAATCTCCACAGTTCAAGTTTTTCTCGCACAATGCTGGAAATGCCAGAGGTGGACTGGCGAAGGAAAATATGCGTGGACAGCCCAAATTAGACTCGAGTCCACAGCTGCACAAAACACGGCCATCTAGAGGCGGGACTTCAGCCTCTACCATTTCGAGGCCAGATGACTACTGAGCCCACACTGGCTAAATCTTGGACTGCGAAACGGTTCCGAACTGCTGCTTTCCTTTATTTTCCTAATCTTGCATCTAGGAATCTGGGCTGAAGTGCTCGGTACTGTCTCATAACACGGTCAGCCTATGTACCTCCCCCCTCCCGAATTTATCTTGATGGTGTACATTTTCCGCTCAATTCAGGCTCTATGCACCGGCAGAAGCGAATGTTGGACCCGACGCAGAAGAAGCCGATACGGAGGCTGCAGTTACATCTCGTCTGTCCAGCTTGGAGCTCGCTCTTCGCTTGCACGCACAAGTAGCTTTGGCGCTTGAAGCTGGGCAGGGTGCCCGAAGGTCGGGCCCAGCTGCTAGCGAGTCCGCTGACTTTTCCGCCTACCCCAAACAGGAAGACGCTGGAACTGGAAGTCAAGAAGAAGGGGAGGAGGAGGAGGAATATGAGGAAGATGATGGTGGAGTGGCAAAGATGAAGTGCCCACAATGCGGAAAACGCCTGCCCGCAAACGCCTCCACGGCCGACCTCCTTCGACACAAGAAACGTTGTTCTACGTGAGGTCAATGAGGCGTAAATAGTCAGGACTGTACAGATGTTCCCGTTTTCTCTTATATTTTTTTCAATAAAATATGACGCATCCATAAAATGAAATTATCGGGGGAGCAAAGGAGGACGAGAAAGACGAGAAAATGGGATTATCGGGGGAGCAAAGGAGGATGAGAAAGACTATAAAGTGGGACGGAAGGAGGGTTGTAAAAATGAATGGCTGTTACGGGTTTTTATCGGGTCATTTCGCACATAAAGGTTGTTCGGTCAAAGGTGATGCTGTAAAGAATAGCTGGCCTTCCCTGACGGCCTGGTTGTGCGCCTCGGCGAATTTTTTATCCTAAAATTCCAAGGTAGAAATTAGGGTCGTCGGGGACGACTTACCCAAAATCGGTTTATTTATCGGTCCTGAAAGAAATGAACTTTCGGTTTTATCCACCAAACTTGGCACTATGTGTTTGATTTTACAATTACACCGGAATTTAGGATAACGCTCGAGTGTGTTCGAATTTACAGCCACGAGAAGTGGCGTTTTAGTGAAACGTTGGCAAGTCAATGGGGTGACTCGTTCCATCGATCTCTATGTTTGATATCATCTCCAATTTTTTTCGCACTGGCGCTTAAAGAGAATGAAAGCAGGGGACTTCGGCTGCTCCTCATCACAACATAACTCATACGAAAATCTTTTTTTCAGAGGGGGCGCGGCCATCCTCAAAGCGGACAGAAAAGCTGCCCTCAATCAGGAGTTCCGATGGTATGCTGTCGTATCCACTTCGATTTATTCACGCCTAGTATACCAGAATGGCAGTTCGACCGTCGATTTCGACGAGGTCCACCGTATGCTCCACACCAGGTGGTGCAGGGACGGTTACTTGCGCGTGAATTAGTTTTAAGTGATAGTAGCCTTGCGCTGCAGCTACCGCACTCTCTCCTCCTCCCCCACCTGAGCCCGGTTTCAAGACAGAGTCAAGAAGACCGGAGATGGGAGAGGGCGCAGGTGGCTGGCGCGGCCGGAGCCGCCCCTGGGCGTGCCACCACACCTGGCTCGGATCCCACGGAGTGGGAGTGCCATAAATGCCACATTAAGAAGGAGCCATTGCAACCTGACTCTCAGTCCGCCAGTCAGCCACTCCACACAAAACACACATTGGGCTGACCACGGGGTCCGAGTTATCCCGTCAGTTGGCAACCTTCCAAGCCACGGCTTTTAGCGCACCGGGATAGTTTCAAGCGCGTCAGATTGTTTATAGTGAGGAAAATACGCTGAGCTCTCGACTCACTCTCTCCCCCACCCCCACAATCAGACCACTGTCCGAGCCGGTCAGTTGTCTGATGCGGAAGCGGGCGGAGCTGCTGTTGACCTCGTCTACGTGTACTACGTACACGACCTGGCCCCTCAAACACAAGCACCAGGATTTCACACAACAGGGGGTTGAACGGCTTACATCTCACATGTGTAAGATAGCCAGAGGTCACGTTAAGAAGGAGCCATCGCAGCCTGACTCTCAGACCACCAGTCAGCCACTCCACACAACACACATTGGACTAACTGTGAGGTCTGAGTGTAATTGTCAGTTGGCAACCTTCCAACCGCGGCACTCAACGTTACCGCACTCTTCTCCTCCCCCCATCTGAGCCCGGTCTCATGACACAATCAAGAAGACCGGAGATGGGAGAGGGCACAGGTGGCTGGCGCGGCCGGAGCCGCCCCTGGGCGTGCCACCACACCTGCCTCGGATCCCACAGAGTGGGGGTGCCATAAAGACCACATTAAGAAGGAGCCATTGCAGCCTGACTCTCAGTCCGCCAGTTAGCCACTCCACACAAAACACACATTGGGCTGACCACGCGGTCCGAGTTATCCCGTCAGTTGGCAACCTTCCAAGCCACGGCTTTTAGCGCACCGTGATAGTTTCAAGCGCGTCAGATTGTTTATAGTGAGGAATATGCGCTGAGCTCTCGACCTCACTCTCTCCCCCACCCCCACAGTCAGACTACTGTCCGAGCCGGTCAGTTGCCTGATGTGGGAGTGGGCGCATTGGCTGACGGATCGGCGTATCCGTCTTCGTGCGCCACAGCACGACCTGGCCCCCATAACGCACACACCAGGATTCACTAACTCAGGGGATATGGAGCAGCCATCGCCGTCTGACTCCCAGTCCACTGGTCAGCCACTCGACACACACAGCAAATACACTGAGCCGACGGCGTGGTCTGGTGGAAGCGTTAGATTGGCAGACTTCCCAGCCACGGTTTCTAGGAAACCGTGATATACTCTGGTAAATGGTGATTGTGAGGGTGTTGTCGATGTATTGGTGTAGGTAGTGTGCGCTGATGTAGCTTAGCCTCCGGTGGTTTACCTGAGGTTGTCGTGGAGGCGCATGTGTCCTAATAGGCCCATGCGGTGTGTAAATGTGCGGGAGCAGTGAGGGCAGTGAAGGCGGGCGCGTCGACTGTATGTCGGAGCCCCAGGCACTGGTTCACCAGCCTCCGTGCGATGGATTCGCAGGTGACCGACCAGGCCAATGCGTGAGTTGAAGGTGCGGGCGCAGTGTGGGCAGGAGAAATCGGTAGAGGCTGGGGCGATGTCATACATGGTAGTGGGGGTGTCAGAGGCGCTATGAATGGCAGGAGCGGAGGGTGTGCATGGTGTATCGGTGTTTTCGGCATTGTGGTGTATTCCGCTGTCATGGATGCGCATGTGACCGAATAGGCCCATGCGATGAGTGAATGCGCGAGGACAGTGAGGGCAGTGGAGGCGACGATCTCTGCTGTGTGATGGTGTTCCAGGCACTGGCTCACCAGTCTCTGTACGATGTATTCGCAAGTGACCGACCAGGCCGATGCGTGAGGTGAATGTGCGGTCGCATTGAGTACAGCTTAGGAGAGATTCCCCATCGCTGATGGTGGTGGTGGTGGTGGAAGGCGAAGGCGGTGGTTGCGGTGGTGGGGGTAGCAGGCGCTGAGTAGATGGATGTGGTCTCTATGGGGTGGGAGTAATGGAATTGATTCCAGGAGTGAGGGTGGGAGAGTCAGAAGGAGGGTTGGCCGAATTTGACATAGAAATTGTAATTGTCGGATTGTTGGTGCATTGCGTCCGAAGATGTCCAACCAGGCCGATTCGCGCGCGGAAGATGCGTTGACAGCGCGGGCATGTTGGCAGGGCCTGGGCATTGGCGGTGTTGGTCCGGGGCGCTGGTGACTTTCGTGCCGCTCTTTTATCTTTGGCGGCGGCGATCCGGTTGGCCTCATAGATTGCTGAACCAGTCTTCACTGATCTTCTCCATGCCGGTCTATCCTGGGCGAGGTCCTCCCAGGTCGCCGAGTTGATTTGCAGTTGCTTCAGCGATTTCTTCAAAGTGTCCTTGTAGCGTCGTTTTTGACCTCCCTGCCGGCGAGAACCCGTAGCGACATCTCCGTAGAAAAGTCGTTTGGGTAGTCGCTCGTCGTCCATTCTTACCAGGTGGCCGCTCCATCGCAGTTGCACTTGCCTAAGCATGGCATGGATGCTGAGGATTCCGGTCCGCTCCAGGACTTCCGTGTCCGGGATCCTGTCTTGCCATCTCAGCTGCAGTATTCTGCGGAGGCAGCTGAGATGAAAGTGATTCAGCTTCCTGGCTTGGTTCGAGTAGACGGTCCAGGTTTCCGCTCCGTAAAGGAGTGTCGTCAAGACGACGGCCTTGTACATCTTCAGTTTGGTGTTCAGGTGAATACCGTGGCGATTCCACACGGAGGCCTGCAGCCGGCCGAAGGCCTGACTAGCTTTGGAGATCCGTTGGGCAACCTCGTCATCGATTCTCGTGTTGCGCGACATCGTGCTTCCTAGATAAGCGAAGGTTTCCACGTTTTTGAGTTGAGCACCGCTGACATTGATTCGAGGAGCATTGTATTCCGTGCTGGGTGGCGGCTGGTGCATGACAACCGTTTTGGCTGTACTGATTGTTAATCCGAAATCGGCGCAGCCTTCGGCGAAGAGGTCCATGCTCCTTTGCATGTCCTCCTCCGTCACGGTGTTAAGGGCGCAGTCGTCCGCGAAGAGCAAGTCATGGAATGTAGTGGTAGACACGCGCGTTGGAGCCTGCATACGCCGACTGTTGAGAAGGTGCCCGTCAGTTCTGTAGGCGATGCGGATACCAGGCTGCTCATCACGGTAGGCGTCCATCAGCATAGCCGAAAACATGAGACTGAAGAGGGTGGGGGCCAGTACGCAGCCCTGCTTCACTCCGTTGGTCACTGCGAATGCTTCGGATACCGTCCCGTTGTCAGTGACGCGCGCCGACATCCCGTCATGAAGCTGACGCACCATGTGCGTGAACCGCTCAGGACAGCCGAATTTCTGCATGACTTTCCACAGTCCGTCACGATTCACCGTGTCAAAGGCTTTCGTTAGATCCACAAAGGTAGTGTATAGGTGAGTTCGCATCTCCTGACACTTCTCTTGTAGCTGGCGGGCGGCAAAAATCATATCGGTTGTTCCCCGGTGTCGGCGGAAGCCACATTGGCTTTCCGGGAGCAGGCCCTGCTCTAGGTGACCGTTAAGACGATTGAGAAGGATACGGGCGAAGATCTTCCCGGCGATGTTGAGCAACGAGATGCCTCTGTGATTATCACAGAGTTGCCGGTTCCCCTTCCGTTTGTAGAGATGGACGATGGTCGCGTCTTTGAAATCCTGAGGAACTTGTCCTTGGCGCCACATCTCCTGGAAGAGTGTTGTGAGTTCTGCCATCAGCCGGGGCCCACCGTGCTTGTAGACTTCCGGTGGGATTGCGTCGGATCCCGGTGCTTTACCGCTGGAAATCTGCTGCACGGCCCAGATGGTTTCCGGTAGGGAAGGCGGCAGATCCAGGTCATTGTTCGTGTCCACTTGAGGGAGCTGGTCAATGGCAGCATCGGAGATGGCTGATGAGCAATTATGACACTTCTGAAGTGCTCGGCCCAGCGCTTCAGAATTTGCGATTTCTCTGTCAGCAGTGTTGTGCCGTCAGAGCTGAGCAGCGGTGCGGACCCCTTGATACACGGGCCGTAGATGGCCTTGATGGCTTTGAAAAAGTTTTTTTCATTTCATTGCGGTCCGCATACCCCCTGGATTTCCTCAGCCTTTCGGATCATCCAGGCATCCTGCATCTCCCGCAGCCGTTGTTGTACAAGGCGCCGGCATCTGAAAAAGGCTGCTTTGGTGGCGTCAGTCCGAAGGTCCATGTAGGCTTTGTGTAGTCTATTCTTCTCCGCGAGTAAGTTGCTGATGTCGGCGTCATTGTCGTCAAACCAGTCCTGGTGTCGACGGTGTGCGCGTCCGAGTACATCGAGGGCGGTGGACTGGATGACATTTCGCAGTTGACACCATCGTGTCTCCACGGTAGCGTTATCATCTGGAGCATGCAGGTCCTCCAGTTTCTCGGTTATTTGGTTGCTGAAATCAAAACAGTGAGCAGGCAAATTTAATAAAAGAGTATTTAACTTACATGGCGGCCTCTTACCTTGGGGCCTTCGTCGGGGTTGCAGTCGGAGCCTCATCTGAGAGATGACGAGGCGGTGATCTGTCCAACCATCAGCATCGCGGATCGCCTTGGTTACCAGCACGTCCTGTCGATCTCGCCTCCGGACGAGAACATAGTCCAGCAGATGCCAGCGCCGCGACCGAGGGTGCATCCACGTGGCCTTCTCCCGCGTCGGAAGGCGGAAGAAGGTGTTGGACAGCAGGAGACGGTGTTCCGCACACGTGCGCAGAAGAAGGAGGCCGTTATCGTTGCAGCTACCGAGACCGTGGGGACCCAGCACTCCCTGCCAGGCAGCGTGGTCCGTCCCGACGCGGGCATTGAAGTCACCAAGGATAATCAACTTGTCCTCTTTCGGCACAGTCACCAGCAAGGCGTGCAGGTCCTCGTAGAATTTGTCCTTCGCCGCATCAGAGCTCGTCATTGGAGGAGCGTAGGCGCTGATGATGGTGGCGAACTGGTCTCCCCGAAGAGGCAGGCGGAGGCTCATCAGGCGATCATTGATACCCTGAGGCAGACAGGGCAGACGTCCCACGATGTCGTTACGGATGGCAAAGGCAACACCAGCGTCGCGTCGCTCTGCCTTTGGCCGGCCGCTCCAGAAGAAAGTGTAGCCGGCCCCCACCTCCTCCAGCTGACCCTGCTCAGAGAATCGGGTCTCGCTGAGAGCAGCAATGTCCACCTTGTAGCGCGCCAGTTCCCGAGCGACTAGCGCCGTCCTCCGTTCCGGCCGGTTGCTCCTAGGATTGTCTAAAAGGGAGCGAACATTCCAGGCTGCTAGTGTGAGTGGACTCACCCGAGCAGCCTGGAGAGTATGGCGAGGGGGATGGGGACGGGGGTATTGTTGTTTGTTTGAGTTTTACGACCGCGTAGTTTGCGATCTGCGAGCCGCGGCCGGCTGCAGAAGACGTGAGACCCAGCATTTTTTTAGGGCACATTTTCTAGCCCCTTCCTCCGCGAGGAGGCAAGCAGTGCTATCCCTAAATAGGGCTGCTCGGACATCCCAGACGGCTGCCGAACTCCACTATGGGTAACGGATTTGTTTTAGTGGGAGAACGACCCGAGTTAGTCTGGGCCGCCTACGGGGTTGCTGTCGCCCCCACCGTAGGACTTTTTGAGAGGGGGGAGGTGGGAAGTTCGGGAGTCAGACATACCGAGTGTGGAGGCACACACAACACCGGAGACCCTCACCTGGTTTAGCCCGCCGGTCGTGACGGTTGCCCGGGGTGTGGCCGCTGGGAGGAACCCAACTTCGAGGAGCCACAGGTGAGAGTTGGGTACCAGTTAGAGGCGGCCACAGGAGCATTCACCACCTGTACGAGACAAATGGAGCGACCAAATGCAAGCTGTGTGGTGCTGCCCCTAACTAGTACCCCTACACCCCATACCAGAATAGGGATCGTGTGAATGGCAGGATGTGTGGCCCCTCTGACATACGTCAGAGCGGGGATTTTCACCACGCGTTGACAGACCATCCTCCTGTTACATGGTCCTTGTATTACAGCTCTAGAACGCTCTGATGACATTAAGTGGCTGGCGATTTCCGTTGTGAAAACGTAGCGTGCCATGTCTCAGACAGGTGTGATGACAGCCGAAGTTGACCTGAAAATCAATCCCTCCTAACTTAAAATAACCCCTTGGTTTTAGCGATCAGAAATGTAGGCCTCAGCATGATAACTTCAGAAACTACTGTTCTGGTCTACCAAAAATTCGAGGCAACGAAGAAACTGACCACCGGATTAACTACACGTAGACGGCATCACCTGACTCTACCTAAATATCGGGAATTTGTGTGAAATCACTTAGGAAATTAGGCTGAAAGCACAAGGCGTACGTCAAGATTATATTTCTGTAGGCATTAAAGATATATCCTTCGCTTGGTGTCATTAAATCGATTGAGCCTCTGTCTCACGATGATTCTCTAAAAACGACTAAAAATTCGATGAGGAACGTAGCGCCAATTAACTACTCTCTGCGACATTTCCGATTGAGATGGCTTATTCGTGCGCTGCACTGACCTGACGGCGAAAACAGTCGGGATATACCCTCATCCTAATTCGGTTCTGACTGGCGATGCCGTCAAGCTAATCAACCGGAGAAATGGATGCACGTCATGACAGCTGGCACATTCGCATGCGACTCCAGCCGGAGGACAGAAACGAGATCAGCTGTTGCAGGATCAATACCAGTCGTCAGCGTGACCCATGCTCTTTCCCTAATCTGGTGTTTGTCCATCCCAACCTGGTTCTGAGCGCCAGAACATCCATTTATGTATAACGGTGTCAGACTACGCTACCGTTAGCACCATAAAGTACCTACCATAGTACCTATCCACATAACAGTCCAAAGTAGCAAAGACTCACCAAGTGATTGACAATCACGCTGCAGGGTATCCAGATTGAAAGACTGAGTAATATTACCACGATAACGAGGTTGTCCCAAAAAAGAGCAGCTGAAAAGTTGCAGGCGATTTGAGAAAAACAAGCAGCTTTAGTTTTGCATAACACAGGGGACATGCATTGTTCAGATGCCAACATAACAAAGAGGATCGAATCTGTATGATACAACATTAATGCCTAGGTATATGTAATATCAGGCAAAACTAATTTTACAAAGCGCGGAAAAATTAAAAGTGCGCGAATAGCCTACGCTACTTCCTTGTACCTATGGCATTGATGCAAAGTTCAGGGTTAGGAATGGGGTCCACAAATTCAAGAATAATCGCTCCAGAACGATTGCACGAGCCCGTGGCTCAGTGGTTCGAGCCTTGGGTGGCGCAACACCTAGGGTTCGGTATGGTCGTTTTCGCTAATGTTCTATTACAGAGAAGTGTCTGTACATGACAAAAAAACTAGATCAGTACTCGTTCTTTTGAGTCAGTCACTTACTGCGTGTCATTTAGTTCCCAATTGAGTTACTCCCGCGTCAGTTTTCGAACGCGTAATATAAGGGAAATATTGGCATCAGAGGCCTTGCCACTCACTGGGTTTTGCTAACCCTCAGAGATGAAAAAGAATCGGTGGATACCAGGCAACGGCTTGGTTAATCCTCTACGACTGTGAAGTTTGAGCTGTAAGCGTGGGAAGTCAAGCCAAACGTGGGTGCTTTTGGGCACTACTAAACGATCCTTTCCGGCCCTCTATTCAACATCGTCACCTACCTAGTTACAAGAAAAAGTAGATCTGCATAAAACCTCGTTCGAGGAGTTGTCCTTGAAATTCGGGTACTTCGTCTTTAAAGTTGCGAAAATTCCCATTAAAAGATTCAAAAGACGACTAGGCGGGCATACGCGCTGCTTTCGATAACTTCTCTTCAGGCCAGTACAGTTATAGGGAAACATTGGAACGTAGTAGACATTTAAAACATGAAATCGATCATGTTCGTTCGTTTGTGTGGGTTGTCTGAGAGGTGTGCTTGGGGGGAGGATGCTAAGACACAGTATGATAAGCGGCAGTGAGTGTTTGGTGGAAGGGGGAGGACAGAGATGGCGTGGGAGAATGCATGCAGTTAAGCGGCCGTTGGCCAAGCTAAGCTTGTACGAGGTTCTTTTGTGCGCACAAGACCGGCTTCTTCAACCTAATGGCAGTCGCTTCTGCTGCTGCTATTAGACGTTGACCCAGTGACTTAGGGTTGTTTGGTCGGACCTTAAAAATTACACTAAAAGCTTCGCTGGGGTCCACACTATGTCCGGTGTCAACAAGATGTGCAAGGATCGCGCTTTTATGCTCTTGAATTCCCCTTTGTTCAGCCATGCTGGGAGGTGTTCTCTTATTATTTTGGATAGGCGCCGACTCGTGCGACCTTTTGGGAAGACGGGGTTGAGCTCTTCAGTTCTGCTGCCTCCGATCATTGCGCATGAAGAGGCAGTATTCGTGGCAATAGTGAGGCCAGCTGACTCAGGTAGGATCACGACCATACGACGTACAAGCAAGTTGTACCAGCAGGACGAGTGGTAGGTGTCCTTATGATTTTTTGACTTCTCCATGCCCCTGCTGGACGGAAGTCATAAAGCCCCGAGTGCCTAAAGACGGTAAGGGAAGCTGCCTGGTTGGGCAAGTTTGGTTAAAACACCAGATCGTTAGTTAGAGACAATCCAGACCCAGCACTGCGCCAAGGTTATCATCTAAAAGATACCTTTCAACGTTTGGCAGTTATGCCGGTGATAAGGATAACGACCGTTAAGATTACTTCAGGTGGCGCATCACTCAGGGACCCTCTGAGGGAGACCGAAATATTACGCAGGGTACTGCCAACCTCAAAAACTACTCATAAGTATTAAATTCAGTTGACGTGGGCGTCGAAATAGTTTCACACGCTGGAATAAAGGGACTTACTCCATGGGCTCTGAGCAAAGTAAGTAAACCAGGGCCACAGGCGAGCCACTCGGTCGAAATTCGACTCCTTGCAGATTCCAGCCTTGCAGTAACCAAAGGAGCAGGGCCTGTCGTCGTCTAGGAGCATCACAGAAAACCCGACGGGTGAAAGTTTACGCAGAGGTTTCGTTTTGGAAGGCACAACCGACGATGGGGCGAGATTGAAGCCCAGAGGGGCTATAAAGAGAATTGGCTGTTTGTCAGAAGTGCCGCTCATAGTAAGCTCTTCATTGGTGAGGTTAAACACCTCCCACCGGGCGCTGTCCACCTTGGAGAGACCACCCCACCTGTAGGCAGTACCAGGATTGGGGGACGGGATGACAATGGGCTGGCATATCTGGTTCACTTGATCCCCCATTTTAACTTTAAGGACACAGCAGATCAGACAGGAGGCTTCTGTTAAAGGGAGGGGTGGTGGAAAATAGTAGTAGGTAAAGAGGATGACGACGAAGATTTAGACAAATTTGGATTTTCTCCCATGGTCTAGTTTCATATATAATTGATACATCTTTTATGAAAAATATAGCCGAAGAGCCTGTAGAGTAAAAGAACGAGTGCGCTCATGCGGACTCGAACCAGGGACCAGCAGTCTACCTCTGCTTCCCTCCGATAGATTGCGGCCGATAATACTAACTGATACGCAGACCTTATGGAATGGTGGTTTTGCATAAGTGTAATTTAGTTCTCTTGAGAAGCACTGCGTTGGAGACGGGGCTCAAATATTTTACCGCCCTAATAGCCTGGTTGCCCTGCTGATGCCAAGTCTATCAGGGTACGGCCCTACTCCGGGCACCTGTTGCAACACTGCACCTCTTGCGCGTACCTGTACGCGTTTACCGACAGCAGTCTAGTTTTCGGCCAATCACGGCTATCTAAACGGCCAGTCAACTTAAAGGCCGACGCAGACATGCTCTCGCTCAAGGGGCTGTAACGCATGCCCCACTCTAGCTCAAGACGCCCACTCTTGCGGCGTCGGGTGTGAGCTCTCGTTCGGCTGCCAAACTGTACTCAAATCGTTCTGTGCAGCATACAATATCCTCTCAACTGGCGTCCAATTCCTTTTTCTCTTCGGGACCGGGCCCAAAGGTCTTTGTGGCTAGGGTCTCCCTGTGGCCCAGCTATCGCGACAGTCCGCCAATTGCGCATCAGATTTCCATATCCAGCGGGGCAGTCCGGCCACATTAAATAGGCTGACACATTTGAGATTGAACTCGAGCAACGACACCACAGAGGCATTAGTGGACTAGTCCATTGCAAGCGTATACACGCGAGTCAGACGATTTGTCAATTAATAGAGGATTTTGGCAGATTTGAAGAAAAAGTTTGACTCACTTGTGAAAAAATCAGCGGCATCGGCGGGAGTAAAATCACGGCTCCTGGTAGGGGCCTCGTAGCTCAGTTGGATAGTGTTGGTTGTACTAAAGGCTTTCCCTTGCTAGCGTGGGTTCCAATTCTACCGAAGCTGCCGAGTTTTTCACATTTGGGTCAAACGAATTAGTGAATGGCTAAGCGACAACATTCTCAAGCCTTTTAAGACCTCAATTCTTAGGTGGCGCACTCGAAAGCATCTCGGCCATTCTGCACAGAACAATCCCCTCACACAGATGTTATTCATTCTCTGTGTCGGAGAATCTGCCGTTATTGTGAGAATTGGAGCAACAACCTCAAGCTTGACCGTTCCACAGAGTTCATGATAGATTGGCTGCGCAGCGAGAAATGCAAAGGGCCATCAATCATCAAGGACTGATGTCAAGCGAGACTACTGACAGGTGACAGACTGAACACAACAAAAAGTGGACAATTTTGGGTAATGTTCAGCAATCTCGCGACATCGAAAGGAAATAGCAGAAGCTATGAGGATTGGAGGAAGTGAGTGAGCTAGCCTGACTCACCATTGTCACAGAGGCATGTGGGAAGGCCAAGACTACTGCAGAAGGGCGCACATACACCCTTCTCGCAGTGACCGTGCTCGTGGCAACGTGTTGACGATGAGGGTGAAGGTCCAGGACAGGTAGGTGCCTCACCGTCGCAGACACCAGGCTCCAGACAGGTGGTAATAGCGCTCGTCTCAGCACACAGCGTTTCCCTCGGCGCGATCTGACAGTCTGCAAAAAGAAACAGTGGCAAAAAACTGCCAAATATCCAACTGCAACATGTACTTACAGAACCAAATGCCGATGGCGCTTGCGCTCGGAGTCCACCATAAGGATGCACGTACGGTAGATTGCCGAACTTATGAAATTTCGAGATCGAAATTTGAGGTGGTAGTATAGCACATTGTTGAAGATTTTCTTTTGATTTCTTGAATTGAATTGATACATAGGAAGCTGGTTACTAATGGAAAGCTCATTTCAGGTCTGTTTATTGGAGGGAAATCGGGGCCGAAGCCGACGTTTCTTGATATTCATGAATTTCCCGACGCTATTGAAAGCCACAGATCAAAAGCTCTTATTTGTGCACGTTGCACTATAAACGAACACTAATATAAACCGGAAAATTTTGAAATATTTCATTGAATGGAAAGTTTGGTTTTATGTTCAGGAAGATCAGGTAACTGCAGCTAAGAGAAACTGCATTTACTTCGGAAGCATGAGCGCGGATTCAGTTTAGAAAATTATTTTTTGCAAATTTATGACGTTTTCGCCATATAAATCAGTAATAAACATTTTTAACTGTAGTTTTTTTCACCCCGCCGAGATTTTGGGGCGTACACATATGCTCATATTTCTGGTCCTACACTTAGAACGCAGGTCGGGCGATAGAAGCCGAAGTGTCGAACCTGATAATAAGTTGATTTGACGTTCACTATCCAGTCATGGTTTCACAGACGACTCCCCATTGAACCCTTGAGGTTCGGAAAGTGCAGATGCATAAAAGTTGCGTAACGCCAATAGTTGTCATCGTGGGAAAGGTGCGGTGGGCCAAATCTTTCGAATTTTCTGATTACTCTACTCCAAGAGAAGAGGAGATGTCTGAGCCCACAAACGCACCTTTGGCCGATGAAGTTGAGATTAACACAAGAGCAGCATAAATAATTTCTTACCCCCTCCCTCTTTGGAAGAATCAAGTGAAAGTGGAAGAATCATTTTATACATTGCACCCTTACCCTTGGTGCAGCAGTTGTGGTTCAAGGGCGAACACTGGGCGCCGGCCCTCAACCTGCACGAAGTCGTGCAGCAGTCAGAGGCCACGGATCGCACTCCGGGATCGCACTCCTCACCCGAATCCACTCTAGAATTGCCACACTGGCTCATCGGGATACTAACTTCCTCCTCGAAACATAATGGCGCCTTGGCGAGAATAACTTTGCTCATCGCCCGACGGCTGCAGGGTGAGAAGAGCTGGTGGCAAAACAGGGGCAGTCAGTCGGCACGCAGAAAGAAACTGGAGAACATCAAAATTCGTTAGGGCCTGTGATATACTTTTAACATACGGAGTCCTTAGGTCATTAGCAAGCTTGAAACAGATACTACTTTCGCTGAGAAAGTGCGGCGAGGGAAAAGTAATAAAACTCGCCATGGATGCAGATCCCGAGGCGACGAGGTTTTGGGTGCTACAGGGATCTTAGTTTTAGATTGAGTTGGTCGAATTAAAGCAAACAGATATACGAAGAAAGAGCGTAGAAAAACGGTGGTACGTTAAACTACATTTCGGTAAACTTTATACCTTTAGACTATTCTAAACATCTCCTTGTGGGCCAAGATCACGGGTTATATTTAATTTTGTCGTCGTTAAACGAGGACGCTGAACCCTGCCAATCTATTCGTACGACTTAGGCACCATACCCCTCCTCATGTCATTTTTGTTACCTTCCGAGCGAACACAAAGCAAAGTGGTTTAGGGAATTCAGACAAGCGTGAGTTTCGTGGCCATTAACTACTCAAAATACGGGAAAGGAAACAACAGCAGTGGAGACTTACATAGTTGTTGGGAGAGTAGCCAGGAACTGCGTATGTGTACATTAGGAACTTGCCACCCTCCGCAGCCGATGGACTGCATTCTGCAGTATTGGGGTCGTGCGGAGCACCCAGGGAGTGCCCCAACTCGTGCGCGGTTACCAGTTCAGCAAGGCTACTTAATACCTGTGCGCCGTCCGAATCGGAGAAGGAAGTAAAACCTGTGTTGGAGGCCAGTATCTCAGTATCGGCAACACCTAGGGAGGACGAAGTTGACAGTTAAAGCCTCACCAAATGTTCTGATATCCTGCTTACGGCCTGCCGACAAGACTCGGGGCAGCAAAAGGTGATCTGTATTACGAACTCCACGACGATGAGGTTCCCCAAGGGGGAGGGGGTGCAGTAGTTAGCGAGCAAATTGGATTACAGTGGGAAAAATCCAGAAAGCATCGATTTCAGTTTCCTCCAACGGTATACAAAAAAAAAACAAGACAACGTGAGCTGTAGCGGAACGGAATGGTAGACCTGCCATAAGAATCCCACATACATATATTTTAGCATAACTGATGCCTCTTCTACAACCGAATAAAGATATACACAAATTCGTAGGCCCTTGTGCGGTCAGTCAACTACATCAGTCTAGTTCTTTAGGTAAGTTTAAGCGTTTTCTTGGACTAAACATGACAGTTCGAAGCCAGGCAGGGACAGAGTGAAATGGCTATCTCTTGGAGCTAAGCATTTGGTAGAGTTATCAAGTCCTCGAAGTGACAGTCCTTCACCGCGTACTCCAAACATGGACAATTGTGAAAGATACGGGAGCATCCGAGAAATCCTAGTAGAAATTGGACTAGGAAGATTGACCACTACTAAAGACTGTTCGGTAGAGCATTTACGGCAAAAAAACGAATAGCGAATAGCAGTGACTGCAGGATGCCAGGGAACCTACTGGGAGGAGAGCAGATCCCGCCGAGATGCTGCAAAGCCGGACTGGCCATCCAAGACATACCCAGGACGCCGAAAAGATTGGGCGAATAGGTGAACAGATGGATGAGGCAGGCGTCGCCCAAAGATCTTTGACTAAAAGTCTGCAGTAAAGGATAAGTAGACCCGGTGAGGCAATAAAAATTGGGGAACAGTAAAATGACGATGGAGGTAATGAGCATTAGCAAGCAGGCTAGTGCCACGAAGCGCAGCAATACAATCGCACACCTTGTACAGCACCTACAAGGAAGAGAAAAGAGGCACATGCCATGAAGCTTCTCTGAGATAGGATAGAGCGTGCAAGGAACAGAGCGGTCCCAGAATGATGACCTGAGGAAAGAGTTCAGGCCGATTTTTCAGACAAATGGGTCGCCTATCAAGCAGAGTATGTAGCACAGATTAACTGGAGCCTTACTTTGTCAGGTGACTATCCTAAAAGTCGAAGCAACACGAAGGACTGAATTACGCCAGCCGGAGACGTGGCTTTGAAATGAAAGTTCGAGCTACCGGCGCGTCGGCGTCTCCCGCGCCCAATAGGTCTTACGCCATTATCTACTGGGAAACCAAAATAATTTAACCACGGTAGAGTTGAGAAGATAGTCTAGATACGGTGCGATATCCGATTGGTAAGCCGACGAACCACCAAGCCCAACCATCTTCGTTCGGCATGAGCAAATAAGTGTGTTTATGAGAGCTCTTCTTCGTCAGATAAAGCATATATGAGCAATGATTGTGTGAGTAAAGGACAATAACCGTTAAAACGGTATGATAGGCGGTTCCGGACAGGAAAGTGAGGACGCTATTGAAATACGATGCAGCAAAATGAAAAGTCTCGTGAAACAGAACAGAAAGCGACAAGCGCAACTTGATGCGTATTATGTGACAGTTCGACCGTCGATTTCGACGAGGTCCACCGTATGCTCCACACCAGGTGGTGCAGGAACGGTGACTTACGCGTGAATTATTTTTAAGGGATAGTAGCCTTGCGCTACAGCTACCGCATTCTCTCCTTTTCCCCCACCAGAGCCCGGTGTCAAGACAGAGTCAAGAAGACCGGAGATGGGAGAGGGCGCAGGTGGCTGGCGCGGCCGGAGCCGCCCCTGGGAGTACCACCACACCTGGCTCAGATCCCAAGAGTGGGAGTGCCATAAAGGCCACATTAAGAAGGAAAAATTGCAGCATGACTCTCAGTCCACCAGTCAGCCACTACACACAAAACACACAATTGGGCTGACCACGCGGTCCGAGTTATTCCGTCAGTTGGCAACCTTCCAAGCCACGGCTTTTAACGCACCGTGATAGTTTCAAGCGCGTCAGATTGTTTATAGTGAGGAAAATGCGCTGAGCTGTCGACCTCACTAACTCCCCACCCCCACAATCAGACCACCATCCGAGACGGTCAGTTGTCTCATGTGGGAGTGGGCGCATTGGCTGACGGGTCGGCGTACCCGTCTTCGCGCGCTACAGCACGACCTGACCCCCATAACGCACATACCAAGATTCACTAAATCAGGGGATATTAAGGAGCCATCACCGTCTGACTCCCAGTCCACTGGTCAGCCACTCGACACACACAACACATACACTGGGCCAATGGCGTGGTCTGGTGTAAGCGTCAGATTATGTGATTATAAAAGCTGAGAAACTTACATACAAAAGTTTTCGCGGTGACAGCTTGTCTAAGTTTGCCCCTGAACTAATCGATTCAATCGTAATCTAAATGAATAAAAAAATAACAATTGATAAGATAGTAAATTTCGCTTCAATGAGTGCGTGCGAGAAGTCTTAAATTAAACACTGATTAGGTTCGGGCATGGTTGAAAACCAAACGTTAGAATCTTCACAGCCCCACTTTCGGAGTTACTTGTAAATCGGTCCCTTACTTTCTAAACATCGAATACTCTAGGTATTGTCTCGGTCAATTTAAGAATGGATATTTTAAGTAGAGTGGATATACTTACTCATGAAATTTCAACTGATATACTGAAAATGTGTTTTCATTTCGAAAGGATTACGTAAGTCCGGTTAAAATATTAATTTTCATGGAAGATGACACCAAGGAAATTAGCTCACGACAGGATACAGACTTTTGAAGGAGCTTTTTCAAACCATCTGCATGAATGACACTGTAAAACATGACTACTTGAAGTTTGTCTCATCGATTTTCGAGACCCTCATACATTCAAATATACGTTATTGTAAACACGCGCAGGAATAGTTTTCCTTTTACGCATTTCGTAGAAAATTATAACTTCTTCAAAATACATCATTCGATTTTAAAAAGGCTTTTGCAATTTCCGAATAATTTTGAACACTAACTAACGTTACATTTGCATTCAGGATTTCCAAATTACATGCTGTCTACACTCCATTTAAGAAAAATCGTACATTTCTCTGCGTTATGTAAAAGATGTCACATAGTGCTCATAAAATTTTGCGATCGGTGAGGACCCTGTTGCATTCTTTATAGAAAAAAATTAATAAATGGACAGATACGATGCTTCGTGAATGCTCATTTCAAGTTGTTAAAAAATCTCATAAGTAGGAACTTTTTAAATCCGAAAATTACCGAAATATAAAATTTGAAGATGGCATAATTTGCTACCAATTGTGAACGATACGAATATTTTCTTCGTGTTTTCTAAAACATATTTTATTTTATAAGGGCATTGAAAATAAATGAGAAAATGCATGCTACTTAAATATGCATTTTTACTGTTGCTTATGAAGGCGGTCGGAAAGAGGCTCATTCAAAAGCCGGCATCCCGTTGTGACGGGAAGATCTTGGGATAATGCTGCATTATACTTAATATAACAACCCTACTTAAGCTATCTTTTCAAAAAGAAAACACATTTCGGAATTTTATCGACATTTCATGAGGTAGCAAATCTATTGTACGTTTATAGATAGATCCAAGTCGAAAATCCTTAAAAATACGCCCAAAAGAGACAGGGTAAAATTAGCGTATCAGAAAACCTTTTGCAACGTTTCTATACAAAACCTAAGGCTTCTTTATTCGAGTAAGGTCCTTCAATAATGTAAAAAGCACACAGTTAAAATAATATTCCAACCGTATAATGTTAGTAAAGCTGTCCCAGGTACAGATCAGCTTAAAAGTATGAAAAATTATGAATTTACTCAGGCAACTTACCCCTTTGAGGTAAAATCCATAGCCCGTTACTGGGCGTTCAGTCTCGTCATAGAAGACAGTTGAGAGAAATATCTCATTCACACGATTAAACGTTTTTAGCTAAAGGACGTGAATATAAAAAAGAGAACGTACCAGTATTTCCACTGTCTTCGCATGATCTTGTCTACCAATGTTGAAAAAGAAACTGTAGTCGGCAATAAAATGTAAGCCACAGAGTTTACGTTGCTCGGGAAGACTGCGGTGTGTTCGGCGCCAAGTGGCTGAAAAATGCAAAAGAGAAAATTTAACAAAGAAATTGCGGCCAACGGAGGTGACCGCATGACACACACACACACGATGTCCACCGTATGCTCCAAGGAAGGGTCGTTCAGGGACGGTGACTTGGGCGTGATTTAGTTTAAAGTGATAATGGATTTGCGCAGCAGCTACCACACTCTCTCCTCCTCCCCACCTGAGATCATTGCCATGACAGAGTAAGGAAGAACGGAGATGGGAGAGGGCGCAGGTGGCTTGCGCGGCGGAGCCGCCCCTGGGCGTACGATCACACCTGGCTCGGATCCCACAGAGTAGGAGTGCTATAAAGGCCACATTAAGAAGGAGCCATTGCAGCCTGACTCTCATTCCGCCAGTCACCCACTCCACACAAAACACACATTGGGCTGACTACGCGGTCCGAGTTATCCCGTCAGTTGGCAACCTTCCAAGCCACGGCTTTTAGCGCACCGTGATAGTTTCAAGCGCGTCCGATTGTTTATAGTGAGGAAAATGCGCTGCCCTCTCGACCTGACTCTCTACCCCACCGCCACAATCAGACCACCGTCCGAGCCGGTCAGTTGTCTGATGTGGGAGTGGGCGCATTGGCTGACGGGTCAGTGTACCCGTCTTCGCGCGCCACAGCACGAACTGGCCTCCATTACGCACACACAGGGATTCACTAAATCAGGGGATATGAAGGAGACATTACCGTCTGACTTCCAGTCCACTGGTCAGCAACTCGACACACAGCATATGCACTGTGCCAACGGCGTGGTCTGGTGTAAGCGTCAGATTGGCAGCCTTCCAAGCCATGATTTCTAGGAAATCGTGATATACACGGGAACATGATAATGGTGAGGGTGTTGTCTATGTATTCGTGTGAATAGTGTGCGCTGATGTGGCTTAACCTCCGGTGGTTTACCGCAGGTTGTCATGTATGCGCATGTGATCGAATAGGCTTATGCGATGAGTGAATGCGTGAGAACAGTGAGGGCAGTGGAGACGGCGATCTTTGCTGTGTGATGGTGCTCCAGGCACTGGTTCACCAGTCTCTGTACGATGGATTTGCAAGTGACCGAGCAGGCTGATGCGTGAAGTGAATGTGCGGTCGCATTAAGGACAGTTTAGGAGAGAGTCACCATTGCTGATGGTGGTGTTGGTAGTGAAGGCGAAGGCGGTGGTTGCGGTGGTGGGGTTAACAGGCGATCAGTATTGGGATGTGGTCTATATGATGGTGGGAGAAATAGAATTGATGCCAGGATAGAGGATGGGGGAGTCTGAAGGAGGGATGGCAGAATTTGACGTAGAAGTTAGAATTGTCGGATTTTTGGTGCATTGCGTCCGAAGATCTTCAACCAGACCGATTCACGCACGGAAGATGTGTTGACAGCGCGGGCATGTTGGCAGGGCCTGGGCATCGACGGTGTTGGTCCGGGGCGCTGGTGACTTTCGTGCCGCGCATTTGGCCTTGGCGGCGGCGATCCGGTTAGCCTCATAGATTCCTGAACCAGTCTTCACGGATCTTCTCCATGCCGGTCTATCCTGGGAGAGGTCCTTCACAGTCACCGGGTTTATTTTCAATTGCTTCAGAAATTTCTTCAGTGTGCTTGCAGCGTCGTTTTTGACCTACCTGTCGGCGAGCACACGTAGCGCAACGCCGTAGAAAAGTCGTTCGGGTAGTCGATCGTCGTCCATTCTTACCGGGTGGCCGCTCCATCGCAGTTTCACTTGCCTCAGCATGGCATGCATGCTGAGGATCCCGGTCCGCTCCAGTAATTCCGTGTCTGGGATCCTGTCTTGCCATCTCAGCTTCAGTATTCTGCGGAGGCAGCCGAAATGGAAGTGATTCAGCTTTCTGGCTTGGTTCGAGTAGACGGTCCAGGTCTCCGCTCTGCAAAGGAGTGTCGACAAGACGATGTCCTTGTATATCTTCAGTTTGGTGTTCAGGTGAATACCGTGGCGATTCCATACGGAGGTCTGCAGCCGCCCGAAGGCGTGACTGGCTTTGGAGATCCGTTGGGCGACCTTGTCGTCAATTCTCGTGTTGCGTGACAGCGTGATTCCTAGATAAGCGAAGGTTTCCACGTTTTTGAGTTGAGCACCGTTGACCTTGATTCGGGGAGCATTGTATTCCGCGCGGGGTGGCGGCTGGGGCATGCCAACCGTTTTCGCTCTGCTGCTTGTTATTCCAAAATAGGCGCAGCCTGCGGCGAAGAGGTCCATAATCCTTTGCATGTCCTCCTCTGTCACGGTGTTAAGTGCGCAGTCGTCCGCGAAGAGCAAGTCATGGACTATACCAGTAAACTATACCAGCCCGCATACGCCGACTGTTTAGCAGGTGCCCGTCAGTTCTGTAGGCGATGCGGATCCCAGGCTGCTCATCACGGTAGGCGTCCATCAGCATAGCAGAGAACATGAGACTGAATAGGGTTGAAGCCACTTCGCAGCCCTGTTTCGCTCCGTTGGTCACTGCAAATGCTTCGAATACCGTCCCGTTGTCAGTGACGCGCGCCGTCATCCCGTCATGAAGCTGACGCACCATGTGCGTGAACCGCTCAGAACAGCCGAATTTCTGTATGAATTTCCACAGTCCGGCGCGATGCACCGTGTCAAAGGCTTTCGTTAGATCCACGAAGGTAATGTATAGGTGAGTTCGCATCTCCTGGCACTTCTCTTGTAGCTGGCAGGCGGCAAAGATCATATCGGTGGTTCCGCGGTGTCGGCGGAAGCCACATTGGCTTTCCGGGAGCAGGCCCTGCTCTAGGTGACCGTTCAGACGATTGAGAAGGATACGGGCGAAGATCTTCCCGGCGATGTAGAGCGACGAAATACCTCTGTGATTATCACAGAGTTGTCGGTTCCTTTTCCGTTTGTAGAGATGGACGATGGTCGCGTCTTTGAAATCCTGAGGAACTTGTCCTTGGCGACACATCTCCTGGAAGAGTGTTGTGAGTTTTGCCATCAGCCGGGGCCCACCGTGCTTGTAGACTTCCGGTGGGATTGGGTCGGATCCCGGTGCTTTACCACCGGAAATCTGCTGCACGGCAAGATGGTTTCTGATAGGGAAGGCGGCAGATCCAGGTCATTGTTCGTGTCCACTCGAGGGAACCGGTCAATGGCAGCATCGGAGATGGCTGATGAGCAATTAAGGACACTTCTGAAGTGCTCGGCCCAACGCTTCAGAATTTTCGATTTCTCTGTCAGCAGTGTTGTACCGTCAGAGCTGAGCAGCGGTGCGGACCCCTTGATACACGGGCCGTAGATGGTCTTGATGGCTTTGAAAAAGTTTTTCATTTCATTGCGGTTCGCATACCCCTGGATTTCCTCAGCCTTTTGGATTATTCAGGCGTCCTGTATCTCCCGCCGCCGTTGCTGTGTAAGGCAGCGGCATCTCAAGAAGGCTGCTTTGGTGGCGTCAAACTGAAGGTTCATGTAGGCTTTGTGTAGTCCTTTCTTAACAACGAGTAAGTTGTTGATGTCGGCGTCATTGTCGCCAAACCAGTCTTGGTTTGTACGGCGTTCTCGTCCGAGGACTTCGAGGGCGGTGGACTGGATGACATTTCGCAATTGGCACCATCGTGTGGAGCATTCAGGTTCTCCAGTTTCTGGGTTATTTGGTTGCTGAAATCAAAACAGTGAGCAGGCAAATTTAACAAATAAGTATTTAACTTACCAGGCGGTTGCTTACCTTGGGGTCTTTGTCACGGTTGCAGTCGGAGCCTCATCTGGAAGATGACGAGGCGTTGATCTATCCAACCATCGGCATCGCGGATCGCCTTGGTTACCAGCACGTCCTGTCGGTCTCACCTCCGGAAGAAAATAGTCCAGTAGCTGCCAGCGCCGTGACCGAGGGTGCATCCACGTGGCCTTCTCTCGCGTCGGAAGGCGGAAGGTGTTGGTTAGCAGAAACGGTGTTCCGCACACGTTTGCACAAGAAGGAGGCCGTTATCGATGCAGCTACCGAGACCGTGGGGACCCAGCACTACCTGACAGGCAGCCTGGTCTGTCCCGACGCGGGCGTTGAAGTCACCAAGGACAATTAACTTGTCCACCTTCAGCACAGTCACCAGCAGGGCGTGCAGGTCCTCATAGAATTTGTACTTTACCACATCAGGGCTCGTCATTGGGGGAGCGTAGGCACTGATGATGTTGGCGAACGGATCTCCCCGAAGAGGCAGGCGGAGGCTCATAAGGTGATCATTGATACCCGGCGGCAGACAGGGCAGACGTCCCACGATGTCGTTCCGTATGGCAAAGGCAACACCAGTGTCGCTTCGCTCTACCTTTGGCCAGCCGCTCCAGAAGGTGTAGCCGGCTCGCGCCTCCTCCAGCTGAACCTGCTCAGAGAATCGGATCTCGCCGAGAGCAGCAATGTCCACCTTGTAGCGCGCCAGTTCCCGAGCGACTAGCGCCGTCCTCCGTTCCGGCCGGATTCTCCTAGGATTGTCTAAAAGGGAACGAACATTCCATGCTGCTAGTGTGAGTAGACTCACCCGAGCAGCATGGAGGGTATGGCAAGGGGGATGGGGACGGGGGTACTGTTGTTTGTTTGAGTTTACCGACCGCGTATGTTGCGATCGGCGAGCCGCGGCCGGCTGCAGAAGACGTGATAACCACAATTTGTTTAGGGCACTTTTTCTAGCCTCTTTCTCCGCGAGGAGGTAAGCAGTACTGTCCCTAAATAGGGCTGCTCAGACATCCCAGATGGCTGCCGAACTCCATTATGGGTCACGGGTTTGTTTTAGTGGGATAACGACCCGAGTTAGCCTGGGCCGCCTATTGGGTTTTTGTCGTCCCCACTGTAGGACTTTTTGAGAGGGGGTGATAATTTCGGGAGTCAGAGATACCGAGTGTGGAGGCACACACAACACCGGAGGCCCTCACCTGGTTTAGCCCGCCGGTCGTGACGGTTGCCCGGGGTGTGGCCGCTGGGAAGAACCCAACTTCGAGGAGCTACAGGTGATAGTTGGGTACCAGTTAGAGGCGGCCACAGGAACATTCCCCACTTGTGCGAGGCAAATGGAGCGAGCAAATTCTATCTGTTTGGTGCTACCCCTAACTAGTACCCCTACACCCCGGCAGTGGTGACATGAGCGTGTATTAGTTTATAATGAATCGGACTAGTGCAGCATCGACCGCGCTCTCTTTTCCCTCACTAACCCGGCCCAGATAGCAAGAAATTGTCAAGACGACCGCAGATAGGTTCGGGTGTCGTGGCTGGCGAAGCTGAACAGTCCGTCTACGCATGCAACGCTCAACCTGATCTCCACTTCATTTTTTCACCGAAGATAGTTAATTTAAGGGTGCCGTCATTGTGAACGGAAGTGTATTACTTCCGATAGCAAGAACGTAATATGCGGCCCAACTCCGGGAACAAAAGATACGTCAGCGACTAATACGGGACCGGTGGTTATATGGGTGGGGCTAAATGAAGAAAAGGAGAGCGCCAGAGATTCAATGGCCAATATGCTCGATGTCATTTCTAGCAGGTGTGACCCACTTTTTACGGACTCCCAACGGGAGTAAGAATGAGGCCGGCTCTGCGCGATCTTTCATTAAAACAGTAAAACTGATGCGTTTTGAACCTACTGCGGCGTCTCAATAGTCAACGCTTGGAAAATCGCCATTTGACCCCATAATTCGGGCCTATTACGGTCAACAAAATAGTATGTGGCCTTACTTACCCGGCAACGAACGCTAACCCTAACGAGCACAATGGGTAGGGTTTGGGTTCGGTTGGCGAGTAATACGGTTACGTTTTACACGCTGACCTATCCTTTGTTCCCTGAGTTGGGTTGCATATTGCGTTTTTACCCATCCGATACGAATCTCAAATTAGGTTTCGGATACTGCGCTCAGGTGGCCCACCGCGTCCAACTTCCCCAATAGCACCAGTCAAGTAACTATTAAATTTTATCTGCATTTGAGAAAGCAGGCTAATAAAGTTTCGGAAAATATGTTCTCACCTCTCTTGAAAGCTCGCATTACTTCGTTAGTAAAAAGTGCAAAGATAAGTCACGTAGAAAGCTGAACACTCCAGAAACAGGTAAAATGACTCCAAACTGCAGGTTTTCTCTTACCAACAACATAGTTCGCACGGCGCGTCGTAGGTGGAGCCGGAAATACGTCATGTGCGCGAGAACTGGCGTAGACTAAGAGAGGCAGGTAAAGCAAAACGTACAAGTTGAAATTCCGGATGTCATTAAGACGATAAACGATCAATCTCTTATCTGAGTTGTCCTGTTGATAAACCGAAAGGGGCTAATAGGACCGACAATTGCGAAAAAACATTTCCTCACCTCTATTATAATTACACTATCCGGAAGAACAAGTGTTGCTGAAAATTCCCTCTTCGAATTTATGTGAGCATACGCAGAAGAGGGTGTTATCCCAATTACGTGTCCTTTGAAGAAATCTGGGAGTGAAATCTTTGTCGTGTCAAATTGATCTTTATCAGGAAGATGTATTTGCAAGGCATTCTTATCGAAATTAGCCAGATAAAGGAAAAGATGGATTTTGAGGCTTCTAGAAAATCAATAGCAAACAGCAAATAATTATGGTACCTGCCAAAAATTTTCAATTGTACACTGAGAAAGCGAAGATTCGAATAATTTTCTGATAAGTGTGGATTGTTTATGATTTCATAGTGATTGAGGATATCGTTAAACTCTAAAATAGCATGCACAGATAGCTTTGAATGAGGTAAACAATAACCCCACACCGGCTGAAAGAGCTAGTTAAATCAAAGGAAAAGGCAAAATAAAATTAAGCTAGACATCGATTGAACGTTTTATAGATTAAAAATGAGAGAAGTTGAGTTTGCAACAACGAGGAGAACTGAAACTGGTATAGATAGGTAACAGTGCCTGAATATTCACGTCTTTTACGAGGGTTGACTGTCTGATCAAAGAAATACACTAACTACCATACGAACATACGGTGTCCTTGAGATATCTCGAACACACTACCCTGTGGATTGAGTAGTCTAACAAGGCGCTCTGGGCTCCGCCGACCCCCATCCATGCAGTAGCGCCAACATTTGGGACGTTAACAGGTGGCCCAGTCAATTCCAGCCCTATTAAAATAAATACCGGGAAGAAGTTGAACTGTACAATAGTTTACATAGAGCGATCTACGCAAGGACCCCTGAGGGCACTGTCGACAGAATCATCAGTGGCATTAGCAACAGAGTCGTTTTAGCAGCGGAACCACGTCAAAAGCGTTAACCCTTCCTCGTCCTAAACGACATACACAGACGTTACTATTTTAAAGACTGATGATGAATAGTTGAAAGCGAACGTTCTCCAAACTCGATTTCTTAAATGTTTAAATGGGTATCGTCGATATATATATATATATATATATGGAATGGAACCGACAAAGACAAGGGAGACCGGAATGGCCATTTCTGGCTTATTAGCCGTCATCAGCCAATATATATATATATACATATATACATATATATATGTATATGACGTCGCAAGCACAGATAGCAATTCACAGACGCTTGCGCCAGAGTCACGCATAACTGGATCATTTTAGTGGGTAATCGCTGAGAGGACACCCGGCCTGCAAGAACAGCTAGCGTATGAGCCCACATAGTCGGTGCGTGCGTGTGGGATTTCAAATTGAGGAAAATAATGAGAGTTCTGCTAGCCCCGACGTCAGCAAGTCCCAACAAAAAAAACGTTGTGTAAAATTGCAATCATTGCACTGCGCGGGCCCGTAAGATATGTGTTCATGCAGGCATGAGCTCTCTCTAACCCTTCCCGTCTCTCGTTAGTTTTCAATCAATCGAACGTCACTCGGCGTTTCACAGCTGCCTGCTTTGTCAACTAGACCCAGGCATTCGTCCAGCGGGGACTACCCTGCCACCCCCAATCATCTCCCGCCAGAGTGCACTCGGCATCGGCAGAGCGATAAGCAGCCATCGTATTGATTTTTCTTCGCTCGAACGTATTACTCGCTGCAGGCATTTCACGGTCAGAATGTAGGTCAGCTGTGCTTCAACCCCAAGCTGAGGAAAGTCTGAGGTTATGACCTGCGGAACACCTCTTAAATGTAGGGGCAGGGTAGGTAGCAGCATAAGCGTAGTTCATCCGCACGGTCGATGGAAGCGCCGTGACCTCTCAGCTAATACCCATAACGAATGACCCGGTAGGCACTGATCTGGTGCAAGCGTCTTCACGAATGTGAATCGCCGTTTGGGTCGCGGAACATTTATTCACTTGATCGCATAGATTAGACACATACAATATTTTATTTCCATATTGAAATCATTTTGACATATATTTCAAACTCACTTTTTGCAGATGCTATGCAAAATGAATTGAAAAGAATATTTACAAAAACCAAGAGAACGATCTCCATCAAACAGTTACAAGACCAACAATAGTTGAAAACTCTTTCGTATGCTCCAGCTCATTGAAAGTCATCAATTATTTCTGTGTTTGAATTTTTTATTTTTTTGTGATTGAATTAATTTATAAAATTTTGATAACGTTCAGTCCAGCATGAGAATATTGCTTGGAGAAAATAGCAATCGATTATAGTGCAATGTGAGCTTTTGACCAGTGAGTGTTGTTTTTCAGAAAATAAACATTGGTCTAGACAATTACTACCATTTTTCTGCCAGTTAGGCTGACCATTTTCCTTTATGATGCATTTTATTCCGTTTCAATTTTTGACTTTTACAGTTTATATAAGGTGTCATTTTTACTGGATTTAATGAGTGCACTGCTGAAATTGTTAGTACATGTAATCATCGGGAAATTGGCCGACTTTTGGTGCAACCTGTATGCATAGTGAACCTGTTGAACCTGCTGTTTTTAAGACAAGTTATTCAAGTGCCCTTGGTTTAGCAAAATATATATAGCGACTTTAATCCACTATAAATTAGTTAACTGTTACAACATCCAATACGAGAGAAAAAGGTAGGCGGAGAAGAATTTGCTTTAAATCATGAGATCTCCACACCTAAATGTATACTACTGGACATGTTTGCAGTAGCAAAGACAATAAGATGTTAGTCAGATGTATTTCATGTAACAGGAATACCTTGTTTAACGACATTTAAGTTAGTTTTCTTTTGCTTAATCAGGTCAGCCACACGCGCGTTTGAGGTCAAGTAGAATATAACAATGATGAATTTCAGTTTTTATATGTCAACTTATTTTAAATTTAACACGTCTGCTTGAAGGCGCAGCTACATCACGCAAAAGCGATAAAAGAAATTCCCAATTAAACAGCTTATAGTCCGGTCAAATTTATGTCTGAATTTGATCCAGTCAATAATGGCTTTCACTAAAAATAATCAAAAATAGTGTCAAAGAGACGATATTCAAAGGAAATGACAAATAAAAGTTTTTTGACAATTCGTCATTATGCCTATGCAATTACGTGCTAATGAACATTTGATCCCGTGAAAACTGTTTCTATATGCCTCAGGGGGTTAGTAGCACTCTGCATTCACTCTGCATGGAATGGACGAAGTCGGCATTTTGTGGTTGATGAGCCTTCCCATTATAGCTGGATGTTGGGCTTGAGCTATGTCTGTATCCTAAACGCGCAGAGTGCGATGAGTCTGTTTCGAAGGTTTGAGTGGCGTGCAGTAGCCACCTGATTCGACAGTTGATGACAGAATGCTTGCGCCAAAATCGAGCTGCGCATTTTTAAGCTTGAATGTGAACGTTGTGATTCCACACCATTATAAGGAGATGGTTCAGAGAACAAGTTTCGATTGTGCACTGCAAGATTTCTTTCGTCGATGTAAGTTGTGATTAAGTCAGGTAGGGATTGGGTGAAACGCGTAAGCTTATTTTGATGTAGTCCGGTAGACAACATGAAATGCTTCCTTGGCATTGATTCGCTTATCCATTTTGACTAGCCTGGCCAATAATGTCCTCACAATCTGTTTATTTTCACCTTTACTTAGGCAGTCAGGTACGTGATCGGATATTCCCTTTGCAAGAAATGGTCCAAGATATTAGTGCATCGCTCCATCGTTCATTTGCCTATGTAGCTGGCCGTTGTTGAAAAACCGCAAATATTTAATATTCTGTCACCACTGCCTGTTTTGGATACGCAGTTTGTACATCTATCAAAGGAAAAGGATAGATGCCGTTGGTTTTGACCGGATATCCGAAAAACTAAAGTGAGTGAGCGACGAAGACGCACTTGGAAGGTTAAGAAATTACGCCAAATTGTTGAAGGTGGTCAAGTACAGTTACCATGCGTTCCTCGGGGTGTAGCCGGCTTCCATGGGTTCATTTTTTATAGACGTAGACAAAGGGCGCAACATGAAGCAGTATGTCCAAAAAACTCTGGAAAGTGTTTTGATGTCCAAGCAGGCTAAATTGGAACGCAAAGAGGCCAGACAAATGTGGTAACGGCTGTCTTCGAAACATCCCCTGGGGCTATTGGTGTCCTGGTAAAAAAACACAGACCAATTTAATCTTCGAAAAATCAGACTTGATGAATAGGGCATCGGCAAATCCGTGAAGATATGGAACAGGTTAAAGGTCCGAGATGATAAAATTTCTCAAGTCTCTTTGGTCACCGCAGGAGTGCCAGTCCCCAATGGCGGCCTCTTAGACAATTCGGAGGGTTGAGAACCGAGGACTTTCAGATTGAAGGATGATGCCCATCTGAAGTATATGCTTGAAATCGGCCTTGATGTCATACAGAGGTGCAGGCGTGGTGCTGATCCGGCGGGGCAAAAATAGTGCCAGATGTCCAGTGGTTTGGATGTACTGAACAGCAGCTTGCAGCGGGGAAGATGTTCCGAAATTTAGACCAGTGTTACCAGGATATTTGGCAAGGAGTCGCAGAAATGGACTATCAGGTTCAGAGTCCAGGACAGTCATTTGACGTTCAATCTCAGACAAATGTATACCTGTGAGGGTCAGCATGGTGGTCTGGTCGTTTAAACGGGATGGACGGCAGTCGGCCATATGATTATAGGCGACAAGAAAGTTCGCTAAATGAGTCATATAGGCCACGTCAGCAACGACAAGCACCCAAGGGAGTATACATCAGAAGCTTTTGTACATCGAGAGGGAGCAAGTAACGAATGGTGCAACTGGCGAGGTGTTTATTGCCTGAAGGAAGAGGCCAGGGATGCTGTATTGAAGGTCCGCGGCTGTGCGAGGCATGACACCATGTTGAGCAGCATTGTCGCCTTATAAACGTCACCCATTCTGGTGATCCTGGACGTAGAATATATGACCTGGACTAGAGACGCCTGGGAGACTATTCGCATTCACCTTCACTCGGAACCATGTCTAACATTTACTCTGCAGTGAAATGACGGAGCAGTGTGAGATGCAGCAAAGGGCTTTGGCACCGAATTTGGTGTGATACAAGTTGGTAACTGCAGAGCTGGGACGAGATGAAGGACGCTGGCAGTTTGGACAGATGAAGGTGGTTGTTTCCGGACTGAAGAGTCTGTTGGCTGTTGAAAATAAGCTACCTGTTCGGCAACCTGCGCAGTTTCATCTTTCAGATGTGAGAGGAGAGATACAGGAGGACATATCGCACTTGAGAGCAAAGCAGTTGTAGGCCGGAATATGCCGGCAACTTCATCGGCTGGTTGGCCATTTTATTGAGTTGTGCGGCAGTAAGTTGCTCCGAAGCGGGTTCCAAAATACTCCGAACTGCTTGTGGAAAGCTGCCCATAGTAAATATTGGAATAAAACGTAGATTTTGAAGAACAGTTACCTTCATTCTGGGTTACCAATGTTGGAGTTCTGAATTTGATATCACAAAGGTTTCCCAAATCACAAGTGATGGAAGACTGATTAGTTTGGACAACCTTTATTGAGAGGAAAGAGCTTAAAAGGCTTCTACAAGCATTCGCCGATAGCTTTTTTGTTTGTCAATTTGTTGTGAGTCTGTGTCCGCCCTTGAGTCTTTACCACAGAGCACTGGTAATCTGGAGACTATAGGCAATCAATGAATTGAGGCCTGTGGATTGGCCTTTAGCTGGACTAGGTTAATGCCAACGACTAGAATGGTCGTTTACTGCCCATAAGTCTTCGTCATACAGCTGTATCACAAGGCCACTGGGAATAAAAGATATATGAACTTTGAGCAAGTTCCTAGTTCAACGATTATTCCAAAGATTGCTGGCTAGGGTTTTTAAAAAAGCGAATCGTTCTGAATGGGATGTGCCTACCATAAAACTTATTTATACTGTTCATATGGTTGTTCACATAATCCAACAATTATCCACTTTATAGTTATTTGTATGGTGATACTAATTTTGTAGATATGGGCCCTCTCGGGCCTTAAATATGCAATTTATTTATTTATTATTTATGATCAACATGAGTGGATTTACGCAGCTTGTATCGTATGAAAAAAAAATCCTCGCAGATTCTACCTTTTATCAAAATAAGGATTCTTCAGCTTCCATGACTGGCAGAATATTTATCCATTTAAAAAAATTTGACACGGAACATTCATACGTTCACTGTTTTGTTTTTTCTCATTTTGCTGCTACTGTACGTGTAAAGCTAGTTTTTTTTAGTCAAAAACTAATACTTTGGCACATTGTTGCTTGAACACAAAACAAAATCACAGTGAATGTGCTAGTGGAAATGATAAGTTGCTTCTAAGTTATTCTTCTGTTCCAAGGGTGTCAACAGCACCAGAACCCTCACATAACAAATGAACATATTTTTATGGATGCAAGTAACAGCGAATAATGTGAACCCAGTATATTTTATTATATCGCGATAGTGCAAGCACTATGTCATCCATGACTGGTTCCAGGCTGTGACGGCGCACAGCTGCATTTACATAATGAAATTAATCACAGGCCGCGCGTTTAAACTTGAGACACCGAGCATACGGGGTTACCCAGAATCCCCGTCCTTCATTCCCAAGGAACGAGTGACACATGGTCTATATCTTCTTCATGCATATTCCAGTACAGTTCTGAAGAAAGGGTAAATTTACACTGTGCAAAAAGCTTTCCCACCAGGAAACGCAGACCCCAGCTGCAACATGAGAACATCCCCAAGGCCTCTAAAAATTATTTTAGAAAACTAAACCCAGGCAGCATTTCTGTTAGAAGGAAGAAGGACCTTACGGGAATCACATAAACAAGGGTTTTTCAGCCGGAAAATGAGCCAATGGAACGGTTGAAAATGAGGGGACTACGCAGAGAATTAAGGGAGATAGTTGGCATAGAGGAGAATGGGCTGAAAATCAAAGACAGTCAAATAGTCCACACCAATATTTCCTTCCTGTGGCCAAAACTTTTAGCAATGAAGGCTAGGTCTCCCCGATGATTCGGTCATTGAAAGTCATCTCCGCAAATTTACAAAGCTTGTTCAACATGCTGGATGACCTTAGAAACGTTGTGGATGAAATTAAACCAGACATTATGGCTTTCACTGAAACGGGGCTTACTGTAGACATTACTGATTCCGAAATATCACTCAGAGGATATCAGCCCTTCAGGAGAGAAAGACCAAGTCGAGAAGGAGGAGTCATTGTTTACATCACTCGCAAGCTGACCACTATGGCTGATATACATATTCCATTACAGGATGCAGAACTCTTGAGCATTACTATATCTGCTTAATATTCCAGACCACTGACGAAACCATGTGTGTACCGTTCGCTTTATCAGACTTCCGATCAGGATCTCATTCTACAAAGCCAGTGAGAAGAAAGATGTCCTCATTGTTGGGGATTTTAACGCACCTGTAATTGACTGGAAAACATTGACTGCGCAGGAAATGCCAGATAACTTCAACCACAAACTACTACAATGGGCAAAAGACAAATGTCTCAGTCAGAACGTCACCTTTAAAACACGGATTAGAGTAGGACAACAGTCAAACTGTCTTGACCTGATTTGTACCCGAGATGAGGAGAATGTGCTAGACCTACAGGAATGACCGTTATTAGTTTCAGCAATCAAATTACGCTGTGCTTCGATTACTCACTGTTTTCACAATCAAATTTACCTGATATTTGGGAAAGAATCATTTGGAAGGGGGACTACTCACCTATGAGAAGACAAATGTCAGTGATATCCTTGGAAACAGAAGAACATGATGATACCACTAAAAATTGGACGACATTGAGCTCGTTATTGAAAAGGATTGTTACCCTCAACTGTCCCCTAAGGAGAAAGACAACTACAAACCGCCCACCGTGGATAAACTTAAAAATAAAGGCTTCTTTCCAAAAAAGAAATCGCTTCCGGAGGCGTTACAGATAAATCGGCTCCAAGGCTCACTTACGGGAATATAAGCAGCAACTCAACGTTTGTAAAAGTGAGGCTACTAAGCTGCGAAGGAAGTTCGAAATAAACATACTGCAAAAATCGTTGGAACACCCCAAAATACTTTATGGCTTCATATGGAGTACAGAGAGAACTCAGGAAATGATTCCTGTCCTAAGGTCTGCAGACGGAAAACTAAAGACATGCGACCAGGTTAAAGCATCCCTTCTTTCCAAATTCATTCAGACGGTCTTCACCTGAGTGTTTTATACTTTTACTGCTATTCCACCAGTTTGTTAATCAATTTGTACCACTCCAATCCCTTCCTCCTTCTCATCCACAACAGATGAACTACACCTAAACTTTTCACCGAACATTGTTAGGAACAAATTACTCCGTATAAAGCTTGCCAAGTCGTCTGGGCCTGATCGAATTCCTGCATTAGCACAAAGAGAACTTACAGGCGAACTGTGTGTACCACTGTCCATCATATTCCAAAAGTTATTTGAAGAAAACAAACTCCCGGAAGAATGATAGGGTGCATTAATCGCCCCAATCTATGAGGGAGGTTCACACTGGACTGTGAAAATAACCACCCTGTCAGTTTAACTTGCAAAGCGCGTAAAATAATGGAGCATATTATCAAGAGGCATTTAATGCACTATCTTGAAAACAACCAAATCTTATGCGATGTCCAACACGGGCTCTAATCCTGTCTCACGAGTGCCATTTAGTCGCACGAGAAATTGACAAAGGCCACACATAAGGGTTATCCAGAAGATGTTGTTATTTTTGACTTCAATCAGGCCTTTTATAATGTAACACGCGGGCTTCTTTTACAGAAGATTTGGAGCGTAGGATTTGAGGAAAATATTTTTTTCAATTGGATCAAGTGTTTCTTGTCTTTCAGAGACCAGAGAGTTGTTGTTGATAACTCTAGTTCAGAATGGGCAAAAGTAGAAAGTGGTGTTCCACAGGGTTCTATGTTGGCCCTCTACTCTTCCTTATCTACGTGAACGACTGTCTCAGTGACCTAAATTGTCAAGCTGTCATGTTTGCAGATGACATAAAAATATGGCCTGAAGTCAGCTAGGCTGATGACACAAAAGGGTTACAATCGAATATCGACAAAATAAGTGCCTGGTCGGCCAGGTGGCATCTTAAGTTTAATCTATCCAAGTGTTTGATCCAACACATATTCCCCCCTGATTTATTCGCAAAAGTCTATGGCATCTTTGTGAGACCACATTAAGATTACGGAATACCAGCCTGGATACCGTGGATGAAGAAAGATGTTGACCTCCTCGAACCGGTGCAACGGAGAGCATTGAAAATGGTCGACGGTCTTAAGAAAATATCTACCCAAGACAGATTGAAAAAGTTTGACTTATTTCCTCTTTTCTAAAGGCAGTTACGTTGTAGCCTGTTCTGGACATTCCGGATTATCCGGGGCCATGTTTCCTCTCTGCGATCGGAGGATTTCTTCAAGTTTGCCAGCACAACTTATCTGCGTGGTCGTCGTTACAAGGTCAACAGCGAACGCACGCCAACGAGTGGTACGACCTTGGAACTCCTAACCAAGCAAGACGGTTACCGCTGACAGCATTTCAGACTTTAAAAGAAGGCTTGATGGCATAATATTTGAAATAGACGTCTCTCACAGTATGATTACTTAAAACTAGCCTTTTAAAATCCTTCGAGCTCTACTTTTCTTCCATAAAGTTTTACATATAACCGCAAAAACGCATTTGATGTTATTTTATGTTTTGACTCTTAAACATTTTATTATTTATATATTTTATTTATATTAACCGTACATACGCACTGATAACTTAACATTAATTGGGTATTTAAGCGAAATGCCTGTAATCCTTCAAAACATAAAATTAAGGAAAATGTACCGAGAATTATTACATAACATTTAAAACATTTTGCAAGCAATTAAAACCGCCTTCCGTTGGCAGACTACATAGCATTCGCCTGGATCTGAAGGTTATCTAATAGCTGCGCAAGAGGAAAGATGCTGAGATTCAGCTAGCAACATGACAGGAGATTCCTTGGTAATAAAGTGGTACCCATATAGCTTCCTTATACAAACATTTTTAGAATTGAGAATTTATATTTGTTTAGCACCGGCAGGCACTGTCTAAGCAAACATTAATAACGAAATAAAGTTATGACAATGTGTGCAGATAAAATGTACAAATGCATAACTTGTCCGGCTATGTCAACAGTTAGCGATGTTTTAAAATTAATGGTGAACTAGAAAAAATAGGCAGTGAAAAAAAAACTCCTACCGTAAAAATGGAGGCAGAGTTCAATAGGCCTTCATTTTCGAATAGAAGGTAGGAGAAAAAAATGGCTTAGGAAAAAATGGTCAGGTGGTAGATTAGGGTAATACTGTAGTAGCATTTCAGAATGAGATAATGAAACGTCGAGGTGATTCTTTCATGATCACTTAGGCGTATGAAACAAAATCTCACGAAAATGCGTCAATTAACTTAATTCCTCAGCATCTTAGGATCCAGAATTGAATTCTGATGATGGTTAGTATCCAAAGAAACGGTAGCATTTAAGCTTTGGACAACCGAATTGGTACGTCCGAATGACGTCATCATTTGGATGACTGGTGATATAAGGAGACATCATAGTTCATGGGTGACTCAAGGTAGCGAAAATATAATTTCAGGAGGGTCACTTAAATTCCCGATGGTCCTTTCCCCGAGTCATGGGGAAAGCTACTGGGTAAGATGAGGAAAATTAAAGGTTAATAGAATCAGTGTTAAGATAAATGTGCAGTCTTCGCTTGAATACAGAAAGACTAGTTAACGACATAATTTCAATTGGCAAGTTATTCCAAAGAAAACTATACCTAGAAGCAAAGAAGAGAGAGCGTTTACACGTGGAGGATGCAGGGGAAGGTATAATTAGGGCAGAATTTCTTAGGTTATAAGGAAGACTAACGGGGGTAATGACAGAAAGCTTTGGGAGAGTTGAACTATTATTAAGACGAAAAAGGAGACAAAAGCCTGCTTCAAGTCTCCTGACCCAAAGAAATTTTAGCTTCGTTAGCTGGCATCTTGTTGAGTAGGAAGTAGTTGAAAGAGTCGGAAATAGGAGTTTTCGTGAAATGTCTTTGGACATTTTCAATTTTTGAACGGCTAGATTCGTTCATTAAACCGAAGAAAGGACAGCAAAATTCAAGATTGGGAAATACAAACATACGATAAAGTCTTAATTTAATTTCAGGAAGGTAGAAATTATACGAAATAAAGCCGCAAATCTGAGCAGCTTTGGCCGTTATTCTATCGGCCAGGCGCGAGCTGCCACTGCTCACACAATCTTCATTATATTTACAATATTATCTTAGAAAATGAGTATCTAGTTTAAATTCAAATGGGTCAACAGTTTCTGAAAGGACCACCTCGTCAGGGAGTCCGTTCCATGCTCCAAAGACCCTCTGCGAAAAGGCGTTCCGACGGACTTCCGTGTGGAAAAAATTCCTCTGCAGTTTAAAGGGATGACCCTGCAGATGTTCCGTCCTTGCCAATTCGAAGATGTCAGCAAATTCTAGGACACACTCGCGGCCTCTGACAATCTGGTAGGTTGAGGTGAGGTCACCCCTTAGTTGCCTGTAATTCAGAGGAAACAAATCAAGTTCAACCAGTCTGGCTTCGTAAGACAGATGACTAAGATTCTTGACCATCTTCGTAGCCCTCGCCTGCACTCGTTCCAGCTGTAGATAATCCTTCTTAAACCACGGACGCCAGGCCTGGACGGCATATTCCAAGTGAGATCGAACAAATACCCCGTAGGTTTTTCGGAAGAGTTCCTTATTAATCTACACAAATCCACATCTGAGCGCAAATAAGACCTGTGTAGCGCGTTTAGCTGCCTTTAAACACTGTGAAGATTGTTTAATTGAGGAGTTTATTAGAGCACCGATGTCCTTCTGTTCCTCAACAATTGAAAGGGACTGCCCATTTAGAATGTATTGGAAGGAATCATCCTCCTCACTGATCCTTCTGGTACGCAGTCTTAGCACCACACACTTCCCAACGTTAAAATTTAAGAGCCAACGAGCAGACCAACTGTTGAGATCCTCTTGAAGTGCGTGCCTATCGGAATCAGATCTGATGACCCTCCACAATTTAACATCATCTGCAAACATGATGGCACTGCAATCCGGGTCGTCGACACAGTCGTTGATGTACACTAAGAAGAGTAACGGCCCTAATACCGAGCCTTGAGGGACACCACTTAGAACCGGAGTAGGTGTTGACTTCGAGGTATAGACGCAAACAGTTTGCAATCTTCCTGTAAGAAAGTCTGCGATCCATGTCAGCAGAATTCCTCTTAAGCCAATTTCAGATAATTTGTAGATGAGACGTTTGTGTTGGACACTGTCAAACACCTTCTTGAAATCAGGGTTTATGACGTCTGCCCTACCATTTTTCTCCAGTGCACGAGTCCACTGCTCTGTGGAGAGTAATAAACTAGAAAGACAGGAGCGATTCTATCTGAAGCCATGCTGGAGATCTGAGAGTAATTGGTTTTCCTCAAGGAACTTCGTGGTTGCCTTCTTGATTGTTGATTCCAATTTTTTTACAGCAAATGGAGGTAAGTCTAAGAGGCCGATAATTATTGAAATTAAATCGAGCACCGCTCTTGTATATGGGGTATATATTTGCTGCCATCCATTCGGATGGCAGTTTCCCTGATTCAAATGACGAATTCAATATATGCGCAAATGGTTTGGACAGTTCGCTGGCCAGTTCTTTCAAGAACTTGGCCGGTATATCGTCCGGACCAGATGACTTCGCTTCTTTCAGGTTTCGAAGTTCTCGTTCCATGAGAGGTTCCTGGAAGAGTATATATTCAAGCACTGGACCGGCGTCTATAACAGCACTGTTGACGTGGTCAAGCTGAAGTTCCGGTTCTCTAGTGAATACCGAGGTAAAGAACCGACCTTAGTACTCGGCTTTGTCGCAATTTTCAACGACTTCAACATCATTCCCATCCATGAGTACTTCTACAGGGTCCTTGTTTTTAATCGACTATTGATATAATGGAATAAAATTTTTGGTTCATATTCAGCCTGTTGAATAATTCTTGATTCATAGTTCTTCCTTGCCTTATGAACCATTTTTTACAGCGCTTCTTTGATGACGAACTTATTTGAGATGCTCTGCTGACCCTGTTTCCCTGAATACCTTCGATTTTTTTATTATTCTTATTTAACTGCCTGTTAATTTCTCTTGTTAACCAGGCGAGGTGACTGTTTTTTTCCAACCTTCACTGGACAAATGCGCTCAATCAGATCGAGTGTACCTTATGTACACTGAAAGCTAGTTACTATGCGACTACCTGTGAGGGTTCCTGATGTGTCCCGTGGCAAATTTTTATCGATGAGCACCCCGTTTTGTCTATCAGTGTCAAACTCACTTTGGCTTCGGAAGATGAGGACGATTTCATTCGCCAGCCAATAAAGCCAGAACGGAGACTGGCTGGCTGGCCGACGGCTCCACCGATATTGCATTAAGAACCTTTGAAAATATTATTTTAGGCCTAGGAATGATGAAAATTTACCGGGCCCATCAATGCCTTGGAGGAGACCCTCACCACCTACCCAGCCCTCCACTTATCAGTAAGCATTTGTTTTACTTATGTGTACCTCAGACTGATACCTGACCAACTCGTAGATGTCCGCTCAACGTCAAACAATGAACTACGACAGGAAATAGATTCCCTACGGTAACACGTTTGGGAACGTTGTTACCAATCAACTAGGAAAATGTCAATTATAATGCTGAGCATGTTATTCGCAGTATGGAACAACGAACGGCTGTCTTGAACGAAATACGGAAGGAAATGCGGGCGATGGCTGTCCCCACCAAGGCTGGCCAGTCCACCTGTCGTCTACCCCTATGCACAGAGGACGCCTACGATGAGTTCATTGGAGGAATGAGAACGACACCTGACTATGCCAATTCGGTGGTTTGGATATATTTATTTATTAAACGCCATTCGTGATTTGTAGATTGAAAGGCTGTAAGTTGTAAGGGGAAGAAATGAAAAATATTTCGTCCGGAATCTCTTAACATCTATTATTGAAACACCCCATGTGCCTCAACTTCTGCTGGGGTGAATCCAGTGACAAGCGGTCATTTATTGGTTGTCCCTATATACACTTTATAAACTATATACACAGTACTTCCATGGGAGTATGGTTTATATTCTGGGCAAACTGCAATAAATGTAACCAGGCCAAATTTATGGCGATGAGACTTTTTCAAGATGAGAGCTGAGTCATCACGAATAGATTGGGATCTACTCTTCTCCGGGAATGTCACTGATGACTGGAATTTATTTAAGGAGTGTTTGTTGAATTTGATAAAATATCACTGTCCGCCATCACAACTTTGGATATCTAACAGACCACAGTGGTTAACAAGGGATGTAAAAAGAGAAATTAACAGGAGAGGAAGGCTTTGAAAGAAATTTTGCCGATTGAATGAAACGTTTGCCTTGCAAGCTTACAAAACTCAAAGGAACAAGGTAAAAAGCTTGATCTTCACAAGCCGACAGGATTATGAGAGGAATTTGCTCCAGTGAGCAGTTCACAATCCAAAATTGCTCTACAGCTATGTAAGAAAAAGCACCCGATTCCTGTTATGAGAAACGATGACGGTTTCGAGATATCAGTAAATAAAAAAAGCTGATCAAATTTTAACAGTTCTTTCAGTTAATTTTCACCAGAGAAGCTTTCTTTATTGCATCTAGTTACGAGACTATGGGAGCACCAATTATTCAGGATATGCTTTTTAAAGAAGAGGCGGTCTTTGAAGAACTATAATTCTTAAGGCATGCAAATAGCCTGGCCCCAACGAGATTCCAGCAAAGCTACTCCTCGAACTTGCTAGAGAGCTGGCGAAACCGCTATCCTTTCTGTGCCTGAAATTGTTCGATACGGGAATTCTTCCTATTAACTGGAAAACAACCCACATTACACCGCTTCACAAAAGCGGTAGTCGTGTATTTGCTACAAACTACAGGCCAGTCATCCTGACCTCCATATGTTGCAAGGTTATGGGTTATGGAGAATGTTGTCAAAAAGGAATTGATTATTTATTAAGAAACCCATAACCTCTTATCAACTGCCAAATAGGCTTTCGTAGGGGAAGATCGGGCGTTTCAAACTTACTTTATACGATGCAAATCTGGACAAAAACACTAGATGCAAAAGGCCCTGTGCACGTGGCCTACATTGATTTCCAGAAGGCCTTCGATAGTGTTCCACAACAGCGTCTCCTTTACAAGTTGAGAATGTTTAGTATTGGAGGCAAACTTCTAAAGTGGATCATGAATTTTCTCATTGGTTGTTCCCAAGTGGTCTGTGTAGGCGGATCGCGATCAAAGCGCACAGTCATCGAGAGCGGAGTCCCACAAGGTTCAGTGCTAGGACCGATCCTATTTATCGTGTTCATTAATGATTGTGTGCATGAATTGGCCTGTGACTTTGCTTTGTTTGCGGATGATATCAAAATCTAGAAAGTAATCCACAATGCTGCCGATGGAAACGATTTCCGAGAAATTCTTCGTCGATTGGACGAGTGGTCTCGCAAATGGCTCTTGTCCTTCAACTCAAACAAATGCACCCTGCTACGTATGGGAAATTAAATCAGGTCATTGATATGCGACCCTACTATTTGAAGTGTTTGCCACTCCGAGAAGCACACACACAGAAGGATCTTGGAGTTTGGATGAAAGATAACCTGAAGCCTTCTACGCAATGTTGCGTGGCAGCTAAATCTGCCAATTAAATGCTGTGCGCTATCAAGCGGGCATTTAAAGTTTTCGATGAAGACTGCTTTTCTAAAGTCTTTGGTACGTTTGTAAGGCCACATCTTGAATATGCGATCCAAGCCTGGCGACCGTGGACCCAAAAGGACTACAACAGGCTCGAAAGGGTGCAGCGGATATCCATAAAATTAGTAAGATGTCTAGGTAAACTACCATATAAGATTCGTTTTAATAACCTAAAGCTCTTTCCTCTGAGTTAAAGGCAGTTGTGCGGAGACTTGATATAAACCTTCCGTATCGTGCGTGGCATGGATTGCGCCCTCCTATTTGATGACTTTTCCAACTTGCCACTAGGAATCATCTTCGAGGTCATCCATTTAAATTAAGTGTGTCCCAAGTAAGATTGGATGTGAGGAAGTATTTTTTCACCGACTGTGTCGTGGAACCATGGAATAACCTACCTGAGGTGATTGTAATGTCCCAGTATGTTGATGCATTCAAACATCGGCTTAACATACATATGTTGCAGCACCATGAAGACTATGTAACTTCTTAACCTTAACAATATCTGTATACCAAGTAAATCTGCTTGCATTCACTTGACTGTAAATTCTTTACATCGCTTCTTATTCTTGCTATTTTTAGGTAACAAATAGGGATTTCAAAGGCGTAAGCCTATTTTCCGCATATACACTGAACTGAACCGACACTGTTTACTGGTAGGTCATAACGTTTCCCTGACGTATGCAGAGGCCCTCAGGCGAAATTCCACCTTCAATAAGTGTTCTGCGGAAGTCATTCGCAGAACAGCAATTGAATGGTTCTATGGGGCCGGAGACAGGTACGGTGGGAGCTTCAAACGCCGGGAGGCAACTAATAAGGTAATACTACTCAATGGAATTAATCCAGCATATTTATACAGCTTCCCGAATGTCCCACCGCTGGTCCACATTGCGCAACAAAGTCTGCGTCCGATGACGTGGTAATTATCTTTACGTTTTTGCACTTAACGCTTTCGAAGTTTATACGTTATTAATTAAGTAATATTTTTGTTAATCTTGACATTGTGATTGATAAATCCTTTCATTATGTTAACCACGGTAACCAAAATATTACTTTTTATTTTAGGAACCACCTCCGGATAACAACAGCAATGTGTAAACACCATAAAAAATTTTTCTACGAATGTACAGTTTTTTTAACTAACTTTTAATAAACAATTTTCCAATTTTCATCTGCACATATTCTATATCATGAGGGAGAGGCTTGATCGGAGGAATGGCTTGAATGGATCCAAACGAAAGTCATATTAATTGTATAAAATTGGGCCGTCAATAGAACAATAATTAGGGGTATATCAGTACTGGCCGATTATGAGGAGGAAGGCTAGGTGCGGTGGGCGTTCGGTATAAATGGGGCTACTAATGCGAGAAAATCGTGGTGTTCCACTGCGCAAATTTTTCAAGTGAGCGGGCCAGAGAGGGTCGTACCATCGACTTGGTCCCGCCTGGCCCCCTGGGCCAGAGGAGGCCAGGCGGAACTGGTGCTGGTAGGGTAGGCACCCGGAGGTCATTATAAGTGCGAAACGAATACTAAATTAAACATCAAAATATACAGAATAATGTGATTTAATGCCTACAGGAAGAACTTTTTATACAATTGCATTTAAAAAAATACTAAAATACCGAAAGCATTTGTCGTCCACCGGAGAAGCATTATAATGCTTCTCAAAATTATATACGCAAATCCAAATGTCGGTAGTTGTAAGTAACACAAGGGGAGCACTATGCGAAGCAGTGCAAAAGCTTATGAACAGAATTGCGGATACTGATAAGGGAAGGTAATACGTGAGAAATTATTGGAATGGAATGGGAATGGAAGAACAGGACCACATTCAGTTATGAACAAGAATAATCTGAAACGCAACGAACACTGTGTCCAGTCCCTGGCTAACTTACGGAGCATTTGAAGCATTACTCAATGGCAAAGAAATCTGAGTTTGGAACTCATGGTATGCATACATAAGTCTACAGAAGTCTCATAGAATAAAATAATCCATATCCTTCTGCTTAGACTTTGTCATAATTAAATAATATAGAGGACCTTCGGTTTCATCAAGAGTCCTTGAAAACTCTCAAGTGAGCTCCGAGGAACATTGTGTGCATATTTTCTTCATATAAGAAGGTCTGTGTAGCCTTCGGCCTCTTATAATGCGGGTTGAGGGGATGAATACTGAATTTATACTTTTAATTAATGAACAGTTAAATTTTCACCAATGAGTGTGTGGGGTTCCGGCGCGCCTTGTTGGAGTTGTATTTTCCTCTGCAGGTTTCTTGATTCATATTGTGATGCCTTCCGTCAAAGGTGGAGGGGTGTCCGTTGCCATTCAGAGGTTGCAACAAGATTATCTTAGGCTAACAAGGGACCCAGTTCCATACGTGGTTGCACACCCACTTCACTCCAACATGTTTGAGTGGCATTACGTCGTCAGTGGTCCCCCAGACAGCGTTTATAGTGGTGGATACTACCACGGGAAATTTATTTTCCCAAAGGATTATCCTTTTAGACCTCCGTCTATCTACATGATCACACCTAACGGACGATTTTCATGCAATACACGGTAAACGGTTTAATTAAATTTCTTATCTTAGTAGGCTTTGTCTTTCCATTAGTGATTTTCATCCCGACACTTGGAACCCAGCTTGGTCGGTGTCGACCATATTAACGGGCCTTCTCAGTTTTATGCTTGAGAACACGCCAACCATGGGCAGCATAAATACTTCTACTGCGGCGAAGAAAGTTTTCGCGAAGGAGAGCGGTGAATTTAACCTGAAAAATGAGCTCTTCGTTGAACTCTTCCCCGACTTGGTAAAGGTTAGCTAAAAATGCTCGTTACACACAATTCTCCTTCTTTTTATACGCAAACAACTAGCAGTTTTGTTGTATATGCGTGGGTTCTTATACTCTGACGCATGAGAATATTTACAGACCAGCTTAATTTCTTGCTGACCTACTGTCCCAACAGCTTGTCTGTGGTTTTATTTATTAGGCATACCTTCAGTTTAGTGGTGATTTCATAACCCTTGTTGTGGTACTGCTGACTATTCGCGTCCCTCCATACGATTACGGCCCATCTTACATTTTATCTGCTACTCAGAGCGTGCAAACTGGCCATGCCCATTCGTGTGGTGAAAGCCTAGTTTTAGCCATTGTCCAAGCCCTGTGGATGCTTACACATTTTATCTTTTTGCATCGTGTCCTTTTACTCATGTGTTTTTAGGCCGTACATAAAGGTTATTATTAAATGTGGATTACCGCTACCTGTAGCATGAACGTGGAATCTGATGGGTTTCATGGTTATTACATCAGCTAGTTTCAGTCTGCAACCTATCCTTGTCTGAAGTAATTGCCCCGCTTGGTGGTTTGTTACCGACTCCCAACTGATTTACAACTTTTTTTGTCAGTTCGAAGTCTAATTTTCTCACACCAGACCGCACTACTCGATTTTTGCCGACTAGGACCGAGTTTGCTCGAGACTTATATCCAGATATTCTCGTATCAGTGATCGGACATCAACTTTTGGCAAAATGCCTAAAAGGAATATGGTGCAAGTCTCAGCTAGTGTCTTATCATCCGTTGCGTTTTCGCTTGAGTAACATATTTTTGGGACACGGCCATTATATCGAATATATTTGTCGTAGATAACCTCGGAGCTGACTCTACAGATCGTTGTTTATTCTTGTTATGAGCATCTCTCTTAAGACGTCTGCGAAAAAACAACTCGCTATAGTACTTTCAATTACAAACAGTACACCTTTGAGGTTCATTTTGAATATATTTTCAGATATTGCCCCTGTCAATAACCTATAGCTCGACCCAACACCACTCCATTATGAAGCACAATCGAAGCCATTGCTAACATAATATTAGTGAACACGGCTGTACTAACCTTCGTTCAACATTGAATTCTGAATATCCGAGGCATGAAAACAGTCTGCATATCACGATGAAGCTACGCTTAAAGCCATACATCCATAAGTCCCCTCCAGTCTCAGGACAACTTGATTTTTTACTGTAACTGAGCTTTAAAGTTGGTTCGTAAAAATTTAACCAAATCGGATTCATCCGTCATCGAATGTCGTGAGATTGTTGGTCGATATTTTTTGTACACGCGCGGCTGTCTCACTCGAATGTCTGTGTCTAGTGTAATACTTATCAAACTGATTGGGCCGTTAAGGCGCATTTTAAAAAAAACTTCGTACATCACCAAACGTAGCCGACGCTGCTCATCAAAGTATGTTCTGGGTGATAGAAGGAATGTTTTATTGGTTAGTGTTTAGGTGTACCTAGGGGATCGACTCCAACAACAGGGATCAAACTGGCTCATCACGCGTTTTTCGGGCAACATAGTTTCCGCGTGAGCTTAAAAATCCTGCCATACGTGTGTGGTGCTCCTTAGGCACGCGGCGCCAGCCACTGCTCAATCCCATCACCCGTTGGTTGACACGCTCGGCCAGTCAATTTAAGCATCGGACAAGGAAAAGAGACAGAGTCCGACAGTGAGGAGTCCATTTACACGAGAAATCTGACACACTCGAATATATTATTACCTGCTGAGATTTGTAGCTTAGATGGCTGCCGACAGAAAGGATAACTAAATCCTTCTCAGGACTGAGAATCAAGCCGCAATGGCTCCTTCTCTTTACGGCTTTATGACACTCACGGCCGTGAGCTCTGAGTCGCCCTTATTAAATCCTTGGTCGTGCTGTGGTCCTGTAAGGCAGGCGTTGGCGGCCTGTTTAGTCTTATCTGCTACTGTTTCCATCCTTGCCTTCGACCGTCCTGGTGCTATCTCGCAATCGGAGCAAGATGGTGGAATATACATACATATATATGGCAGTTCGACCGTCGATTTCGACGAGGTCCACCGTATGCTCCACACCAGGTGGTGCAGGGACGGTGACTTGCGCGTGAATTAGTTTTAAGTGATAGTAGCCTTGCGCTGCAGCTACCGCACTCTCCTCCTCCCCACCTGAGTCCGGTGTCAAGACAATGTCAAGAAGACCGGAGATGGGAGAGGGCGCAGGTGGCTGGCGCGGCCTAAACCGCCCTGGGCGTGCCACCACACCTGGCTCGGATCCCACGGAGTGGAGTGCCATAAAGGCCACATTAAGAAGGAGCCATTGCAACCCGACTCTCAGTCCGCCAGTCAGCCACTCCACACAAAACACACATTGGGCTGACCACGCGGTCGAGTTATCCCGTCAGTTGGCTAACCTTCAAGCCACGGCTTTTAGCGCACCGATGATAGTTTCAAGCGCGTCAGATTGTTTATAGTGAGGAAAATACGCTGAGCTCTCGACCTCACTCTCCCCCACCCACAATCAGACCACTGTCCGAGCCAGTCAGTTGCCTGATGTGGGAGTGGGCGCATTGACTGACGGATCGGCGTACCCGTCTTCGCGCGCCACAGCACGACCTGGCCCCATAACGCACACCACCAGGATTCACAAACTCAGGGGATATGGAGCAGCCATCGCCGTCTGACTCCCCAGTTCACTGGTCAGCCACTCGACACACACAGCACATACACTGAGCCGACGGCGTGGTCTGGTGGAAAGCGTCAGATTGGCAGACTTCCCAGCCACGGTTTCTAGGAAAACCGTGATATACC
>WEDG01001242.1:0-39394 GCA_017591395.1 Schistocephalus solidus
ACAAAAAGCAAGCATTAACTGCAGTACCTTACTTGCCTAAACCCATTTTGACCGTGGAAGAGCATCTTCTTCAAAAACAACATTTGTATACGCAAAACCATGCATAAACTTCAGAAACTAACTTAACTCCACCTATTCTAACCATGGCTGAGAAGATTCTGCAATACACCCTAACAGGCAACAGGCAAGACGCAGACAGCTGTTTCACGGTCATTACCGATCATCAGTACATCATATGACTTGTGCAGTGAGGTACATAAGTAAATACTTGGTTTAGTGTGTAGTTATGTTAAACGTAAGAGGTCCGTCTACCACGGACATAATTGCTGATGGTTAGTTAAAGCATTAATGAAAGGACTTGTTTTTTTGTGAAGAAAATGGTTAACAGAAGAGGCTCTTTCGCTACGGTCAGAATATCTGTTGGTTAGTAAGTTATTTTAAGTAAATAATCTGTTTGTGTGTAGAAATGGAGGAAAGAAAGAAATCTCCTTCGCCACTGTCAGAATTGCTGGTGATAAGTAATGCATTCAAGTAAAAACTTGGGTTTGTGTTAAAAAAACGTTTACAGAAGACTTTTTGTCCGCGACAGTCAAAATTAATGTCTTTTTAAAAAGATTAATAGAAAAACTTAAGTTTGTTTGTAGAAATGGTTCAAGGAAGAGGTTTTTTTCCGTCACGGATAGAGTTGCTTGTGGTTAGTAAGTTATTGAAGTAAATACGTGGTTTTATGTAGAAAGGATGTACGGACGAGCCTCGTCAGCGACAGTTAGAATGGCGGGTTGTAAGTTAGGTGCTGAAGTAAATACTTGTTATATTATATATAAATGGTGTTTGAAAAAGGCTTTTCAACCATGATCAAATTGGCTAGTAATTTATAAGGTATAAATGTTTATACTTGGCTCTGAATGTAGAAATTGAATCAAATGAAGCTCGTCAGTGTCGGTCAGAATTGGTAGTGGATAGTTAGGTATAAAAAGTAAAAACTTAGGGTTTTGTGTGTAGAAATGGTGAACATATGAGGCTTGACGCCGCGGTCATAATTGCTATTGGTAAGTAAGGCATTGCTGTAAATACTTGGGTTTGTGTGTAGAAATGGGGTTCATAATAGGTTCGTCCGCCATGGTCAGAATTTCTGGTGGTAAAGTAAGTAATTGAAGTAAATACTTGGGTTTGTGTCTAGAAATCGTTTGCAGAAGACTTTTTGTCCGCGATGGTCAGAATTGCTGTCCGTTTAAAAAGATTTTTGAGGTTAATACTTGGGTTTTTGTGTAGAAATAGTATACGGAAGAGACCACTCCGCTATGGTCAGAATGTCTGGTGTTTAGTAAGTTATTTAAGTAAATACTTGGTTTTATGTGTAGAAATGATGTACTTCTTGAGTTTGTGTGTAGAAATGTTAAATTGAAGAAGCTTCTCAGCCACGGTGAGAATAGGGGAAAGTAAGTTACCCTATTCTACCACCTGACCATTTTATCCTGAGCAGTTTTTTTCTCCTACCTTCTATTCGAAAATGAAGGCCTATTGAACTCTGCCTCCATTTTTCATGGTAGGAGTTTTTCACTGCCTATGTTTTCTTGTTCACCAATAATTTTTAAAACATTGCTTAATGTTGACATAGCAGGACAAGTTATGAATTTGTACATTTTATCCGCACACATTGTCATAACTTTTATTTCGTTACTAATGTTTGCTTAGACAGTACCTTCCCCGGTGCTAACCAAATATAAATTCTAAATTCTAAATTTTTAAATCCGACCGACGCTAACGAACTTCCTCTGGTTACATTTCTACATTCAGACCCAAGTAATTTCATTAATATCTTTTTATATAACCAAATATTTTTGACCACGGCTGACAAGCCTTTTCCGTACTCCTCTTAACACCATTAATACACACAAACCAAAGAATTTACTGCAGCACCTTACTTACAAACCCCAATTTATATCGTCGCTGACGAGGCTCGTCTGTACACCATTTCTACACACAAACGCAATTCTTTTATTCACTACCTTACTTACCACCAGCAATTATGACCGCGGCGGACGAGACTCTTCTGTACACCAATACTACACACAAAACCAAATTATTTACTTAAATACCTTACAAAACCACCTGTTATTATGACCGCGCCGGACGAGCCTCTTTTTCTTCACCATGTCTAACCACAAAGCCAGGTATTAACTTCAATACCTTACTAAAGGCTTGCAATTATGACCGAAGCTGACTAACCTCTCCGTACAACATTTCTAAACAATAACCCAAGTCTTTTCTTCAATAACTTACTTATAACCAGCAATAATGACCGCGGCTGACGAGCCTCTTATGTTCATCATTTCTACACACATACCTTAGTATTAAATTCCATATCGTTCCATCCAACAGCAATTCAGACCGATGCTGACAAGCTTCATCTGACACAATTTCTACATTCAAATCCAAGTATTTACATTAATAACTTATATATTACCAGTAATTCTGACCATGGCTGACGAGCCTTTTCCCGTACAACCATTTTTACAAAGAAACCCAAGTATTTAATACAGCACCTAATTTACCACCCACAATTCATACTGTCTTTGACGATGCTCATCTGTACACAAATTCGACACACACAAACACAAGTATTACTCTAGAAACCTACTTTCCTGCATCTTTTTCTGACCGCGGCTGTGAAACTTGTTCCATACACCATTTATACACACAAACATAAGTATTAACTTCACAACCTTACAAGCATTCACCTTTTTCTGATCTTGGCTAAGAAGCTTCTTCCATACACCATTTCTACACACAAACCCAAGTATTTACTACAGAAAATAACTTACCTGAACCTTTTTCGGACCATGGCTGAGAAGCTTGTTCCATACACCATTTATACACACAAACCTAAGTATAAAATTCACAACCTTACGAACAATCACCTATTCTGACCATGGCTTAGAAGCTTTTTTTCCATTCACCATTTATACACACAAACCCAAGTATTTACTTAGGAACCTTACTTTACCTGCCCCTTTTTCTGACCGTGGCTGAGATGCTTCTTTGATACACCATTTCTACACACAAACTCAAATATTAACTTAAGAACCTAACTTCACTCCACCTATTATGACCGTGGCTGAGAGGCTTCTTCCATGAACCATTTCTTCGCTCAAACCTAAGTATTTACTTTAGAACCTTACTTACCTGCACCTTTTTTCTGACCGTGGCAGAGAAGCAACTTCCATATACCTTATCTACACACAAAACTGAGCATTCACTTAAGAAACTAACTAACCTTCACCTTTAATGACCTTTGGCTGAGAAGCTTCTTCCATACACCATTTATACACACAAAGTAAAAATATTAACTTCAGAACCTAGCTTAACTCAACCTTTTCTGATTTTGGCTGTGAAGCTTCTTTCATACAGCATTTATACACACAAACCCAAGTATTTACTCCAGAACATATTTTTACCTGAACCTTTTTTCTGACCGCGGCTGAGAACCTTGTTCCATACTCTATTTATACACACAAACCTAAGTTTTACCTTCACAACCTAACTCACATCCACATATTCTGACCGTGGCTGAGAAGCTTCTTCCATTCACCATTTATACACACAAACCCAAGTATTTACTCCAGAACCTTACTTACCTGCACCTTTTTATTGACCGTAGCTCCAGAGCTCGTTCCACACACCATTTATACACACAAAACCTAAGTTTTTAACTTCACAACCTTAGAAGAATCCACCTATTCTGACCGTGTCTGAGAAGCTTCTTTCATACAGCATTTCAACATACAAACCGAAGTACTTACTCCTAAACCTTACTTTACCTGCACCTTTTTCTGACCGTGGCTGAGAAGCTTGTTCCAAACACCATTTATACACACAAACCTAAGTATTTACTTTTAGAACCTAACTTTCCTGACATTTTTCTGACAGTGGCAGAGAAGCTTCTTCCATACACCATTTCTACAAACAAAACCGAGTATTAAATTCAGAACCTTACTTACATTCACCTATAATGACCGTGGCTGAGAAGCTTCTTCCATGCACCATTTCTACACCCAAACTCAAATATAAACTTCTGAACCTAACTTACCTCCACATATTCTGACCATGGCTGAAAAGCTTCTTCCATACACTATTTCTTCACACAATTCCAAGTATACACTTAAGAACCTTACTTTCCTTCACCTATAATGACCTTTGGCTGATTAATGTTTTTTTCATAGACCATTTCTACACACAAACCCAATGTAAACATCAGAACCTTACTTACCTCCACCTATTCTGACTCTGGCTGAGAAGCTTCTTCCATACACCATTTCTCTACACAAAACCAAGCATTAACTACAGAACCTAACTTAACTCCACCTATTCTGACCGTGACTGAGAAGCTTCCACCACATACCATTTCAACACACAAACCCAAGTATTTTCTTAAGAACCTTACTTACCTGCACTATTTCTGACCATGGCAGAGAAGCTTCTTCCATAAACCATTTCTTAACACAAAACCAAGCATTAACTTCAGAACCTAACTTACCATCACCTATAATGACCTTTGGCTGAGAAGATTATTGTATACAGCATTTCTACACACGAACCCAAATATAAACTTCAGAAACTAACTTACCTCCACCTATTCTGACCGTGGCTGAGAAGCTTCTTCCATACACCATTTCTAAACACAAACCCAAGTATTTACTGCAGAACCTTTCCTACCTGCACATTTTCTGACTGCGGCTGAGAAGCCTGTTGCATACACCATTAATACAAAAAAACCTAAGAATTAACTTCACAACCTTACTTTCATCCACCTATTCTGACCGTAGCTGAGAAGCTTCTTCTTAACACCATAACTACACACAAAACCCAAGAATTTACTTCAAAACCTTACTTACCTGATCCTGTTCTGACCGTTGCTGAGAAGCTTCTTTTATACACAATTTATTCACACAACGCCGAGCATTAACTTCAGAACTAAACTTACCATCACCTATAATGACCTTGGCAGAGAAGATTATTCTATACACCATTACTACGCACGAACCCAAATATAAACTTCAGAAACTAACTTACCTCCATCTATTCTGACCGTGGCTGAGAAGCTTCTTCCATACTCCATTTCAACACACAAACCCAAGTATTTACTTAAGAACCTAACTTACCTGCACCTTTTCTGACCGTGGCAGAGAAGCTTCTTCCATACACAATTTATTCACACAACACCGAGCATTACTTTCAGAACCAAACTTACCATCACCTATAATGACCTAGGCTGAGAAGATTATTCTATACCAAATTTTACACACGAACCCAAATATAAACTTCAGAAACTAACTTACCTCCACCTATTCTGACCGTGGCTGAGAAGCTTCTTCCGTACACCATTTCGAAACACAAACTCAAATATAAACTTCAGAACCTAGTTTACCTCCAATTTATTCTGACCGTGGCTGATAAGTTTCTTCCATACACCATTTCTAAATACAAACTCAAATATTATTTTTCAGAACCTAACTTTTCCTCCACCTATTCAGACCGTGGCTGAGGAGCTTTCTCCATACACCATTTCCACACACAAACCAAAGTATTTACTTAAGAACCTTACTAACCTGCACCTTTTCTGTCCGTGGCAGAGAAGCTCCTTCCATACAACATTTCTGAAAACAAAACCGAGCATTTACTTCAGAACCTAACTTACCATCACCTATAATGTCCTTGGCTGAGAAGATTATTCCATACACCCTTTCTGCACACAAATCCAAGGATTTACTTCAGAACCTTACTAACATGCACCTTTTCTGACCATGGCGGCGGAGCATCTTTTATAAACATCAGAACCTAACTTACCTCCACATACTCTGACTCGGCCTTTTGGAAGCATCTTCATGCCTCGTGGTCCTTTTCAGGGAATATTGGGGGGCTAGTTGGTGTGGCTACGGCCTGGCATTCAATGCGCTGTCCCCGTCTGTCTATGCTCTGGAATAAAACTGTGAGGAGACTGCTTTTTTCCTCACTCGTTCCCATCTCTTGCGGCCCCGATTTTTGCAGCCATGCGTGCATTTGTCGTAAACCATTATCGACTGTAGCACCCATATATTTGTCCCATCTGAATTCCATACCTACACGGAGGTTACCTACCGATACATAGCCCATTTTTAATACACAAACAACTGTCCAACCTTACATCAGTGTATCGCGCAACATAGGAAGTGGATAGACAATTGTGAGAAATTTTGTTTAAGGGAAAAACATTAGAAAAAATTATAAGCATGCAGTCTGTACTCATGGGGCTTTAGAGGACCTTTGCACCTAGTTAAAGGGATCACTTCCACTGATTACCAATGAGTTATGCCTAAGAAGGAAAGTTCGTTAAGATGAATGTAATTTGGTTAAAATTGAAGCAAATTCAACAGTATGATTATTATTATACGTAAAACTCTAGTAATACCTCAAGCATTCGCAAATGTACATTCTAGAACCCGTCAAGAATCAAGGAGAATCACGAAAGTTTGGTCCGAGTCAATAATTAGGACCCGAATTATGCGCTCAAACCACTCGAATTATATATAAAAATTAGCTTAATAAGTTCCACTTAAAAAAAAAAACGTTTGACGCAAAATAAGAGAACAGTATCGTTTACTGGATATTTGTCTCACCAGCCCGTCCACCCTTATATTAATTTATTGGTCACTGGTTTATTTTACCTTCACCGTGTGGTAATTACAAGTAACAAATAAGCTTGTAAACTTAATGAGAGACGTTTTCTTTGTCAGTATCAGGAAGGAAAGTTAGGTTCTCGGTTCGATCGTCAGGTTCAACGATATCCGGAGTGTGCACCACAGCATGCTCGTGCTGGGATGGTGACTTGATAGATAGATACGTAGGTAGGTAAATTAGGTAGATAGATAGATAGATGTTTTATTTAAGTACCCGAAAGGACACTGCTATTGAAAAAAATAACTTAAAACAAGTGCCAACTCGTATACAGTTAGGTTATAAATTTAAGGTCAGCTTCTTGGTGATGAAAAATGACACAAATCAGTGTGGTTAAAAAAATAAATAAAAAGAGCAGACAGTGAAAAAAACTCCTTGGGCATTTTTTTATAATAAAAAGGTATATGCTGACTGGGGGTTGTGGATTTTTAAGGAAAAAAAAACTGACCAATTATAAACTTCAAAACCTTACTTACCTCCACCTATTGTGACCGTGACTGAGAAGCTTTTTCCATAAACCATTTCAACACAAAAACCCAAGTATTTACTTGAGAACCTAACTTACCTGCACCTTTTCTGACCGTGACAGAGAAGTTTCTTCCATACACCATTTCTACACACTCACCCAAGTATAAACTTCAAAACCTAACTTACCTCCACATTTTCTGACCGTGGCTGAGAAGATTCTTTCATACAGCATTTCTACACACAAACCCAAGTATTTACTGCAGAACCTTACTTACCTCCACCTTTTCTGACCGCGGCTGAGAAGGTTGTTGCGCACACCATTTATACACAAAAACCTAAGTATTAACTTCACAACCTTACTTTCATCCACCTATTCTGACCGTAGCTGAGAAGCTTCTTCCATACACAATTTATTCACACAAAACCGAGCATTAACTTCAGAACCTAACTTACCATCACCTTCAATGACCTTGGCTGAAAAGCTGATTCCATACAACATTTCTGCACAAGAACCCAAATATTAACTTCAAAAACTAACTTACCTCCACCTATTCTGACCGTGGCTGAGAAGCTTCTTTTATACACCATTTCGAAACACAAACTCAAATATAAACTTCAGAACCTAACTTACCTCCACATATTCTGACCGTGGCTGAGTAGCTTCTTCCATACACCATTTCTACACACAAACCCAAGTATTTACTGCAATGCCTTACTTACCAATAGCAATTATGACCGCGGCGTCAAGCCTCATATGTTCACCATTTCTACACACAAACCTAAGTTTTTACTGTTATACCTTACTATTCACTATCAATTCTGACCGACACTGACTAGCTTCATTTGATTCAATTTCTACATTCAAAGCCAAGTATAAACATTTATACCTTATATATTACTAGCAAATTTGACGATAGCTGAAAAACTTTTTTAAACACCATTTCTATATAAAATCACAAGTATTTACTTCAGCACCTTACTTACAACCAGCTTTTCTAACCGTCGCTGATGAGGCTCGTCCGTAAATCATTTCTACACATAGAACCAAGTATTTACTTCAATAACTTTCTAACCACCAGCAATTCTCTCCGTGACGGAAGAACCTCTTCCTTGAGCCATTTCTACATACAAACCCAAGTTATATCTATAAAATCTTTTTTTACTGACAGCAATTATGACCATCGCGGACAAAAGTCTTCTGTAAACGATTTCTATACACAAACCCACGTATTTATTTTAATGTCTTACGTATCACCAGCAATTCTGACAATGGCTGAGGAGATTCTTCTGTACTCCATTTCTAGACACAAACCAAAGTATTTACTTCAATAACTTACTTACTACCTGCAATTCTGACCATGGAGGTCGAACCTATTATGAACCCCATTTCTACACACAAACCCAAGTATTAACAGCAATGCCTTACTTACCAATTACAATTATGACCGCGGCGTCAAGCCTCATATGTTCACCATTTCTACACACAAACCTAAGTATTACCTTTAATACCTAACTATCCACTAGCAATTCTGACCGACACTGACGAGCTTCATTTAATTCAATTTCTACATTCAAAGCCAAGTATAAACATTTATACCTTATATATTACTAGCAAATTTGACCATGGCTTAAAAGCCTTTTCCAAACACCATTTCTATATAAAATCACAAGTATTTATTTCAGCATCTTACATACAACCCGCAAATCTAACCGTCGCTGACGAGGCTCGTCCGTTCATCCTTTCTACACATAAAACCAAGTATTTACTACAATAACTTACAAACCACCAGCAATTCTATCCGTAACGGATGAACCTCTTCCTTGAACCATTTCTACACACAAACCCAAGTTTTTTCTATAAAATCTTTTTTTACCGACAGTAATTCTGACTGTCGCGGACAAAAGTCTTCTGTAAACGATTTTTTAACACAAACCCAAGTTTTTACTTGAATGCCTTACTTATCACCAGCAATTCTGACAGTGGCGAAGGAGATTCTTCTCTACTCCATTTCTACACACAAACCGAGTATTTACTTCAATAACTTACTAACCAACAGTACTTCTGACCGTAGCGAAGGAGCCTCTTCTGTTAACCATTTCTACACACAAAAACAAGTCCTTTCATTAATGCTTTACTTACTATCAGCAATTATGACCATGGTAGACGAGCCTCTTACGTTTAACATAACTACACACGTAACCAAGTATTTACTTCAATACCTTACTTTCCACCACCAATTCTGACGACGACTGACGAGGCTTTTCCGAAACACCATTTCTAAACACAAACCCTAGTTTTAACTTCAGCACCTTACTAACGACCCGCAATTCTGACCGTCACTCATGAACCTCTTCTGAACACCATTTCTACACAAAAACCCAAGTATTAACTGAATTGCCTAAATTACCACAATCAATTCTGACCGTGGTAGACGATCCTTTTCCATGCATCATTTCTACACACAAACCAAAGCCTTTTCTTCAATACCTTACCACCAGTAATTATGAAGTTGCGTACAAGCCTCTTGTGTTGACCAATTCTACACACAAACCTTAGTATTAACTTAATACCCTACTATCCACTAGCAAATTCGAAGGTCAAGGTCAAAGGCGGTTGGTTCAAATTTGAAGATAAGTGAACTCTCGAATTTTTAACCGATTTCTTCGTTTCCTTTGAAAATATCAGCTTAATTATTGACAATTAATTGTATTTCTACCTCATCATCAGCTGCACACACCTGCAGTTATTGCAATTGCAAAAGGGAGAAATATAGAGTTGTTTGAAATTGGTTTCGAATTTCAAGTACCTCGAGCCTACGAGTTTTAAGTCTCTACCTCAGTGTAGAAGACACGGTTTTGGAAAATCTATTAAAGAAGACACGTTGATTTGGAATAACTCTTGAGTGGATTGTCCAGTCATTAATTTGGGAAATATTTTCTTCGACTTAACGATTCTGCGGCTATCCAAATATTCCATCACTGAGGATTATTCCACGTCCAGGACATTATCCCTACGAGAAATACAAGCTTCAGCGTTCACCTGCTTCCAAATTCACGCCAGCGGTGTGCTGCTCAAATCTGCTTTCATCAGGGAGGGAGAAGTCGCAACAAAGGCTGAGTCGTTGCATGCTTATTAGAAGTCTGACTGCTGAATACTATTGCATCCTAGCCCAGTTATTTAAAAGGATTTATTAATTAAATGCATTCCAATACAGTCATAAGAGGTACGGAAAACGCAGACGCTCAGGAATTATCTGTGCTGAGAAAAAAAATTCGCGGCGCGTCGGGCCTCGAACCCGGGTCGCAGATTCATGTGGTGACGAGCATAACCACTGCGCTATGTCCTCACGACAATTTGGAAAACAAAATTCTATGCAAACAAAAAAAGATGACAAAGACAGATATTCTGTTACCACTTGTCCTCCTGCCAAGCGGGCAAAAAGCATGGGAACACTAATGAATGTCACCTACGAGGACGAAAAGTGCATGGGGTGTTTAAATCTCTTGCAGAAATTCTCATTGATGGAGAAAGAGATAAGTAACTTGAAACAAGAAATGGCCGATCTCAAAGAGAAGGTTCAAAGTTCACCCGTAGCAACGAGAATTCCAACCAAAGAAATAACGTATGCAAATATTGCTTCCTCAAGAATACCTCATGTAGAGCTTAAAGACATTGCGTCTACAGAGCTTCAAAAGGGAGATCAAAACAGCTCATGCACCTTACTACTGTCATCGAGCTTAGACAGAAGCAGAAATGTGCTGGATACACAAATATATGCGGCATCGTCGCTGAATGATACAAAAAGGGTGAAGTTGAGAAGCACGTTGAATTTGAAGCACCTAAGATGAAGAATTCGAAGTCGAAAAGGGCCAAGAAGCTTTCACAAAAAAGTGGTTTGAACTCCGGAAAAAGCTCGTTCTTACCGATAGATGCTCAAGTGCAATCCTCTGTTGGTAATACAGGAGCAAGTGGAGGACCAATTGGCAAAGTTTCCAAAAGGGGTTTGTACTTAACTTTAGGAATAGTTGCTCATACTGACGCAAATAACATCGTCGACCAGAGTAGCCTTTTTCCTGATACTTATGCTCTATCAACAAATCTGAACTCAAAGTCACCAAACATACATTTCGACCGAAAACGCAATCTCGTTATTAAAGGGGTTCCCGAATCCACTTCTCTGATTGCAAAGGAAAGGGTTGAACATGACCTCAGTCTTTTCCGAGAATACTCATATTCGATTCTTCGAGATGGCGAATGCGTAACAGTGCACAAAGCATTCCGTTTAGGAAAAGCGGATGTTTCACATGAACTATCATCACAAAGGCCTCTTAAAATAATTCTTGAAAATGATGTTCAGGCTTCACGCCTCCTAGAACGGAGAACGGCTCTCCGTAGCGCACACAGGGATGTGTTTTTTCAGCCGGATTACGAACCCAAGGAAAGGTACAAAATGAGGATGCTGAGAGCAGAACTGGAGAGGAGGACCGAGCAGGGGGAAAAATGGCTCAAAATAAAGGACGGGGAAATAAAAGTGATAAAGAGGTCTTTCTTATGGCAAACCCCGTACATAATCAAGGTGGATTCTCGCCGAGACGGAGGACACTAAATACGATGTACCCAACTGTACAGAGCTTGAATAATAAAAAGAAGGCGCTCCAGAACTCGGATGACGACCACTCATCAGAACTCAGCGTCGGCGGGATGGACACCAGTTCATCTCGGAAAGCAATGACAGCCTCTAGTATTCAATCGCGCGAAATTCGCAGAAGTCTATATGGAGGAGTTACCCAGTCTAAATTGAGATGTTTGTATACCAATGCTCAGAGTCTCCTATCGAAAGTAGATGAACTCAAAGCATTAGTATCAGACCGAACCCCCGATATCGTTGCCATTACGGAAACGTGGCTCAAAGCCGAAATTGCGGATAGCGAGGTTTCGATTGATGGATACCAACTTTTTCGAAAAGACAGAGAAAATAGAAAGGGAGGAGGAGTTGCCGTATATGTTAGGACAGGAATCTCGGCATTCGAACGAGCACACTCCATCTTCCCGGAATATGAATTTCTCTGGATAACGATTAAAAAGGATTGTTCACAGAACCTACAAATTTTGACGATCTACAGACCGCCGAACATTCCAAGTGCAGCTGATGAGTCCCTCCTACATTTGCTCAAGGAAGTAGCAAGCCACCAGGAGGTGCTTATAGCTGGAGATTTCAATGCACCTATAGTAGACTGGGTTAATCTGACAGTTGATGGTGCACCAACTTCCTTCGGCCACAAGCTAATGGATCTCACTCTCGACCAACCTCTGGTACAGAAGGTTCACATACCAACAAGATTTAGAGAGAACCAGAGAGCAAATTGCCTGGACCTTGTATTTACGAAGGACTTCTCTAGCATTGATGAAGTGTATTCTATTGCACCCCTCGGTAAGAGTGACCATAGTACGCTGATGTGGGATTACTCACTTTATTCTCAGCGCCAGAATGGAACGGAATGCAAGCGAAATATATGGAAGGCTGATTTTAACGCGATGAGGAAAGATCTGATGTCTATGAGATGGGATTGTTTGCTTAAAGGGAATCCGGAGGATGACTGGCGATCCTTTAAGACAGTCTCACTCGATCTGATTGAACGCTTTTGTCCCGTGAAGGTACAAAAAAAGAATAGTCGCCCCGCCTGGTTAACAAGAGAACTTAACAGGCAGCTAAAGAAGAAGAATAAAAAATGGAAGGTATTCAGGCAAACTGGGTCAGCAGAGCATCTCAAAGAATTTCGTCATCAAATAAACGCTGTGAAAAAATTATTCGTCAGGCAAGGAAGAACTTTGAATCAAGAATTATTCAACAGGCTGAATATAAACCAAAACTTTTATTCCATTATATAAATAGCCGACCAAAAAACAAGGACCCAGTAGCAGTACTCATGGATGGGAATGGTGTTGAAGTCGTTGAAAATTGCGACAAAGCCGAGTAATTAGGTCGGTTTTTTGCCTCGGTTTTCACTAGAGAACCGGAACTTCATCTTGACCACGTCAACAGTGCTGTTATAGACGCCGGTCCAGTGCTTGAATATATAATCTTCCAGGAACCTCTCGTGGAACTAGAACTGCGAAATCTGAAAGAAGCGAAGTCATCTGGTCCGGACGATATACCGGCCAAGTTCTTGAAAGAACTGGCCAGCGAACTGTCCAAACCACTAGCGCATATATTTAGTTCATCATTTGAATCAGGGAAACTGCCATCCGAATGGAAGGCAGCAAATATATACCCCATATACAAGAGTGGTGCTCGATCTTATCTCAACAATTATCAGCCTGTCAGCCTTACCTCCATTTGCTGTAAAATAATGGAATCAATAATCAAGAAGACAACCATGAAGTTCCTTGAGGAAAACCAATTACTCTCAGATCTCCAGCATGGCTTCAGACAGAATCGCTCCTGTCTTTCTAGTTTATTACTCTCAACAGAGCAGTGGACTCGTGCACCGGAGGAAAATGGTAGGGTTGACGTCATATACACTGATTTCAAGAAGGCGTTTGACAGTGTCCCACACAAACGTCTCATCTACAAATTATCTGAAATCGGCATAAGAGGAATGTTGCTGACATGGATCGCAGACTTTCTTACAGATAGATTGCAAACTGTGTGCGTCGATACCTCGAAGTCAACACCTACTCCGGTTCTAAGTGGTGTCCCCCAAGGCTCGGTATTAGGGCCGTTACTCTTCTTAGTGTACATCAACGACTGTGTCGACGACCTGGATTGCAGCGCCATCATGTTTGCAGATGATGTTAAATTGTGGAGGGTCATCAGATCTGATTTCGATAGGCACGCACTTCAAGAGGATCTCAACCGTCTTAGCAGCTGGTCTGCTCGTTGGCTCTTAAATTTTAACGTTCGGAAGTGTGTGGTCCTAAGACTGCGTACCAGAAGGACCAGTGAGGAGGACGATTCCTTCCAATACATTCTCAATGGGCAGCCCCTTTCAATTGTTGAGGAACAGAAGGACCTCGGTGTTCTAATACACTTCTCACTTAAACCATCTTCACAGTGTTTAAAGGCAGCAAAACGCGCTACACGGGTCTTATTTGCGCTCAGACGTGGGTTTGTGCAGATTGATAAGGAACTCTTTCCGAAAAAACCTACGGGGTATTTGTTCGATCTCACTTGGAATATGCCATCCAGGCCTGGCGTCCGTGGTTTAAGAAGGATTATCTACAGCTGGAACGAGTGCAGGCGAGGGCTACGAAGATGGTCAAGAATCTTAGTAATCTGCCTTACGAAGCCAGACTGGTTGAACTTGATTTGTTTCCTCTAAATTACAGGCAACTACGCGGTGACCTCATCCAAACCTACCGGATTGTCAGAGGCCGCAATTGTGCCCTAGAATTTGCTGAATTCTTCGAATTGGCTGGGACGGAACATCTGCGGGGTCATCCCTTTAAACTGCAGAGGAAGTTTGTCCACACGGAAGTCCACCGAAACGCCTTTTTGCAGAGGGTCGTTGGAGCATGGAACGGACTTCCTGACGAGGTGGTCCTTTCAGAAACTGTTGATGCATTTAAACTCAAACTAGATACTCATTTTCTGAGACACTATTGTCAATATAATGAAGATTGTGTAAACAGTGGCAAGTTGCGCCTGGCCCACACATATCGATGACCCTACATTTCATTTGTCAGATATATCACTGTAAACATTTATACTATTGACATTTTTGCATATGAATAAGGAGCTCAAGGGCAAAAGCCTACTTCCCTCAATAAAGTGACTTAAAGTGACTACACTCAAACCCAAGTTTTAACTTCAGAACCTTACTTACCTGCACCTTTTCTGACAATGGCTGCGAATATTTTTTTATACACCATTTCTACACACAAACTCAAATATACACTTCAGAACCTAACTTACCTCCATATATTCTGACCGTGGCTGAGAAGCTTTTTCCAAACACCATTTCTACACACAAAGGCAAGTATTTATTGCAGAACATTACTTACCTGCACCTTTTCTGACCGCGGCTGAAAAGCTTGTTGCACACACCATTTATACACAAAAACCTTAGTATTAACTTCACAACCTTACTTTCTTCCACCTTTTCTGACCGTGGCTGAGAAGCTTCTTCTTAACTCCAATACTACACACAAACCCAAGTATTTACTTCAGAACCTTACTTACCTGTACCTTTTCTGACCGTTGCTGAGAAGTTTCTTTTATACACCATATCTAAACACAAACTCAAATATTAACTTCAAAACCTAACTTACCTCCACCTATTCTGACCGTGGCTGAGAAGCTTATTCCACACAATATTTCTACACACGAACCCAAATATTAACTTAAACAACTAAATTACCTCCACATATTCGGACCGTGGCTGAGCAAATTCTTCCATAAACCATTTCTACGCACAAACCCAAGTATTTACTGCAGAACCTGACTTACCTGCACCTTTTCTGACCGCGGCTGAGAGGCTTGTTGCACACACTATTTATACACAAAAACCTTAGTATTAATTTCACAACCTTACTTTCTTCCACCTATTCTGACCGTGGTTGAGAAGCTTCTGCTTAACACCATAACTACACACAAGCTGAAGTATTTACTCCAGAACCTTACTAACCTGCACCTATTCTGACTGCGAGTGAGAAGCTTGTTCCCTACAACATTTATACACACAAACCTAAGTATTAACTTAACAACCTTACTTAAATCCACCTTTTCTGACTGTGACTGAGAAGTTTGTTCCATACACCATTTATACACACAAACCTTAGTATTGACTTCACAACCTTATTTAAATCCACCTATTCTGACCGTGGCTGAGAAGCTTCATCCACACACAATTTCTACACAATAACCAAAGTATTTTCTTCAGAAACCTATTTTACTCCACCTATTCTGACCGTGGCTGAGAAGCTTCTACCATACAACATTTCTTCACACAAACTCAAATATAAACTTCAGAACCAAACTTACCTCCACATTTTCTGACCGTGGCTAAAAAACTTCTTCGATACACCATTTCTACACGCAAGCCGAAGTATTAACTTCAGAACCTTACTTACCTGCACCTATTCTGTCCGCGAGTGAGAAGCTTTTTCCCTACACCATTTATACACACAAACCTAAAAATTAACTTTACAACCTAACTTAAATCCACCTTTTCTGACTGTGACTGAAAGGTTTGTTCCATACACCATTTATACACACAAACCTTAGTATTGACTTCACAACCTTATTTGAATCCACCTATTCTGACCGTGGCTGAGAAGCTTCATCCACACACAATTTCTACACAATAACCAAAGTATTTTCTTCAGCACATATCTTACCTGCACCTTTTTCTGACCATGGCAAAGAAGCGAATTCCATACACCATTTCTACACACGAACCGAAATATTAACTTCCGAAACTAACTAACCTCCACCTATTCTGACCGTGGCATAGAAGCTTCTTCCATATACCATTTCAAAACACAAACTCAAATATAAACTTCAGAACCTAACTACCCTCCACATATTCTGACCATGGCTGAGAAGCTTCTTCCATACACCATTTCTACACACCAACCTAAGTGTTAACGTCAGAACCTCAATTACCTGCACCTTTTTCTGACCATGGCTGCGAAGCTTTTTATCCACCATTTCTACACACAAACTCAAATATAAACTTCAGAACCTAACTTAACTCCACTTATTCTGACCGTGACTGAGAAGCGTCTTCCATACACCATTTCTACACACTCACGCAAGTATAAACTTCAAAACCTCACTTACATACAATTTTTTCTGACTGTGACTGAGGAGCTTCTTCCATACACGATTTCAACACACAAACCCAAGTATTTACTTGAGAACCTAACTTACCTGCACCTTTTCTGACCGTGGCTAAGAAGCTTGTTGCAAACACCATTTATAAACAAAAACTTAGTATTTACTTCACAATCTTACTTTCATCCACTTTTTCTGACCGTGGCTGAGAAGCTTCTTCTTAACACCATTACTTCACACAAACCCAAGTATTTACTTCAGAACCTTACTTACCTGCACCTTTTCTGACCGTTGCCTAGAAGCTTCTTTTATACACCGTATCTACACATAAATTCACATATTAACTTCAGAACCTAACTTACCTCCACTTATTCTGACCGTGCCTGAGAAGCTTCCTCCATACACCATTTAATCAAACAAACCCAAGTATTTACTAAAGAACCTAACTCACCTACCCGTTTCTGACCGTGGCAGAGAAGCTTCTTCCATACACCATTTCTGCACACAAACCCAAGTAAAAAACTTCAAAACCTTACTTACCTCCACTTTTTCTGACCGTGGCTAAGAAGCCTTCTCCACACACCATTTTAACACACAAACCCAACCTTTTACTTAAGAACCTAACTTACCTGCACCTTTTCTGACCGTGGCAGAGAAGCTTCTTCCATACAAAATTTCTTGACACAAAACCGAGAATTAACATCAGAACCTAACTTTCCATCACCTATAATGACCTTTGCTGAGAAGCTTATTCCATACACCATTTCTACACACGAACCCAAATATTAACTTCAGAAACTAACTTACCTCCACCTATACTAATCGTGACTGAGAAGCTTCTTCCATACACAATTTATTCACACAACACCGAGCATTAACTTCAGAACCTAACTTACCGTCACCTATAATGACCTTTGGCTGAGAAGCTTATTCCACACACCATTTCTACACACAAAACCAAATTTAAACTTCAGTAACTAACTTACCTCCACATATTCTGACCATGGCTGAGAAGCTTCTTCCATACACCATTTCTACACACAAATCCAAGTATTTTTCTGCAGAACCTTACTTATATGCACCTTTTTCTGACCGTTGCTAAGAAGCTTCTTTAAAACACCATATCTACACACAAACTCAAATATTAACTTCAGAACCTAAATTACCTCCACCTTTTCTGACCGTGGCTTAGAAGCTTCTTCCATACACAATTTATTCACACAACACCGAGCATTAACTTCAGAACCTAACTTACCGTCACCTATATTGACCTTGGCTGAGAAGCTTATTCCACACACCATTTCTACACACGAAACCAAATTTAAACTTCAGAACCAAACTTACCTCCACATTTTCTGACCGTGGCTAAAAAACTTCTTCGATACACCATTTCTACACGCAAGCCGAAGTATTAACTTCAGAACCTTACTTACCTGCACCTATTCTGTCCGCGAGTGAGAAGCTTTTTCCCTACACCATTTATACACACAAACCTAAAAATTAACTTTACAACCTAACTTAAATCCACCTTTTCTGACTGTGACTGAAAGGTTTGTTCCATACACCATTTATACACACAAACCTTAGTATTGACTTCACAACCTTATTTGAATCCACCTATTCTGACCGTGGCTGAGAAGCTTCATCCACACACAATTTCTACACAATAACCAAAGTATTTTCTTCAGCACATATCTTACCTGCACCTTTTCTGACCATGGCAAAGAAGCGAATTCCATACACCATTTCTACACACGAACCGAAATATTAACTTCCGAAACTAACTAACCTCCACCTATTCTGACCGTGGCATAGAAGCTTCTTCCATATACCATTTCAAAACACAAACTCAAATATAAACTTCAGAACCTAACTACCCTCCACATATTCTGACCATGGCTGAGAAGCTTCTTCCATACACCATTTCTACACACCAACCTAAGTGTTAACGTCAGAACCTCAATTACCTGCACCTTTTCTGACCATGGCTGCGAAGCTTTTTTTATCCACCATTTCTACACACAAACTCAAATATAAACTTCAGAACCTAACTTAACTCCACTTATTCTGACCGTGACTGAGAAGCGTCTTCCATACACCATTTCTACACACTCACGCAAGTATAAACTTCAAAACCTCACTTACATACAATTTTTCTGACTGTGACTGAGGAGCTTCTTCCATACACGATTTCAACACACAAACCCAAGTATTTACTTGAGAACCTAACTTACCTGCACCTTTTCTGACCGTGGCTAAGAAGCTTGTTGCAAAACACCATTTATAAACAAAAACTTAGTATTTACTTCACAATCTTACTTTCATCCACTTTTTTTCTGACCGTGGCTGAGAAGCTTCTTCTTAACACCATTACTTCACACAAACCCAAGTATTTACTTCAGAACCTTACTTACCTGCACCTTTTCTGACCGTTGCCTAGAAGCTTCTTTTATACACCGTATCTACACATAAATTCACATATTAACTTCAGAACCTAACTTACCTCCACTTATTCTGACCGTGCCTGAGAAGCTTCCTCCATACACCATTTAATCAAACAAACCCAAGTATTTACTAAAGAACCTAACTCACCTACCCGTTTTCTGACCGTGGCAGAGAAGCTTCTTCCATACACCATTTCTGCACACAAACCCAAGTAAAAACTTCAAAACCTTACTTACCTCCACTTTTTTTCTGACCGTGGCTAAGAAGCCTTCTCCACACACCATTTTAACACACAAACCCAACCTTTTTACTTAAGAACCTAACTTACCTGCACCTTTTTCTGACCGTGGCAGAGAAGCTTCTTCCATACAAAATTTCTTGACACAAAACCGAGAATTAACATCAGAACCTAACTTTCCATCACCTATAATGACCTTTGCTGAGAAGCTTATTCCATACACCATTTCTACACACGAACCCAAATATTAACTTCAGAAACTAACTTACCTCCACCTATACTAATCGTGACTGAGAAGCTTCTTCCATACACAATTTATTCACACAACACCGAGCATTAACTTCAGAACCTAACTTACCGTCACCTATAATGACCTTGGCTGAGAAGCTTATTCCACACACCATTTCTACACACGAAACCAAATTTAAACTTCAGTAACTAACTTACCTCCACATATTCTGACCATGGCTGAGAAGCTTCTTCCATACACCATTTCTACACACAAATCCAAGTATTTTCTGCAGAACCTTACTTATATGCACCTTTTCTGACCGTTGCTAAGAAGCTTCTTTAAAACACCATATCTACACACAAACTCAAATATTAACTTCAGAACCTAAATTACCTCCACCTTTTCTGACCGTGGCTTAGAAGCTTCTTCCATACACAATTTATTCACACAACACCGAGCATTAACTTCAGAACCTAACTTACCGTCACCTATATTGACCTTGGCTGAGAAGCTTATTCCACACACCATTTCTACACACGAAACCAAATTTAAACTTCAGTAACTAACTTACCTCCACATATTCTGACCATGGCTGAGAAGCTTCTTCCATACACCATTTCTACACACAAACCCAAGTATTTTCTGCAGAACCTTACTTATATGCACCTTTTCTGACCGTTGCTAAGAGGCTTCTTTAAAACACCATATCTACACACAAACTCAAATATTAACTTCAGAACCTAACTAACCTCCACGTATTCTGACCGTGGCTGAGAAGCTTCCTCCATACACCATTTCTATGCACTCACCCAAGTATAAAATTCAAAATCTAACTTACCTCCACCTATTCTGACCGTGACTGAGAAGCGTCTTCCATACACAAGTTCTTTACACAAAACCGAGCATAAACTTCAGAACCTAACTTACCATCACCTTTAATGACATTAGCTGAGAAGCTTCTTCCATACACCATTTCTACGCACTCACCCAAGTATAAAATTCAAAACCTAACTTACCTCCACCTATTCTGACCGTGACTGAGAAGCGTCTTCCATACACAAGTTCTTTACACAAAACCGAGCATAAACTTCAGAACCTAACTTACCATCACCTATAATGACATTAGCTGAGAAGCTTATTCCACACACCATTTCTACACACGAAACCAAATATTAACTTCAGAATCTTAATTACCTGCACCTTTTCTGACCGCGGCTGAAAAGCTTCTTCCATACACAATTTATTCACACAACACCGAGCATTATCTTCAGAACCTAACTTACCGTCACCTATAATGACCTTGGCTGAGAAGCTTATTCCACACACCATTTCTACACACGAAACCAAATTTAAACTTCAGTAACTAACTTACCTCCACATATTCTGACCATGGCTGAGAAGCTTCTTCCATACACCATTTCTACACACAAATCCAAGTATTTTCTGCAGAACCTTACTTACCTGCACCTTTTCTGACCGTTGCTAAGAAGCTTCTTTAAAACACCATATCTACACACAAACTCAAATATTAACTTCAGAACCTAACTTACCTCCACCTATTCTGACCGTGGCTGAGAAGCTTCTTCCATACACAATTTACTCACACAACACCGAGCATTAACTTCCGAACCTAACTTACCGTCACCTATAATGACCTTGGCTGAGAAGCTTATTCCACACACCATTTCTACACACGAAACCAAATTTAAACTTCAGTAACTAACTTACCTCTACATATTCTGACCATGGCTGAGAAGCTTCTTCCATACACCATTTCTACACACAAACCCAAGTATTTTCTGCAGAACCTTACTTACCTGCACCTTTTCTGACCGTTGCTAAGAAGCTTTTTTAAAAAACCATATCTACACACAAACTCAAATATTAACTTCAGAACCTAACTAACCTCCACGTATTCTGACCGTGGCTGAGAAGCTTCCTCCATACACCATTTCTACGCACTCACCCAAGTATAAAATTCAAAACCTAACTTACCTCCACCTATTCTGACCGTGACTGAGAAGCGTCTTCCATACACAAGTTCTTTACATTAAACCGAGCATAAACTTCAGAACCTAACTTACCATCACCTATAATGACATTAGCTGAGAAGCTTTTTCCACACACCATTTCTACACACGAAACCAAATATTAACTTCAGAACCTTAATTACCTGCACCTTTTCTGACCGCGGCTGAGAAGCTTGTTGCACACACCATTTATACAAAAAAAACCTTAGTTTTTACTTCACAACCTTACTTTCTTCCACCTATTCTGACCGTGGCTGAGAACTTCTTCCATACACCATTTCTACACACAAACCTACGTAGTAACTTCAGAACCTTACTTACCTGCACCTTTTCTGACACTGGCTGCGAAGATTCTTTTATACACCATTTCTACACACAAACTCAAATATAAATTTCAGAACCTTACTTACCTGCACCTTTTCTGATTATGGCTGCAAAGCTTCCTTTAAACACCATTTCTCCACACAAACCAGAATATAAACTTCAAAACCTTACTTACCTCCACTATTTCTGACCGTGCTTGAGAAGCTTCTTCGATACACGATTTCTTCACACAAAACCGAGCATTAACTTCAGAACCGAACTAACCATCACCTATAATGATCTTGGCTGAGAAGATTATTCAACACACCATTTCTAAACCCGAACCCAAATATATACTTCAGAAACTAACTGACCTCCACAAATTCTGACAGTGGCTGAGAAGCTTCTTCCATACACATTTTCTAAACTCAAACCCAAATATTAACTTAAGAACCTAACCTACCTCCACCTATTCTGACCGTGACTGAGTAGCGTCTTTTATACACAATTTCTTCACACAAAACCGATTATTAACTTCAGAACCTAACTTACCATCACCTATAATGACCTTGGCTGAGAAGCTTATTCAACACACCATTTCTACACCCGAACCCAAATATATACTTCAGAAACTAACTGACCTCCTTAAATTCTGACCGTGGCTGAGAAGCTTCTTCCATACACAATTTATACACAAAAACCTTAGTTTGAACTTCAAAATCTTACTTTCTTCCACCTATTCTGACTGTGGCTGAGAAGCTTCTTCTTCACACCATAACTACACACAAACCCAAGTATTTACTTCAGATCCTAACTTACCTCCACTTATTCTGACCGTTGCTAAGAGCCTTCTTTTAAACAGCATATCTACAAAAAAAACTCAAATATTAACTTCAGAACCTAACTTACCTCCACCTATTCTGACCGTGCCTGAGAAGCTTCCTCTATACACCATTTCATTACACAAACCCAAGTATTTACTTAAGAACCTTACTTACCTGCATCTTTTCTGTCCGTGGCAGAGAAGATTCTGCCATACACAATTTCTTCACACAAAACTGAGCATTAACTTCAGAACCTCACTTACCATCACCAATAATGACCTTGGCTGAGAAGCTTATTCCCCACACCATTTCTGCGCACAAGCCCAAGTATTTACTGCAGAACCTTACTTACCTGCACTTTTTCTGATTATGGCTGCGAAGTTTCTTTTATACACCATTTCAGTATCAGTATCAGTATCAGTATATTTGAGGGAGATGTAGGTGAGTCACCTTTGAATTCCCTATTTGTACATTCGAGTTGTGGTATCAAAAAATAGTATCTCGATATGTTGGCGAGGCCAACATAGTGGAACAAAGTTGAAAAAGAGCAGACAGTGAAAAAAAACTCCCGGTGATATTTAGGAGAAAAAAACTGTCGCCCTTGGGAGGGGGTCCAACGGGGGGCATTTCGGAGGTCACATGATGCTCCATTGCTGATTGCATCGTCCGTTGAGGGATTTCAAAGGTTGAAATAGATGTCCAGATCATCCTCGGTCCATTTCGGTTCGAACCAGGGGATAACGTTCATACATCTCATGGACGACGGACGCCAGGTCCAGCTGATGCGAATACTCACGGTGTCACCAAGGTGTGTAAATAAGTTAAGCATCGAGACCTCGAGGACCCCAGCATGGGAGTAATGGGAGAATGCAAGCCCTCAAACGAAAATAACAAACAAGGAAATGTTACTCAAATATAACTAGTAGTATCATTAATGCCTTACTTTATGACGTCACACTTGCAGCTTTCAGTTAGTGTTGTAGCTCGCACCATTATATCGATCTAACTTTCGCTTAAAAACCTCCAGGGAGTCCGACATTACAACATCCAGAGGAAGACTATTCCAAGCTTCTACTACTCTTTTTGGAGAAGAAGTACTTCCGAGTGTCTAGCCTTGCTCCAGTCACACGTAATTTGAGAGGATGACCTCTCAAGTTCGTTGTTTTTGCTAACTCGAAGAAATCCCCTGGCACCAGACAACAGTCCTGGATACGTAGTATGCGGAATGTTAGTATCAGGTCACCCCGAAGCTGTCTATAGTGCAAGGGAAAGAGATTGAGACTCGACAGCCGTGTTTCATAAGGCAGTGAGCCATGTCCAAGGACAAGTTTGGTTGCTCGCCTTTGGACCTTTTCGAGGATGTTGATGTCCTTCGCCGCCCAGGGTCTCCAAGCTTGGATAGCGGACTCCAGCTGTGGCCGCACGAATGTTCCGAAGACTTTAGCGAAACAGTCGGTAGTGAAGGCTGCAAAAGCTCGTTTAACGAGGTACAGAATCGACATGGCTGACTTCGCTACCTTTGCGCAATGTAGGGAGGGTTTAAGCGAAGGCGTGATCCAGACTCCAAGGTCCTTTTGGACATCCACTTCTTTCAATGGAATGCCATTCAGACTGTAAATCGTACGGTTCGAAGGATTGCTTTTCCCGACTCGTATGATGTTGCACTTGCTCTCATTAAACGGCAAGAGCCAGTCATTTGACCATTTCTGGAGTCGATTTAAGTTTGCCTGCAAGTTCTCTTCATCAGCCGCAGTTTGAATGACGCGCCAAAGTTTGAGATCATCGGCAAACATGGCAATATCGCAGTCCAGTTCGTTGGCACAATCGTTGATGTAGACAATGAACAGTATAGGGCCGAGAACAGAGCCTTGGGGAACACCACTCTCGACCTCAACTTTAGTCGACTGTTTGTCGCTGATATGCACAGTTTGTGAGCGGCCAGTTAAGAAGTTTTCTATCCATGTCAGAAGTCTACCTCTTACGCCTATGCGGTTGAGTTTATAAAGAAGGCGGTGGTGCGGCACGCTATCAAAAGCCTTTTTGAAGTCTATATAGACTGCGTGCACCGTATTACCACTATCGACCGCTTCAGTCCAACGTTCTAAACAGTAGAGCAAATTTGTGACGCAGGATCTACCTCTACGGAAACCGTGCTGGGCATCGGATAGCAGATTGTTATGTTCGAAGAACTGTATTAGTTGTTGCTTAATTATTTTTTCCATGATTTTGCAGCAAACTGAAGTTAGGCTGACCGGTCGATAATTGTTAGCAGAGGCTCGGCTTCCACCCTTATAAAGCGGCGTAATCCATGCGGATTTCCAGTCGGCTGGTAGACTTTCGGTCTGGAAGGATGCTTGGAAAAGCGTAGAGAGTGGTTTTGCCAACTCTCTCGCGAGCTCTTTCAACAGCTTGGCAGGTACTTCATCGGGACCCGGAGACTTGGATTCCTTTAACCCCAAAAGTTCTTTGAGGACAGTAGTCTCGGTAAAATTAACAGTCTCGACTATTGTATCCACTTCGAAGCCATCGGTAGGGTGATCGTATCTCGTTTCCTTTGTGAAAACCGACTGGAAAAATTCCGAAAGATGATTAGCCTTCGCACCGTCTTCAGTGAGGTCTATGCCCTCGGCGGTCCTCAGCAGGGGTATTGGATCCTTGTTCCGTGTATTCTGTCTGAGGTAACCGTAAAACAGTTTCGGGTTCACGGTGGCCCGGTTCAGCAGGTCCACTTCGAAAGCCTGTCTTGTTCTAAAAATAAGGCCCTTGACCCGATTTCTCTGCATTTTATACGCATTTAGAGATGTAGGAGTTCCGTCCGTAAGCGATTTTTTCCACAATCTCCGCTTTTTGTTAACTTCGAATTTTAAGGCCTGCGAAAGCCATCGCGGTCTGTTCGTTAACCTTTTTCTCAAAATTGGACAGTGTTTTTCCATGAGCCTGTGCAGTATGTCCCGGAACGTTTCCCAGTCCTCGGTTACGTTTCCAAAGAATAAAGGTTCCCACTGGGTGCGCATGAGTTCGGCCCTCATTCCACCGAAATCGCCTTGCCATATATTCCTTCTGATTGTTGTGGGTCTTGCTGGTATAGAAAATAGTGAGTACTCCCATCGCATTACCACGTGGTCACTTTTGCCTAGCGGCGGTAGACACGACACTTCGTCGATGCTGTCGTGCGACTTCGTGAGAACTAGGTCCAGGCAATTGGCCTGTTGTCCTTCGCACACCCTGGTTGGAAAAGTGACGTGCTGTGTGAGACGTAGCTTTAGTGTCGTGCTCAGAAAACAACCGTCGAAGGCTAGATCAGAACTATGTGCACAGGTCGAGCTCCAGTCGATGTGAGGCGCATTGAAGTCACCCATGATCAGGATATCCAACCGTGTGGCAATCTTTTCAAGTTCCTCTAGCAGGTAAGCATCAGCTACGGGGTCTCTTCTCGGTGGGCGGTAGACTGTCAGGACATCTAGACTTGATGTACCTGGCACTTTTACGGATAGCCATATCGCCTCGGAAGTAGGCGCGAGTTTATAAGTTTTGTCTAAAACTGTAATTTCGCTTTTCACGTATGTGAGTACGCCACCTCCTTTACGCTCTTTCCTGTCTTTTCTAAAAAGTTGGTAGCCAGCCATATTTACCTCTCGGTCGTCCACGTGTTGGGACAACCAAGTTTCTGTTACGGAAATTATATCTGGAGATAGATCGCAGATATGAATCTTAAGCTCGTCGAGCTTCGATAATATACTCTGTGCATTAGTGTACATGCATGTTAGTTTTCGGTTTGCTCGGAAAGTGCTAACAGTCGGGCGCGAGCCCCTGTTTACTGGGCCAACTGCGTGGTAATCCGGAACGGGCCTCTCCAGGGGGAGAATAATGGACGATGGATCACTTGGTTGTTGTAAATAACCAAGTTTGTTTCCCCCTCGCTGAGCCGCCGTCTTAGTTCGATGACAAGTTGATGGCGTTTGTTCCGCTCTGCAGGTGAGAAGTCCTGTTGAAAAAAATTCCAGGGTTTGAGTTTTGTAACTTAAAGCGCCTTGACAGAATGTGACTGGCGTCCTGGCTACTGGTCAAGATAACTTTTAGAGGCCTAGGACGTGTTGATTCGGATTGGCTTTCGGGCCGTTTTCCAAGGCGGAAGGCTTTTTCCAGTTCAATCGACGTATTTGGTTCCAGCATATTGTTCAGAAGTTCACGAAAGTGGTTCATGTCTTCAGAATATCGGTCTACTGGAGTCGCAGCTGTTGATTCAGGTAGTCCCTGTATTATGAAGCTTTTTTTCTGTCCGTGGCAATTTTTTGTAACTACGACGCTGTCTTCCTCTATCTGGTGGGAAGGTTTCACGTTGCGACCTGGTGATGATGGAGGGGATGCTGATTGGCTATGCGTTGGCTTTGATCCGGTTTTTTTTCGATTCGGCGAATTCCACGGGTTCGACGATTTTGAATCGCAGGTGGTATTTTTGGTTGGGGAATCGGTTCTACTGCTTGTGCTTGGTGTGAGAATCTCAGTACTTCCTGTGGAGGACAAGGCAATGGTCAAAGCTTCGTGTTCGAGCTGTTTTGAGGAATCTTTCGAAGTCGGTTGTCCATTGGCTTTTTCCTTCTTGGTGTCAGTTTTGCGGTTTGGACGGCTTTTTTTTGTTTTAGGCGGACTATTTTTGTCCTGCGCCGTTGGTACTTGCTGTTCAGTAGCCGAAGCAGCTTTCAAAGTTGTTGTTGGGATACCCTTTGATCGGGTATCGATGGTTTTGCTTCTGGTAAGTCGTTCAGTGGACTCCTGAGTGGCATCTACTGCTTTAGAGGTGCCTTTTAGCGCAGATTTTATTTGTCTTATCTCATCCTCGAGCTGGTTTAGCTTCATGGACAGTTTATGACAGCCTCCACAAATGGCAGTGTTGTCAATAGCATGCATATTAATTTGAGAGAGCGCTCGCCGCCGTGATGAGGTGGTCGAGTGGTTAGCGAGCGTCGCCATCGCGTTGGTGGTCGCGGGTTCAATTCCGGCTTGCAGCATGACTTTTTGAATTTTTGTGTGGTGACTTAAGAAGTAACGAGTGGCTAGGTGTAGGTTTACACTATCAGCGCTTTTACACAAACAGTATATAAATTATCTATACCGCCTTTTTGCAAATTAATGAAATCCCCCGAACGTTCTTAACTACTTCTGCTAGTGGAAGTTGTTAAAAGTATTTGTTATAACGAGTTACTCGATATAAATTGCAAAATCAATTAGACAGAATATGGATAATGAACGACTCAGCCTGTTTTGTAGATACTCCTCAGAAAGCCTGACGAGCAGTTAGAGCCTGGATTGGACTGGTAGGTTGTGAAGGCCAAGCCAAAATTTCCGGCAGGTTGCTCTATTTGGAGAACTGTCCTAGTCGAACAAAAGTCCTCAGAAACCCTGGAGAGAGAATGGATTGGACTGGTGGGTTATGTAGGCCAAGATTTCCGACAGTGCTCGATTTGGAGAACTCTCCTAGTCAAACTGTGAGGGTATCGAAGGCACTGAGCGGAAGATTCAGTTAATTGATTCAATAATTTGAACCAATTATTGTCTGTGGACTGATTGTTTCAGTGCAAAGACTCGATTAAATTCGGTCTTCTTCTTTCTGCACACAAACTCAAATATAAAATTCACAACCTATTTTAACTCCACATATTCTGACCGTGGCTGAAAAGCTTCTTCCATACACCATTTCTACACACAAAACCGAGCATTAACTTCAGAACCTAACTTAACATCACCTATAATGACCTTGGCTGAGAAGCTTATTCGACACACCATTTCTACACACGAACTCAAATATTACCTTTAAAAATTAACTTACTTCCACATATTCTGACCGTTCCTGAGAAGCTTCCTCCATACACCATTTCTACGCAATCACCCAAGTATAAAATTCAAAACCTAACTTACCTCCACCTTTTCTGACCGTGACTGAGAAGCGTCTTCCATACACAAGTTCTTTACACAAAACCGAGCATTAACTTCAGAACCTAACTTACCATCACCTATAATGACATTAGCTGAGAAGCTTATTCCACACACCATTTCTACACACGAAACCAAATATTAACTTCAGAACCTTAATTACCTGCACCATTTCTGACCGCGGCTGAAAAGCTTGTTGCACACACCATTTATATAAAAAAAACCTTAGTTTTAACTTCACAACCTTACTTTCTTCCACCTATTCTGACCGTGGCTGAGAAGCTTCTTTCATACACCATTTCTACACACAAAACCGAGCATTAACTTCAGAACCTAACTTAACATCACCTATAATGACCTTGGCTGAGAAGCTTATTCCCCACACCATTTCTGCGCACAAACCCAAGTATTTACTGCAGAACCTTACTTACCTGCACTTTTTCTGATTATGGCTGCGAAGTTTCTTTTATACACCATTTCTGCACACAAACTCAAATATAAACTTCACAACCTATTTTAACTCCACAAATTCTGACCGTGGCTGAAAAGCTTCTTCCATACACCATTTCTACACACAAAACCGAGCATTAACTTCAGAACCTAACTTAACATCACCTATAATGACCTTGGCTGAGAAGCTTATTCCCCACACCATTTCTGCGCACAAACCCAAGTATTTTATGCAGAACCTTACTTACCTGCAGGTTTTCTGACCGCGGCTGAGAAGTTTGTTCTACACACCAATTATACACAAAAACCTTAGTATTAACTTCACAACCTTACTGTCTTCCACCTTTTCTGACCGTGGCTGAAAAGCTTCTTCCATACACCATTTCTGCACACAAACCCAAGTTTTTACTTCAGATCCTTACTTACCTGCACCTTTTCTGACCTTTGCTGAGAAGCTCCTTTTAAACACCATATCTACACACAAACCCAAATATTAACTTCAGAACCTAACTTACCTCCACCTTTACTGACCACGGCTGAGAAGCTTGTTGCACACACCATTTATACACAAAAACGTTAGAATTAACATCACAACCTTACTTTCTTCCACCTTTTCTGACCGTGGCTGAGAAGCTTCTTCTTAACACCATAACTACCCACAAACCCAAGTTTTTACTTCAGAACCTAACTTAACTGCACCTTTTCTGACCGCTGCTAAGAGCCTTCTTTTAAACAGCATATCTACAAAAAAAACTCAAATATTAACTTCAGAACCTTACTTTCCTACAACTTTTCTGACCGTGGCTGAGAAGCTTCCTCCATACACCATTTCAACACACAAACCCAAGTATTTATTAAAGAACCTTACTTACCTGCATTTTTTCTGACCGTGGCAGATAAGCTTCTTCCATACACAATTTCTTCACACAAAACTGAGCATTAACTTCAGAACCTCACTTACCATCACCTATAATGACCTTGGCTAAGAACCTTATTCCATACACTATTTCTACACACGAAACCAAATAGCAACTTCAGAAACTAACGTACCTCCACCTATTCTGACCGTGTCTGAAAAGCTTCTTCCATACACTATTTCGAAACACAAACTCAAATATAAACTTCAGAACCTAACTAACCTCCACCTATTCTGACCCTGGCTGAGAAGCTTCTTCCAAACATCATTTCAAACACACTCACCCAATTATTAACTTCAGAAACTAATGAACCTCCACATATTCTGACCGTGGCTGAGAAGCTTCTTCCATACACCATTTCTACACACAAACCTAAGTAGTAACTTCAGAACCTTACTTACCTGCACCTTTTCTGACACTGGCTGCGAAGATTCTTTTATGCACCATTTCTACACACAAACTCAAATATAAATTTCAGAACCTTACTTCCCTGCACCTTTTCTGATTATGGCTGCGAAGCTTCCTTTATACACCATTTCTACACACAAACCAGAATATAAACTTCAAAACCTTACTTTCCTCCACTATTTCTGACCGTGACTGAGAAGCTTCTTCGATACACGATTTCTTCACACAAAACCGATTATTAACTTCAGAACCTAATTTACCATCACCTATAATGACCTTGGCTGAGAAGCTTATTCAACACACCATTTCTACACCCGAACCCAAATATATACTTCAGAAACTAACTGACCTCCTTGAATTCTGACCGTGGCTGAGAAGCTTCTTCCATACACAATTTATACACAAAAACCTTAGTTTGAACTTCACAATCTTACTTTCTTCCACCTATTCTGACTGTGGCTGAGAAGCTTCTTCTTCACACCATATCTACACACAAACTCAAATATTAACTTCAGAACCTTACGTACCTCCACTTATTCTGACCGTTGCTAAGAGGCTTCTTATAAACACCATATCTACACACAAACTCAAATATTAACTTCAGAACCTAACTAACCTCCACCTATTCTGACCGTTCCTGAGAAGCTTCCTCCATACACCATTTCATTACACAAACCCAAGTATTTACTTAAGAACCTTACTTACCTGCACCTTTTCTGTCCGTGGCAGAGAAGATTCTGCCATACACAATTTCTTCACACAAAACCGAGCATTAACTTCAGAACCTAACTTACCATCACCTATAGTGACATTAGCTGAGAAGCTTATTCCACACACCATTTCTACACACGAAACCAAATATTAACTTCAGAACCTTAATTACCTGCACCTTTTCTGACCGCGGCTGAGAAGCTTGTTGCACACACCATTTATACAAAAAAAACCTTAGTTTTAACTTCACAACCTTACTTTCTTCCACCTATTCTGACCGTTGCTGAGAAGCTTCTTCTTAACACCATTTCTACACATGAACCCAAATATAAACTTCAGAAACTAACTTACCTCCACATATTCTGACCGTGGCTGAGAAGCTTCTTTCATATACCATTTCTACACACAAAACCGAGCATTAACTTCAGAACCTAACTAAACATCACCTATAATGACCTTGGCTGAGAAGCTTATTCTTCACACCATTTCTGCGCACAAACCCAAGTATTTACTGCAGAACCTTACTTACCTGCACTTTTTCTGATTATGGCTGCGAAGTTTCTTTTATACACCATTTCTGCACACAAACTCAAATATAAACTTCACAACCTATTTTAACTCCACAAATTCTGACCGTGGCTGAAAAGCTTCTTACATACACCACTTCTACACACAAAACCGAGCATTAACTTCAGAACCTAACTTAACATCACCTATAACGACCTTGGCTGAGAAGCTTATTCCCTACACCATTTATGCGCACAAACCCAAGTATTTTATGCAGAACCTTACTTACCTGCAGGTTTTCTGACCGCGGCTGAGAAGTTTGTTCTACACACCAATTATACACAAAAACCTTAGTATTAACTTCACAACCTTACTGTCTACCACCTTTTCTGACCGTGGCTGAAAAGCTTCTTCCATACACCATTTCTACACACAAACCCAAGTTTTTACTTCAGATCCTTACTTACCTGCACCTTTTCTGACCTTTGCTGAGATGCTTCTTTTAAACACCATATCTACACACAAACCCAAATATTAACTTCAGAACCTAACTTACCTCCACCTTTACTGACCACGGCTGAGAAGCTTCTTCTTAACACCATAACTACACACAAACCCAAGTTTTTACTTCAGAACCTAACTTAACTGCACCTTTTCTGACCGCTGCTGAGAAGCTTCTTTTATACACCAAATCTACACACAAACTCAAATATTAACTTCAGAACCTTACTTACCTACAACTTTTCTGACCGTGGCGGAGAAGCTTCCTCCATACACCATTTCAACACACAAACCCAAGTATTTATTAAAGAACCTTACTAACCTGCACCTTTTCTGACCGTGGCAGATAAGCTTCTTCCATACAAAATTTATTCACACAAAACCGAGCATTTACTTCAGAAACTAACGTACCTCCACCTATTCTGACCGTGGCTGAAAAGCTTCTTCCATACACTATTTCGAAACACAAACTCAAATATAAACTTCAGAACCTAACGTACCTCCACCTATTCTGACCGTGGCTGAGAAGCTTCTTCCAAACACCATTTCAAACACACTCACCCAAGTATTAACTTCAGAAACTAATGAACCTCCACATATTCTGACCGTGGCTGAGAAGCTTCTTCCATACACCATTTCTACACACAAACCTAAGTAGTTACTTCAGAACCTTACTTACCTGCACCTTTTCTGACACTGGCTGCGAAGATTCTTTTATACACCATTTCTACACACAAACTTAAATATAAATTTCAGAACCTTACTTACCTGCACCTTTTCTGATTATGGCTGCGAAGCTTCCTTTATACACCAATTCTTCACACAAACCAGAATATAAACTTCAAAAACCTTACTTACCTCCACTATTTCTGACCGTGACTGAGAAGCTTTCTCGATACACGATTTTCCACACAAAACCGAGCATTAACTTCAGAACCGAACTAACCATCACCTACAATGACCTTGGCTGATAAGCTTATTCAACACCCCATTTCTAAACCCGAACCCAAATATATGCTTCAGAAACTAACTGACCTCCACAAATTCTGACAGTGGCTGAGAAGCTTCTTCCATACACATTTTCTAAACTCAAACCCAAATATTAACTTAAGAACCTAACCTACCTCCACCTATTCTGACCGTGACTGAGTAGCGTCTTTTTATACACAATTTCTTCACACAAAACCGATTATTAACTTCAGAACCTAACTTACCATCACCTATAATGACCTTTGGCTGAGAAGCTTTATTCAACACACCATTTCTACACCCGAACCCAAATATATACTTCAGAAACTAACTGACCTCCTTAAATTCTGACCGTGGCTGAGAAGCTTCTTCCATACACAATTTATACACAAAAACCTTAGTTTGAACTTCACAATCTTACTTTCTTCCACCTATTCTGACTGTGGCTGAGAAGCTTCTTCTTCACACCATAACTACACACAAACCCAAGTATTTACTTCAGAACCTTACTTACCTCCACTTATTCTGACCGTTGCTAAGAGGCTTCGTTTAAACACCATATCTACACACAAACTCAAATATTAACTTCAGAACCTAACTTACTTCCACCTATTCTGACCGTGCCTGAGAAGCTTCCTCCATACACCATTTCATTACACAAAACCCAAGTATTTACTTAAGAACCCTTTTACTAACCTGCACCTTTTTCTGTCCGTGGCAGAGAAGATTCTGCCATACACAATTTTTTTCACACAAACCGAGCATTAACTTCAGAACCTAACTTACTCATCACCTTTTAATGACCTTTGGCTGAGAAGCTTTATTCCACACACCATTTCTACACACGAACTCAAATATTAACTTCAGAAATTAACTTTACTTCCACATATTCTGACCGTGGCTGAGAAGCTGCTTCCATACACCATTTCTGCACACACATCCAAGTATTTACTGCAGAACCTTACTTACGTGCACCTTTTTCTGTCCGCGGATGAGAAGCTTTATTGCACACCCCATTTTATACACAAAAACCTTAGTTTTAACTTCTTTACAAACTTACTTTCTTCAACCTATTCTGACTGTGGTTGTGAAGCTTTCTTAAAACCATTACTTCACACAAACCCAAGTATTTACTTCAGAACCTTACTTTACCTGCACCTTTTTCTGACCGTTGCTGAGAAGCTTTTTTAAACACCATATCTACACACAAAACCCTAAATATTAACTTCAGGAACCTAACTTACCTCCACCTTTACTGACCACGGCTGAGAAGCTTCTTCTTAACACCATAACTACACACAAACCCAAGTTTTTACTTCAGAACCTAACTTAACTGCACCTTTTTCTGACCGCTGCTGAGAAGCTTCTTTTATACACCAAATCTACACACAAAACTCAAATATTAACTCTGTGAACCTTACTAACCTACAACTTTTTCTGACCGTGGCGGAGAAGCTTCCTCCATACACCATTTCAACACACAAACCCAAGTATTTATTAAAGAACCTTACTTACCTGCACCTTTTCTGACCGTGGCAGATAAGTTTCTTCCATACAAAAATTTATTCACACAAAAAACCGAGCATTTACTTCAGAACCCTAACGTTCCTCCACCTATTCTGACTGTGGCTGAAAAGCTTCTTCCATACACTATTTCGAAACACAAACTCAAATATAAACTTCAGAACCTAACGTACCTCCGCCTATTCTGACCGTGGCTGAGAAGCTTCTTCCAAAACACCATTTCAAACACACTCACCCAAGTATTAACTTCAGAAACTAATGAACCTCCACATATTCTTGACCATGGCTGAGAAGCTTCTTCCCATACACCATTTCTACACACAAACCTAAGTAGTAACTTCAGAACCTTACTACCTGCACCTTTTTCTGACACTTGGCTGCAGAAGATTCTTTTTCATACACCATTTCTACACACAAAACTTAAATATAAATTTCAGAAACCTTACTTACCTGCACCTTTTTCTGATTATGGCTGAGAAGCTTCTTTTATACACCAATTCTTCACACAAACCAGAATATAAACTTCAAAACCTTACTTACCTGCACCTTTTTCTGACCGTTGCTGAGAAGCTTTTTATACACCATATCTACACACAAACTCAAATATTAACTTCAGAACCTAACTTGCCTCCACTATTCTGACCTGCCTGAGAAGCTTCCCTTCATACACCATTTAATCACACAAACCCAAGTATTTACTTAAGAACCTTAATTAACCTACCCGTTTCTAACTGTGGTAGAAAAAGCTTCTTCCATACACCATTTCTGCACAAAACCTAAGTGTGTAGAAATGTGTGCATGGAAGAAAACTTCTCAGTTACTGTCGAATAAGTGGGAGGTAAATAATGTTCTGAAAGTTAATGCTTGCTTTTTGTGTTTACAAAGGTGCATGGAAGAAGCACTGGTCAGAATAGATGGAGGATAGTAGGTTCTGAAGTTAATACTTGCGTTTGTGTGTTGAAATGGTGTCTTGAAGAAGCTTCTCATCCACGATCAGAATAGGTGGAGGTTATTTAGGTTCTGAATTTAGTACTTGCTTTTCGTGTTGAAATGGTGTTTTTGAAGAGGCTTCTCGGCCACGGTTAGAAACGGTGGACGTAAGTTAGTTTCTGAAAATACTACTTAAGTTTGTGTTTAGAAGTGGTGCATGGAAGAATCTTCCCAGCCACGGTCAGAATAGGGGATGATATTTAGGTTCCGAAGTTAATGCTTGCTTTTGTAAGTAAAATTGGTGCATGGAAGAAGCTTCTTAGCCACGGTCAGAAAAGGTGGAGGTAAGTTAGGTTCTGAAGTTAATACTTGAGTTTGTGCGAAGAAATGTGTATTAAAGAGGCTACTCGGCCACGGTTAGAATAGGCTGAGTTGAGTTAGGTTCTTGCAGTCTACTGCTAAGCTTTTGTGTGTAGAAATGGTGCATGGAAAGAATCCTCCCAGCCACGGTCCAGAAATAGCGTGGAGGTGATTTAGGTCTCTAAATTTAATACTTGAGCTCGTGCGTAATATGGTTTATTGAAGAAGCTACTCAGCCACGGCTCAGAATAGGCGGAGGTTACTTTAGGGGTCCTGAAGTTAATACTTGCTTTTGTGTTATACAAATGTGCATGCACAGCTTCAGCCATAGTCAGAACAGATGGAGGATAGTTAGGTTCTGAAGTTACTACTCTGAGTTTTGTGTGTTGAAATGGTGTCTTGAAGAAGCTTCTCATCACACGATCAGAATAGGTGGAGGTTATTTAGGTTCTGAATTTAGTACTCTGCTTTTCGTGTTGAAATAGTGTTTTGCAGAGGCTTCTCGGCCACGGTTAGGAATAGGTGGACGTAGTTAGGTTCCAGTTGAGCTACGCAAAGTTTGTGTGTAGAAATGGTGCATGGAAGAATCTTCCAGCCACAGTCAGAATAGGTGGAGGTAGTTAGGTTCTGAATTTACTAATTTTGAGTTTGTGGGTAGATATGGCTTTGAAGAAGCTTCATCAGCCACGGTCGAATAGGGATTATATTTAGGTTCTTAAGTAGCTAATGCTTTGCTTGTGTGCAGAAATGGTGCATGTAGGGAATCTTCAGTTGCGTTCCAGAATAAGTCCAGGAAAGCAATGTTCTAAAAGCAAATGCTTGCTTCTTTGTGTGTACAAATGGTGCATGGAAGAAGCTTTCTCAGCCAAGGACAGAACAAGATGGAGGTTAGAAGGGTTCTGAAGTTATACTAGAGTTTGTGTGTAGAAATGGTGTATTGAAGAAGCTTCTCATCTACGGTCGGAATAGGTGGAAGCATTTTGGTTCTGAAGTTAATACTTGAGTTTTGTGTGAAGAAATCGGTGCATTGAAGAGGCTACTCGGCCACGGTAAGAATAGGTTGAGTAAGTTAGGCCTTGGCAGTTACTACTTAAGTTTGCGTAGAAATGGTGCATGGAAGAATCTTCCCAGCTCGCGGTCAGGAAAAGGTGGAGGTGATTTAGGTTCTAAATTTTAATACTTGCGCTTTGTGGGTAGATATGGTGTATTGAAGAAGCTACTCAGCCACGTCAGAATAGGTGGAGGCTATTTAGGTTCAGAAAAATAACAATTTGGAGTGTGTGTGAAGAAATGGTGCATTGAAGAAGCTTCTCAGCCATGGTCAGAATATGTGGAGGTTAGTTAGGTTCTGAAGTTAATACTTGAGTTTGTGTGGTTGAAATGGTGTCTTGAAGAAGCTTCTTATCCACGATCAGAATAGGTGGATGTTATTAGGTTCTGAATTTAGTACTGATTTTGCGTGTTGAAATGGTGCTTGTAAAGAGGCTTCTTTGGCCACTGTCTAGAATAGCTGGACGTGTCTAGGTCTCGAGTTGACTAGTTAAGTTTGTGTGTAGAAATGGTGCATGGAAGAACCTTCCCAGCCACGGTCAGAATAGGTGGAGGTGAGTTAGGTCTCTGAATTTCTAATACTTGAGCTTTGTGGGTAGATATGGTGTTTTGGAGAAGCTCTCAGCCATTGTCAGAAAAGGGGGATGATATTTAGGTTCCGAAGAAGCTTTGCTTTGTGTGTGAAATGTTGCATCGAAGAATCTTCTCAGTTGCGTTCAGAATAAGTCCAGGAAAGCAATGTTCCAAAGCAAAATGCTTGCTTTTGTATGTACAACAGTGCATGGAAGAAGCTTCAGCCAAGGACAGACAGATGGAGGTTGAAGGGTTCTGAAGTTAATACTCAGAGTTTGTGTGTAGAAATGGTGCATTGAAGAAGCTTTCTCACTTCACGGTCGAATAGGTGGAAGTTATTTTTGGTTCTGAAGTTAATACTTGAGTTGTGTGTAAAGAAATGGTGTATTGAAGAGGCTCTCAGCCACGGTCAGAAAAAGGTGGAGGTAAGTTAGGTTCTCAGCTAACACTGAGTTTGTGTGAAGAAATTGTATTGAAGAGGCCACTGGCCACGGCTAGAATAGGGCTGAGTTGAGTTAGGTAGCAGTTACCACTTAAGTTTGTGTGCAGAAACGGCATGGAAGAATCTTCCCAGCCACGGTCAGGAAAGGTGGAGGTGATTTAGGTTCTAAAATTTAATACTTGAGTTTGTGGGTAGATATGGTGTATTGAAGAAGCTACTCAGCCACGGTCAGAATAGGTGGAGGTTACTTTAGGTTCTGAAGTTAATACTTGCTTTTTGTGCTTACAAATGGTGCATGGAAGAAGCTCTCAGCCGAGGTCAGAATAGATGGAGGATAGTTAGGTCTCTGGAAGTTAATACTTGAGGTTGTGTGTTGAAATGGTGTCTTGAAGAAGCTATCATCCACGATCAGAATAGGTGGAGGCCATTTAGGTTCTGAATTTAGTACTTGCGTTTCTGTCATGTTGAAATGGTAGTTTTGAAGAGGCTTCTCGGCCACGGTTAGAATAGGTGGACGTAAGTTAGGTCTCAGTTACTACTTAAGTTTGTGTGTAGAAATGGTGCATGGAAGAATCTTCCCAGCCACGGTCAGAATAGGTGGAGGTGAGTTAGGTTCTGAATTTAATACTTGAGTTTGTGGGTAGATATGGTGTATGAAGAAGCTTCAGACACGGTCAGAATAGGGGGATGATATTTAGGTTCTGAAGTTAATGCTTGCGTTTGTGTGTAGAAATGGTGCATGAAGAATCTTCTCAGTTGCGTTCAGAATAAGTCCAGGAAAGTAATGTTCTAAAGTAAATGCTTGCTTTGTGTGTACAAAATGGTGCATGGAAGAGAGCTTCTCAGCCAAGTCAGAATAGATGGAGGTAAGAAGGGTTCTGAAGTTAATACTAGAGTTTGTGTGTAGAAATGGTGTATTGAAGAAGCTGCTCATCTACGGTCGGAATAGGTGGAAGTTATTTTGGTTCTGAAGTTAAATACTTGAGTTTGTGTGAAAAGAAATGGTGCATTGAAGAGGCTTCCCAGCCATGGTCAGAAAAGAAAAGGTGGAGGTGTTAGTTTCTGGAGTTACTACTTGAGTTTGTGTG
>WEDG01001243.1:0-163999 GCA_017591395.1 Schistocephalus solidus
CCCTCCGGTAAACCACCGGAGGCTAAGCTACATCAGCACACACTACCTACACCAATACATCGACTACACCCTCACAATCACCATTTACCAGAGTATATCACGGTTTCCTAGAAACCGTGGCTGAGGAAGTCTGCTAATCTGACGCTTCCACCAGACCACGCCGTCGGCTCAGTGTATGTGCTGTGTGTGTCGAGTGGCTGACCAGTGGACTGGGAGTCAGACGGCGATGGCTGCTCCATATCCCTGAGTTTGTGAATCCTGGTGTGTGCGTTATGGGGGCCAGGTCGTGCTGTGGCGCGCGAAGACGGGTACGCCGATCCGTCAGCCAATGCGCCCACTCCCACATCAGGCAACTGACCGGCTCGGACAGTAGTCTGACTGTGGGGATGGTGGAGAGAGTGAGGTCGACAGCTCAGTGCATATTCCTCACTATAAACAATCTGACGCGCTTGAAACTATCACGGTGCGCTAAAAGCCGTGGCTTGGAAGGTTGCCAACTGACGGGATAACTCGGACCGCGTGGCCAGCCCAATGTGTGTTTTGTGTGGAGTGGCTGACTGGCGGACTGAGAGTCAGGTTGCAATGGCTCCTTCTTAATGTGGCCTTTATGGCACTCCCACACCGTGGGATCCGAGCCAGGTGTGGTGGCACGCCCAGGGGCGGCTCCGGCCGCGCCAGCCACCTGCGCCCTCTCCCATCTCCGGTCTTCTTGACTCTGTCTTGACACCGGGCTCAGGTGGGGGAGGAGGAGAGAGTGCGGTAGCTGCAGCGCAAGGCTACTATCACTTAAAACTAATTCACGCGCAAGTCACCGTCCCTGCACCACCTGGTGTGGAGCATACGGTGGACCTCGTCGAAATCGACGGTCGAACTGTCGTATTTAAGTAGAATTGTTTTTAAACAAACCCCTTTTTGAAATGAACGTTGTATTTGATTCAGGTTCAGAGCATCAAGGGAAAAAAGGTTCACATATGTTCATCTAAGCGTTTCTTGAACAATTGTAGGGACATCGTCTCTACAACTATCCGCGGGAGGTCATTTCACTAGTTAAACACACGTTGCGCGAAGAATTCAGAGTGAAGGTTTAGTGGATCATTTGAGTGCGCAGCTTCATTTATTGTCCACGAAGATGGAACGAAAGGCACCACTGAAACATGTTATCAAGATGCAGTCCTAGTTTAAGCCCATACACTGTCTTTTTAAGTGAGGCCATAGTACCTATTTGCACTTGTAATCAAAGGAATAAATTAAGGATCTTCGTCTTTGTAGATAATATATACATTTGAAAACTGTCACTAGCCGCATTGTCTGACCTTGTGAACTGCCAGTCATGGCTGCCACACCACTATCCATATTCCAAGCGAGATCAAACAAAGTTTTTCAAGACATAACCAGAGCGGTTTTCCTGGAACTCGACAACCGTCCCTTTGATAACGTGCAGTACTCATATGACATATTTTGCAGCCTAGACAAGTTGATATAATGGTTTCCCATTGCTCTGTATATGAACACCAATAGTCTTCTACGAAGTCTCTAGGATAATTATAATAATAATAATAGTTGTATTTAATGCCGGTTTACAGGCATTATCAGACGGAATATTCAGTGGGGATCCGGCTGGCAGTGAAAAAACTCCTGAATATATATCATAATAAGTGTTTTTCCTATCTTTATGTTATTCAGGAGAGAAACTGCTGTCTGTGGGATGATAACAGTTCAGACCAGGGAAGGGCTAAAAAAGTTCACTTTGTTGCAGTCTCTCGGTCTTTTTTAGGAACCGGGATTCTGCTTCAGGCAAGAGTGCATCCGTGGACGGTTGCTCGCTGTCTGCCGAAGAAGACAACATGTGCAGGCTGTAGAGACGGTGCCATAGCCCTCAAGGTTAGACCTGGGATCGGGTTCAGCTGCCGTGCACTCCGTCGAACTGGAAAAAAGTTTTTACCATGCCGGCACCCAGAATTCTTGCAAGCTGTTCTAAATGCAGAAAACTAGTAATAGTTATCTTAAACAAAGAATAAATTCCCATCAAAGGATTCAGAAGACTAGTTTGCGAACATACGCGCACTTTGGTTGCATGAGTTGGCGCCTAGCAAAAAGAATAAAGGAACACCTCCCGGCATGGCTGGGAAAAGGCGAAGTTAAAAGCATAAACAGCGCTATTCTCGCACACCTGGTGGATTCCGGGCACCGTGTGGACCCTAACGAAACCTTCCGTGTGATTTATAAAGTGCTTCCAAACTATGCTACTACACTGGGTCAGCGGCTGCTAGCAACAGCAGAAGCCACCGCCATCCGGTTGAGAAAACCGGTCTTTTACGCACAAAAGAACCTCCTACAAGCTCCGCGCTTAGCATGGCCAACGACGGCTTAATTGCATGCAGTCCAGGTCGTTTGCCTCTTCCCCTCCCCTCCCCCTCCCTTTCATGAACGACCCTCAAACCCTCACTGCAGCTTAATCATTTGTCTCTTATTGCCACCCCTCCCCCTTTTAACACGACTCACTGGTATGACGAGATAAAACTTATTGATTTTTGTCTTAGCTTGTACTCCGTTTCCCATATAAATGTACTGGCCCGATGAGAATTTATCGAAAGTACGCGTATGCTCGCCAAATAGTCTTCTGAAAGAATAAATTTGCAGGATTTTTTATTCTAGGGTAGTTTATTCCACATGGCTATGGCGCTTACAGAAAAGAATCGACAATATTTAACTGCGCGAGCTAATGGAAGAATAAAAAGACCTTGCGATGACTACTGCGCCATGGGTAGTCAAGCTGCCTCACAGTGGTATGGAGATTAAATGTACGACTATTGAAATGCTTAAACAGAAAAAGTCCCTTCTGCACTCGGCGAAACCATAAGGGATCAATGTTTATAAGCCCACAGCGTTCTTGATACGGCATATTACGGTGTTCCAACGATGAAACTCTTTTTATAAAGAAGTGCTCGACCGATTCTATTTTCTTCCATTCACTATGGCGCAGAAGGCTAGATAGAAACGAGCAGTATTCCAGGCCAGACCTTACATACATTTTATAAAGGCGGAGTCTTATATCAATCAGTTTAAAATTTCGGAGGATAAACCTGGTAGTTCTGCGTGTTTTGGAGACAATCATGGCGCAATGCTCTGAAAGATTAAGACCGTTGTAATATAATATGCCCAGATCCTTAACAACGCCAGGCACATTTAGATCATGGCCATCTATGCTTAGTTGAGTCTGATGGTCGTCGCCCACAACCCCAACGGAGCATTTGTGGCAAGAAAGGGAAAGGCGCCATGTGCAGCACCACTGGGCGAAGGCCTTAAGATCATTTTTTAATGGATCAAACATGAAGTCGCGATCTGTCGGCTTGCATAAAGGGCCTACCATTCCGAAACTCCTTCTGTGGAGGACGCCCTTCATTCTGACAAAAGTCTCACGGTCGGGCAACTAATCCAATGCAAAAATATACACAAAATAAAGTTCTATTGCGGAAATATGCAAAGCCTCTTGAATATGGACACATCCTATGCGAATGTCGGTCCAGCTGCCACAAATTAAGAAGGCAGCGACATTGTTGGCTTACAACACACAAATAAACGAAAATGTATATATACCAATGTCCAAAGCCTACTCCCTAAATTAGACGAGCTTAAGATATACGTGTGCCAAACTTCACCAGATATCATCTCCATAACTGAAACGTGGCTGACCGCGAAGGTGTACGATCGTGAAGTTGCTATCCCCGGTTATCAGTTATTCAGAAAGGATAGAGCAGGACGTCATGGTGGGGGGTGTGCTGAATTATGTCAGATATGGCCTGCTCATGTCAGAAAAAAGGAAAAGCTCGCGTGCGAAACTGAAGCCATCTGGCTCACCATCAGAACGCCAGGGTCCCAAGCACTTGAGATCCTAACGGTCTACCGACCACCGAGAAACGATCCACAGTCAGACAGTAGACTGATAGATGATTTAGAATCGTTTACTAGTCGATCCGAAGTCATGATTATGGGTGACTTTAATGTTCCGAATATCGATTGGAATCTGAGCTCGGCACCAGGCTCGGAATTAAACTTCGATCACCGCATCCTAGACGCTATACACAAACGCCTCCTAAATCAACACGTCATGTCTCCGACCATAATACGCGAGGGGCAACAAACCAATTGTTTGGACCTTGTATTGACAAAGGCGCCTGACAGCGTAGATGTCGTGAACTGTCTACCCCCACTGGGCAAAAGTTATCACGTAGTCCTACAATGGGAATATTCACTATTCTATGCCCCCGATCGAAGCATCACAGTCAAACGAAACCTATGGCGTTTGACACTTTACCAAAATGAAAATTAATGTGCGCCATTTAGATTGGAATGAAACATTCCCCGGGTGTATTCTCGAGGATTGGTTGCAGTTTAAGGACCAACTACTCTCCTTATTCGAAAAAAGGTCACCAACAGCCCCCAAGTGCTAACGACCAAACTGAAGAGTGAAGTAAACTGCAAACAAAAGCTGTGGAAATTTTATCTAAGGGAAAAGACCGTCGAATCGCTGACAAAGTACCAAACGCAGAGGAACAGGGTAAAAATCCTGGTTTATAAAGCCCGCCAAAGTTTCAAGAGTAACTTGATAAACCGTGCAGCAGAAAACCCGAAGCTCTTCTTCAACTAAATTAGGCAGTGCACTCGAAAAAACCCCACCCCTTTGTTAAAAACGGATGAAGGCGTCGAACTTTGCAAGGACGAGGAAAAGGCTGAGCATCTATCTGAGTTATTTCAGTCGGTTTTTACGAGAGAAGCCAATCGAACCGCTGATAATTATAGTGCAGAAGAGATCCCGACAATTGACTCAGTGGTCATAACAGAACCTATTGTTCTGCAGGAACTACTGAAGCTGGACGAAACCAAATCGCCAGGTCCTGATGTAATACCGGCAAAGTTGTTGAAGGAGTTGGCCGTACAGTTAGCAGAACCGTTGTGTCTACTCTTCTAAGGCTCCCTCACTGCAGGCAGATTGCCATCCGATCGGAAGACCGCCTGGATTTCCCCGATACATAAAGTGGCAGCCGGGCTTCTGAAAATAACTACAGGCCGATAAGTCTCACCTCTTTATGTTGCAAGATTATGGAGCGAATCATCAAACGTGAACTGATGCAGTTTCTAGAGTGGCATCATCTTCTCTCTGACGTGCAGCACGGATTCCGCAGAGGAAGGTCCTGTTTAACCAATTTGCTCTACTGTCTGCAACGAGGGACTCGGGCGGTAGATGAAAGAAATGTGGTGCACGCAGTATACATAGACTTCAAGAAGGCCTTTGATAGCGTGCCTCACCAGCGTCTCCTATACAAACTCAATCGTATTGGGGTAAGGGGCAAGCTTTTGAAGTGGATTAAAAACATATTGATTGGACGATCTCAGATTGTCCGTCTTGGCGATCAACAATCAGCGGAGGTGGCGGTTGAGAGTGGGGTTCCTCAGGGCTCCATCCTTGGCCCTATCCTCTTCCTTATATACATTAATGACTGCGTAACTGGGTTGGACTGTGACACCGCCAGGTTTGCTGACGATATAAAGCTTTGAAAGGTCATCCACAACGCAGCTGATGAAGAAAATCTGCAGGTGAACTTGCATCGACTCGAGAAATGGTCGCACACCTGGCTCTTCCCATTCAATGCTACCAAGTGCAATATTCTGCGATTCGGCAGAACCAGCTCCGGGCACCAGATAATTTACTATCTGGGCGACACACTACTACCAGAGGTAGAGGCTTAGAAAGATCTAGGAGTTTGGATCACGCCCTCACTGAAGCCATCGTTCCATTGCTCAAAAGTAGCAAAATCTGCCATATCAAGCTTGTATCTAATTAAGCGAGCGTTTTCAAAGTTCGACAAAGAGTGCTTTAATAAGGTTTTCAGGATGTTCGTGCGACCACAATTGGAATTTGCCATACAAGCCTGGAGACCATGATCTGTCAAAGGCCACAACACCCTTGAGAAGGTCCAAAGACGTGCAACCAAGCTTGTTCAAGGTCAAAGCTTCCTGCCTTACGAGACACGATTGTCCAATCTTGATCTGTTTCCTCTGGACTATAGACAGCTACGTGGTGACCTAATACAAGCCTTTCGCATGCTGCGGGGTCAGGATTGTTGCCTTGCATCTGGCGACTTCTTTGAGCTGGCCACTACCACTACTTTGCGAAAAAATCATATTAAACTACGTGTAACAGGTGCAAGACTCGCCATAAGAAGGTTCTTCTTCTCCAACAGAGTGATTAAGGCCTGGAATGCTCTGCCGGCCGACATCATCATGTCCCCATCCGTTGACACTTTTAAGCGGAAGTTTGACCAGTACAGCCATAAGTACCACCACGACATCAGAACCTAGCGCATTTCCTGAAACATATTCCCACCCACAATTTTCGCGCTATATAACATACTACTCCATATTGTTGAGTAATATTATTTTATAATTGTTTGTTCGATGCCCTGTAGTGTTACGGGGAGACAACCCATTGTCCAAAGTCCATTATATGTCGGCCTTATTAATTTGCAGTGTCATTGACATCAATAGGGAGCTCAAAGGCTTCACCTATATTTCCCTTTATAAAACTGAACTCAACTGAACTTATTGACAAAAAGCAAAATATGAGCAGGCCAAGCACACTGACCTGAATTAAATTCACTTCTCACAAGTGGGGTCTGATATTACATTGGAGATCTTAACATGTTGTGTGCGAGAGCTCAGGTAAGAAGATATAAAGCTCAGAAGTTTACCACATTAACCGAAAGAGGAGAGTTTCAGGAGAGGAAGGGCATGGTCAACATGATCAAAGGCCTTAGTAAAATCAAAATGAACTATTTAAAGTGCACAACCATTGTCCATAGATTGTAGAACGTGATCAAAGAAAGATAGCTGACAGATATCACATGACCTTGTTTTGAGGAACCCATGCTGGGCTGCACTCAGTAGGTTATTCTCGGTTGAATGATACATCATCTTATCTTTGATCAAGGTCTTCAAGATTTTCGAAGCTTCTGATAGTGTGTTGATTGGCCGAAATTCTTCAAATGACCTAGATTGGCTGTATTCGGAGATAGGTAGAATGAAGGATTCCTTTCACACCCTGGGAAAGGTTTCACTTTCCAGAGCTAGATTACATATCTTACACAAAAGAGACGGGAAAACATAATATGTATCCGCCTTTATCATACTTATCGGTACGCCATCTGGCCCAGGACTATGAGATTGACGAAAACGTCGAATGGCTACGGTTACGTCCCGGAGGGTAATATTTATGGTTTAGAGGACGGCGCTGGTCCATTCCTTGATTTTCAGAAGGTTAGCGGCCAAATTTTCAATAAATGTTCCGTAAAAGAACACGATGAAACTATCAGCCATCAATTCGTCATCGACTATAGATTGCCATTGGCGTCTAGATGGACGGGATGCGTTGTTTTGCTTTGGGTTCTTATTGCGCGTGAAAATTTTTTGACATATTTGATCTCATCGGCTAGCCGCTTTTCTTCGGATAGCTTCTAAGCCTGCTCAAAAATACGGCGAATCAAATACAGAACGAAAAAGTCCTTTTTCAAATGGAATCCACGAAAAAGTTTACGCCAACTACGGCGAAAAGATAAAGGAGGATAAACCTCATCGGGGACATTAATTAAACTCTTACGGGGAACAAAACGAGAAATAAGTAGATCCAAAACTTCGGACCGCATACCGGTACAGGTGTTCACATCCTGACATAGAAAGAATTCATACCAGTCGTGATAGTTAAGATGTACCAATAATTCTGTTGATAGTGCTAATCGGAAACCAAAGAAAAAGCTATATTTTTGGTAAAAGTTTCATCGGTTTCAAATTGTAGTATAGAAACAACGATTTCATGGCCTGAGCTCCAAAGTGGGTCTAAAGATTACACTGTCAAAGGCAGGCAACCTCTGCAGAAGATTAGATCAAGGATGATTTATCCTCGGGTAGGGAAGTCAACAACCTGAGTTCACATGCCGATATGTCACCTTAAGTCACTTTATTGAGGAAAGTAGGCTTTCGCCCTTGAGCTCCCTATTCATGTGCAAAAATGTCAATAGTATAAATGTTTACAGTGATATATCTGACAAATGAAAATGTAGGGTCATCGATATGTGTGGGCCAGGCGCAACCTGCCACTGTTTACACAATCTTCATTATATTGACAATAGTTTCTCAGAAAATGAGTATCTAGTTTAAATTTAAATGCATCAACAGTTTCTGAAAGGACAACATCCTCAGGGAGTCCGTTCCATGCTCCAACGACCCTCTGCGAAAAGGCGTTCCGACGGACTTCCGTGTGGACAAACTTCCTCTGCAGTTTAAAGGGATGACCCCGCAGATGTTCTGTCCCAGCCAATTCGAAGAATTCAGCAAATTCTAGGGCACAATTGCGGCCTCTGACAATCCGGTAGGTTTGTATGAGGTCACCGCGTAGTTGCCTGTAATTTAGAGGAAAAAAATCAAGTTCAACCAGTCTGGTTTCGTAAGGAAGATTACTAAGATTCTTGACCATCTTCGTAGCCCTCGCCTGCACTCGTTCCAGCTGTAGATAATCCTTCTTAAACCACGGACGCCAGGCCTGGATGGCATATTCCAAGTGAGATCGAACAAATACCCCGTAGGTTTTTCGGAATAGTTCCTTATCAATCTGCACAAACCCACGTCTGAGCGCAAATAAGACCCGTGTAGCGCGTTTTGCTGCCTTTAAACACTGTGAAGATGGTTTAAGTGAGGAGTGTATTAGAACACCGAGGTCCTTCTGTTCCTCAACAATTGAAAGGGGCTGCCCATTGAGAATGTATTGGAAGGAATCATCCTCCTCACTGGTCCTTCTGGTACGCAGTCTTAGGACCACACACTTCCCAACGTTAAAATTTAAGAGCCAACGAGCAGACCAGCAGCGACCTCGAGTAAGACCTCGAACTATAGAAGACCTGAAGGGACCCGAAGGGACCCGAAGGGACCGGAAATCGTCAAATTTCAGGAAGGCTGAAATCACCTGCAATCAAGCATTACTTAAAATTTAAGTGAGCTTTGGCGTGAAATGCTTGTAAGAGCCAAAGATCACAATCCTCACTGGTATTGGATGGGCGATAAACACAGCAAACGAGTATAGACTTCTTATTTTGAAGGTAATTTGATGCAAACATCCTTCAGGTAATATGCCCACATGCTGTCGTTTGGGTGGTAGTTAGATGGACACCAATGGAGGACAGCTCCATTCTCTACACCAAACTCAAGACGCTAACCCTCGGGCCACGTTTGCAATCACTGCCGGTTATTTGAAGGTCTTCCTGAGTATTTGGGCCCCATAGTATACATTTTCGCATTTTAGCAATTTATGGCTTTTTCTGCTATCCCGGTGCCCTCAAAGCCACTCGATACAAATCTATTTATCGGTAGTGAAGAAACGTGGATGGTTATCGGATAGGCAACATGGAATATGTGTTGTTTTTCCAAGTTGGTTATCCGAGTAACTCAACAAAAACACTCGGGCGAGAACAAAATTTTATCAGGTAATCTTTTAAACTAGCTTCAAAGACCTAACAGTTTTACTCGAAAAAGTAGTGTTGGCCCTTTAAACTTATTATAAAACTGTTGGTTTGGTTGGGAAAAGAGGGACAATCACAATCTTATAAAGTCACATAGACGAGAGAAATATTTACTCAATGTGTCAGTATTATGTCTTGCTCCCAATTTTGTCTCGTTTTCCGTCACTGAGTTGATTGATTTATTAACTTCAGTTCAAGTTCTAACTCGGTCTTTCACGAGGTACAACTGTAAATGCACTTGTCGCGCCAATTACAGTTAATCTGGGTTGAACGTCACTAACTATACTGCTTTCCTTCCCTCTTCCTAGATTCATGGTGGGCACTTAAATGCATAGTTTATATTTGATACCGAGGTTAATTATTGCAGCGATCAAGTAGTTAAGAAGTCGTAGGACATGTAGATAAAGTACAAGCGTTCACCTTCAACTCACACCTTATCTAAGTCTTCTTTAATCTCAATTTATTGCAATTTTGTGTTTCAGCTCATTCCGATTCTTTTTCAAATGGACTACCGATCATTCGGCCAATTGGCTAAGAACCACAGTCTCAAAAATATGTAACCAGTCGGTTAAACAATTTAAAAAAAAATTATGCAAACACATTTGCATGATATTTGCTGATAAATTTTAAGTGATTGGTCTGGTTTTTAGTTGGTGTACCTGCTTTTGAAAGCAAGCATTTAAATTATCAGTGAACGGAATAAATCAGACATACAGAAGCTTGTGTCTCGAAACCTAACGTGTCAATTTCACTCGCCACGGGTGCATGTTTTAGCCAATCAACTTGTAGTTACATTTCAGTTATCAACAACCTGCCTGATGAAGCTTACGAAGGAGGACGAACTTCTTTTAGAACAGTACGGACGGACAGCTTCTGCAAAGTCCAACAAACTCATTTACGGAAATGCACTACTTGTTTCTCTAACACCCATATGTAATTTCTTTTTCGTTTCCAGTAAGTTGCGTTTGTAGGGCTCTATTGGCGAATACACGAGATGGATCTCATACCCAACCTCATTTTATTCGCCCTTTTTACTGCAGTTTCAGCCTATCTGATTTCCCTTGCGTACACTAACTCAAAGGGCCCTCTTATGGAAAGGTAAACGTGGACTCAGTGAGTGCATGCGTGATCTTTAGAATTGCTATAATCCGAACGGATGCAATAACCCAGGAAATAACAAAAAAGATGGGCAACGATAAGAAGGTATCAAAAAAGGAAAAAGATGATATGTAAGTAGTGAACTGTTCTCTTACCCCCGCTTAGGATACGCCAGAAGACGAAGGATGTGGCCGATTACGAGTCTACCACGTTCTCCATTTTTTACATCAATGCGATCTTTATACTGATAGCGCTCATATCTTCTACTGTGCTGCGTCAGCTTTCGGATCAAATGTATCCTTTTAGTTGAATCTTGCCCCTCTCTGTTATTCGCTAGTTTTTAAGCTGATACGATAGTAATTTTGCTTTTACTCATCATCGGCATTACTAACTCGCCGCACTTTAAAGGTGTCCTTAGACAAGATATTTTGTAGACTTGCTTTCCTCTTACCCAGGTTATGTATTTTGGTCGCAGAGTAATTCAGTCTTTGGCAACGCAGCTGTGGTCATGCCTGAAGTATCCGATCACTTTTATTTAACCTAAATTTACCTTTCTAAACACGATCTACGACCATGAATCTAGAGAGCGCTACCTACTCCGGTGACCACCACTGTGTCTTTACGGGCCGTGTCCGGCTGTTTTGAGCCTACCTAGGTCGCTCATGACAAGGTGATGTTGAATTTCGGAAAGCAGCAACAAACTCACTGCCTTGACGACGGAAATACCAATCAACTCCCGACGACTTTTTGGATAATTTAGGATGCCATAATGACCATGTCGCATTGGGTTTTAGCTGGTTATTATGAAACATTTTTCATCTTCTCTCTGGCGATTGTCTTTAAATGAAGGTGATCGAGACTCAACTTTTCGATTTTCCTAGTATGCATAGCCCAGCACTCGATGTCAGGGTACTACATGGACGAATGAACATTATACATACGCATCTTTGCTACGATTTTTGCGTTTTAAGTTCACATATGGGTGTGTTTAAAGACTTCTGAAAACCAAATGAATATCCTGCATGCAAACGAGACTTGTCGCATATTCCTTCCTTTGAGCAACATCCGATCCCGCCTCCCAGTCATTTCGAGCGGTTTGCTCCTTCCGTACGGTATCGGTCATTAACGAAGCGCTAGTGATGCACTGCAGTAATTTGCTTTTACCACTTGAATGGATAATACAACCGATTCGAAAGCTTGCTAACCCGATAGGTCATCCTTGCTCTCCAGAAATAATATTCAGGGGATTTGGAAAAAGTCCTTTAAAGCCTTTGGTATCGCCTAAACGGGCCATTTTTTTCTTCAAACGTTTGCAGTTACACCACCAAGAGGAGGGACCACCATGCAGTTGTTGACTTTCAGGAGGCCCCCTCCCACATGGGAAGAAGGCGGCGCAAGGGAAGGTTATTTGTTCCTGTGTGCTAACCGTCCCTTAGACACCTTAAACTTCTGTCATGGTTTTTACTAACGCGTGGAATCAGGGAAAGATCGGCACAAAATCCACACAGTCCATATTCAAGCTAGTAGGTAACGAAAGTGTATTGTATTCGTTTCGGGTTTTTTCTAGTTATCTATGTTATGTTTACACGGTTACTGTGTTATTTTCCTTGACTCCAACCTTTAACCGCCTAGGAATTACGCCTTTTCAATGCTGATTGCTTCAGGCCTCACTGCGTTTCTGTCGTCCGCCAAACAGACGAAATCACACAGGCAATAAAAGTGTTATCCACCTGATCGACGTGCACTTTTTACTTCATAGGTCTTCGCCTGCATGGGTTAATTATGAATACATAAATTTAGTGTCCGAATATTTGTTTAATTTTATCTTCAGCTTTTTGAGTAAAGCTCTTACCGGAATCGGTTTAATTGTTAAGAAAATTCACGAGTTAGGTTATATTGAGTTAAAATAGCTGGAAACGGGAAGAGAGGGCCGTTGCACCGCTAACACTTTGGCTTCACCACGTACTCAGGAAACATTTGTTTCCAAGATTAATCACTCGTAGTCAGATACGTTGCAAAAACGCTTTTTCTCCAGAAGGGAAAGAAAACATAACTTACCTCGAGAGTCGCGTTGGGGTCGAGCTTTAGTCACATAGTTGTAGAATTGAAATTCAGTCTTCATCTTCACATTGAACCTGTCATTTAAGAACTTTGTTCTGCTCGTCCGCGGTGCGGCCCGGTTCAAGTGATCTGGTTACCATAAATTCTCTGATGAGATTACCACACCTGTCGTCAGCTGCCTGGTCCTACCTCTTCGAGCTAACAATCACTTCCTGGGCGAGTCCTGTCCCCTAAGGTTATTTTATTCAATTTTAACTCGCTTCAGGACGTTTGGCTCCGATGCTCCTCGCAACGCATTAAAGACACATCGAAGGGAAAACTGAATAAAACTTAGTCAGCGTTAACGGATCTGGTTACATCGGGGCGGAATTTAGATCAGGATCATATCGCGTGGACCGTACCGGCTGTGTTTGATGAAGTCATCCGAAAGAGAAGCGGCTGTAAATGTACCTAAAAGCTGTATGGGACATACTTCGTGAGCTTCGATATTGCTGGTTTTCCCTCAGCGTATGGCTCGGGAGAGCTTGATCCACTCTTCTTCAGCGACGAAACCCGAAGAAGATGCAGGTGGATTTTGGTTTGACCTCTTCATTGCCTCAACTTAGACATTTGCTTCGTATGGAAGGCACCACTGAACTCTGCGGAAGGTGATGAAGAACATGTCTATGCCACACTTTTCTTTGATGGTATGGAGTATTGCCGCGATGTTGTAACGAATGCGGCCTGTGTCATTCGACACTGCGTCGGTGTGCGTCATTCAGTGGCTACTTCCCAGGCAGCAGTAGTCAAACATTTTCAGTTTCCGCTCGTCCTCTACCCACCTATCGAAATACAAACGTAAGGAGGCCACTGATCGGACGGAAGCCTGGTGCGCAAAACCTTTGCGACGATAGAAATATCGCGTCGAGTCCATAGACAATTTCCTTAATGCTCACGGTAACCCTGCGAGCAGCATCCTTTCGGCCAACATTGATGCCCCAACTCTGTCTATTTGGCAGCGACTTCGGAGCTATCTGAAATGAGGGTGCCCTTCTCATAACATGCGGTTTGAAATCACTCGTCTTTAGATAAGGTAATTTATCAAGCAACGGAGCCGACGCACACAATCGGTTGACAGGGCTTTATGCTAGTGGGATGCTGTTACTGTAAACGGCGTTCTGACACCAGTTCGTAGCCATTGTAGACCTTCTGAAAACCCAGTCACTGGACAATGGAATGCGACCCCGTCCGACGTTAGACCGAAAATAGAGGGATTGGGAAACATGAACTGGAACTTCATGTGGTAATTGTTCAATCTCAAAACCCTTCTTTGTACAGTCTCATCCTAGAGCCACGCACACTTGAGGGTGACATTGGCGAGGATCTTGGAGGCAGGGTCGATGAGATTTACACCACGGTACTTCTCACACCTTGAAATACCTCTTCATCTGAAGACAGACATACAGACAATCGAACCTTGTTCATTAAAAAAAGATCACATCCATCAATTAATGTTCCCTCACCACATGAAAACAGTGCCAACATGTTAGCGTGGGTGTAGCCCCCTACGGACCTCCTGTTACACAGTCTTGGAATTGCAGTTAAGACATCTTACTGGACTAAAGAGGTACAAGATGTTGCCACGACTACAGATGGATAAAACTGCGCTTATGTAACGAGAGATGTGGTGATGGTTTAACCGTCAAGTCGCGACGCGCCTACGCCAACACTATCTTGACCGTTTGATCCACCACTGACAGCGAGCGGAACCTTTCTGTTAAGGGGACTTACTACTGAATGATTTAGTGGAGTTTCCAAGCAGACTTGAGGCCTGCTCTAGAGAATTGCGTTTGCTGCCCGACAATTTCAGTGATCAGTTTCCGGAATTGGTGGAAAAGATCACTGCTTACCGAGGGGAGAGAATTACCATCTCTCAGCTGATTCGGTCAACTGCTTCGTGGGCAGCAGACCTCAATGACTAACAGTAGTTACTACCTTCTACTTCGATCATACGTATAAAAATATTTTGTTTGTAGAGAATATGCACGAAGTATGCCTGTTGGTGCTTATTTCGTAGCAAATTAAATCCTTAAATTTTATACGCAAGGAATATTGTTTAAAAAAGTTAATGTATTTCCGAATAATTTGAAGCCGACGTATCGTTGCACGTGTGTTTAGGGTTTTAAAAGCATAAGGCTGTAAACTTTCCCTTCAGGGTGATTATGCATTCCTTTAAGAAGGCACCATCTGACGCCAATAAAATTTCATATAGGACATAGGCTATGATTCTACTTGAGCAAACATTTCAAGGTGAGGAAGCCATGTTAAGAAATTTTTTGAACCAAAAGGTACCGCTCCCTCGATTAGAAAATTCAAAAAGGACGCAATTTTCAAAAATGGGTACGTGCTGAAATATTTTTGAGCACATTTTCTCTAAAATATGCTTGGATTTATAAGGGCACCGAAAATCAGCGCAAAATGCATACAAAATAAGCAGGCATTTCTTGAGGAATGTGTAGGCAGACGAAGATACGTGCATTCGAAAGCCGATTTTCTGGAATGGGAGAAATATCTTGGGGGTTATCCTGCGTGACAGTAACTAATGTAACCCCATCTATATATTCTTTTCTAACGAAAATAATAATTCAGAATTTCAGTTCCGTCTGTTGTTGATCTCACTAAATGTTAACCGAAATTCTGAAAGGGTTGCAATAGGGATCATCATGCTAGAGAGTTCCATGATAATTCAAATAGCCCAGGATACAGGCTTCTGAATGCATGGCATTTCGGTTACCTGCAATAATAACTTTGTAAAAATGGCTACTCGAGTAGTGTAAATATTTCTATTGATTTTCGATGCCCCTGCAAATCCAAGCATGTTTCATAGAAAAACCGAACGAAAATATTCTTTCTTCTACCCACTTGCTAGCCCATCACGTCTTTTAAAATTTTCTATGCGAAGTAGTACTAGTCTTTGGTTTTATAAAAAGGTTTCTAATTATTATATTTTTTAGGCCATGCAGTGTCAAATGTCCCTTTGTAATATTCCTTATGAAGTATTTAGCGTAGTCCCCATCCATTTCAAAAAACACGAACACGTTATGATTTCTTTTCAATATACTTGTTCATCCACGAAAGGCATACAGTTTGTAGGTTTAAAACCCTACAATCACATGCAAAAGCAAATCGTGATCAAAATTATTCGGGAATTGGAAAAAAATTTTTTAAAACCCAAACATACCCTTTCTTTGAGTACAACCTTTAAATAAAACGTGATTTTCAATCAAATGAGCATGAGAAAGACTTTTTTTATTCTTGTTTTCTACACACCGTGTTTGAATTTATAAGGGCAACAGAAATTGATAGAAAAAATGTGTACTAATTAAGTAGTTATTTCTTATTGCCCATAGTTTTTGCAGGTGATCGAAAAATATTAATTTAAAAGCCGGTACCCCGGCGTGTCTAAAATAGCTCGATAGTCTGCTGTTATATAATAACGTTTACAATCCCACTTAAACAATGCTTCCTAATTTAAAACGCGTTTCAAAATTATGGTTTATATTCCATGAGATTGGTCATTGGTTCATGAGGTATGTCACCTTTAGGCGCTCCCCAAGAATATAAATGTTTAAACCACAGTGGAGACCAGACCTAGATCCATCCAATTATAAAATCGGGCCAGACAACTCCAAATTCCTTGTCTTGGTAAATGGATTCAGAACACAGGAAGCTGAGGCGTTAGGCCTGATACTCAACATAGGTATATCAGTGAAAATAATTACCACGTAGTCTTAGGATGTGACATGATCCCATAGCCCCAGGTGGTAATAACGTTGGGATCACCAGTAGTGGCTTTGGAAGATAATACGCTTTTCTTTTCCAGATGTCCAGTGGAGTGGCTAAAGGTGATTAAACAACGTCTTTCGAATTGAACGATCGAAATTCTCTCCCTACGCATAGACAGAGATACTTCCAGGAATGACATACAGTTACGGCCAGCTTTGCGTGTGATTTTCAAGATGATCGTTTGGTCCACAATTCATCGAAAAGTACGACACTATAGGCTATGAACACAAAAAAGTATGTTTTACAACTACTCTACCCATGCATTGGCCTGGATTGTTATATGTACCACAGATTCCTGAAGGAAATGTGGACTGCGGCCTCTCAGCTATCATTTGGATTAAGGAATTTTAAGCAAGTTTGTGACTACTGAAACAACAATCATCTCCTCAGCACTGCTGAATTTATGCTACCCAGACATTTTGCGCAGTGGTGATATACTTATTTAACGCAAGGATCATATGATTGCAAAATTTAGCCTTTCATTGAGAAAGCAATGTATCAGACTTCGTCATCCTAAAACCATTCCTCCTCCATTAACTAAGTCACCCCGCTTCAGTGCAATAAAAGGCATGCGTAGAAATCAGCACGGCTGTTTTTGAAAAGACAACGGACAGTAAACATAACAGTTTCAGGATAAATTTGATGATGCAATCACAAACAGATGATGTTTCGGGGGAAATTTGATGGTGCAATCAGGGAAACATGACAATCAGTGACTTTGAGAATAGAAAAATTGGCATATACCATTGTAAAAAAGAGTTCATAGTCAAAGTGGGACTCAGTAATCAAGTCAATCAAATAAATTAAACTTTATTTTTTTGTAGACTTTTTAGCTTTGTTGGTATCCTTTCGTCGCTTCTTCTTCAGTTTAATGTCATGAGTAACAATCATCGTTCGCCACCAGTTTTGAATCTGTAAAAATATTTTCAGGGGTACAAGAGCGTGTATATACATAAATTGTAATAATGGTAGGGTGAGCAACAATTCCTGGTATTGTAACGACACCATGGCTAATACCATTTTCCGTGATACTACTACTACGCCTACTACTACTATTACTACTGCTACTACTACTACTACTACGACTTCCACTACGACTACTAATACCACTATTAATACTACGAATACTAATACCACTATTAATACGACTACTATTACTACTACTACTACTACTACTACTACTACTACTACTACTACTGCTACTTCTACTACTACTACTACTACTACTACTACTACTACTACTAACACTACTACTACTACGACTACTATCACTATTATTACTACTACTTCTACTACTACTACTACACTAATACTAATACTATTACACTACTACTACTACTACTACTACTACTACTACTACTACTACTACTACTACTACTAATACTACTACTACTACTAATACTAATAATAATAATACTACTACTACTTCTACTACTACTACTACTGCTACTTCTACTTCTGCTGCTGCTACTACTACTACTACTACTACTACTACTACTACTACTACTAGTACCACTACGACTACTATCACTATTATTATTGCTTCTATTACTACTACTTCTACTACTACTACTACTACTACGACTTCCCCTACGACTTCCACTACGACTACTAATGCCACTATTAATACTACGACTACTAATACCACTATTAATACTACTACTACTTCTAATACTACTACTACTACTTCTACTACTACTACTACTACTACTACTACTACTACTACTGCTACTACTACTACTACTAACACTGCGACTTTCTTTGACGGCTTGCTGCTAATAGTTTGAGAATGAAGGTGTGAAACTGTGTTTTTCTGAAGAGTCTCCCATTTTCACAAGCTTACATCTCCAATGTATTTCAACTCAATAAAAAAATTGGACTCCCACCTGAAAATGCGCAACGTTACTGAGTATCCTATCGGGGTTAGTGGTTAGTGCCAATCCAAATGTTCTGAATAGATTACTCTGCAGGGAGATGAGCCTCTCATATCTCTGGTTTGGAGAACCTATGCGATTGTCACTCAGGATGCCGAGACAGGTGAAAAATTGGCAGGAATTTACCGACACGCTCTCAACTGGAAAATATTACCTAAACGGGGCCTCAAATCCAAAATAGGGTCTATGGAAAATTCTGTCAGTGCGTGGGTAACAACCCCTGCCCCCATATCCACTCGATCGATGACGACGCCTGACCGAGTAGCAATCAAGCCCATAAACCCTCCCTACGTTGGCTTCAATGGTGGGATTTATTCCTCACAAACACTCTCCCCCCCCCCAGAGTGGCTAATGAGCCTTCCAAAAATATCCAAAAGCGAACTTACCATCTGCGCCGAATCTAGCATCTTCTGTGCTCTTTCCTCTGCCTTGCGCTTCTTTTCTTTCTTTCGTCTGTCTGCGAGTACAGTCTTTTCAACGTGCTCGTACTAGCCGAAAAAAATAATATGAAGTAGAATACTGTCCAGGAAAGAGGAAAATGGGGTTCTTCTAGTGACTGCTGACTTGACTTATAGGAGGTAAATTAAGTAAACACAGACGACTCCTTAGGATCCTGGTAGGGATAGATGTTGATTCTCTCCACTTCCGCCCCCCAACATGCGGGGCCACACGTTACTCCCGATCCGCACAGGAAATGAACGTGGTTTACCGGGGGCAAACCACTAAGTTACAACCGTCTACCATCCAGCGAATCCGTCAACAATTGGCGAACATAAAACAAGGACTGCACAGTACTAATTTTCAGGCTCCGAGGGTCATAGCCCCACCACTGAAGAAAGATCGCACGCAGACCCTTTCCTGGGCGGATGACTTGCGGGTGCTATCGTGGAGTCTGAACGCGACCTGTATCGTTCATATAAAACATCGTTCCCCCTAAGTGTCAACCTTCCTCGCTTTTTAACATTTTCCCTCTCTCCTGGTTTTCACTGATTTGTAAACACGCTGTATTCGACCTTCGATCATTACGCAGAGGAGGATGGTTCTCGCTCCGCTAAGATAAAAATATATATATTTTTTTCACAATCAAACGGTTTGAAGTGTTATTTATGACGATAATACTAAAGTAAGGCTGCTGATGACACTGCTGCACCGATGTTTCTGCTGCTGCATGACGCAGCAACGAAGGGTTCGGCTCCTCAATGGGTCCCCCAGTATTCTCTATGCAGCGTCTGGTATATGAACTCCATAGCATAATAAATGTAATAGATTCAAACCCGTGACCTTCGTTGATTGATTCGAACGCCCTACCAATGAGTCCCGAGTCCATTGTTTTGTCGGTTGCGATCGGGAATATGATTTTAGTGTGTGGCTCACCGATCTGCTTAAGGAACATGCCGGTTCCGTTGTACCCTGGAGAACACTTTAGAGCCCTCGCAGGCAGTCGCATAGCGACGTGTTGAATATGTTGTTAAGGTAGAACCGCAAGGTGGTCCACACTTGGAAATTGGGTATGACTGGCTGATGACGGCTAATAAGCCAGAAACGGCCATTCCGGTCACCTTTGTCTTTGTCGGTTCCACCTTATCAACACATGATTCCTATCACTATGCGACTGCCTGCGAGGGCTCTAACGTGAGCTCCAGGGTACAAAGAAACATGCATGTTCCTTAAGCAGAACGGTGAGGTGCACACTAGCATATATTTAAATCTAAGTGAAGATTCGAGGTCCAGATAAATTATTCTGTGCGGTATTTTCCTAAGGAAAAAGTGAAGAAATCGCCTTACTTCCTCCTACTGTATCCAATCATCGCATCAGCTGACTGACCGGATCGGATAGTGGGCTGATACCTGGCAGTGGAAAACGAGATTGAGGTCGAATCTCAACGCATATTCCTCACTTTATGCAAACCGATGCGCTTGAATATATCACTGCATTAAACGCGTGGTTCGGATGGCTGCTATCTGACCGAATGATTCATTCTTCCTCACAGGATGGAGAGCCAGGCTGCAATGACTCCTTCTTTGCGCGGAATAGGCGTGTATATGGCACGCGTAGACAACTGCTTAGCCTTGTCAGTTATGGCGACGGATCAAGGCTTTTGGCAGGTAGGCAGGTGGTGAGAGGAGAGTGCAGTAGATGCTCCAAAACTCGATTATAACTACAAGTCACTGTCCCTGTGCTTACCCCGCTGTGAAGCACACGCTGGACATAATCGAGCTCGAAGTTTGAGCTATGTTAGCCCTATACACACTATACATACATGGCATCCTATCAATTCAGTTACAAGTTATTCAACCGCCATAAGATGCTTAACTACAAGGAAATGCAGTGTAATAGGAAAAAGAAGTTATATCTTGGTGTACCTCAATGATCAGAGCTTTCAGATTGTTGAGGCATTCCTCTTTCTTTTTGGTCAATGCGGCAAGCTCCTCCTGCTTTGCTGAAACGTCACGAATCTCCTTCTCGGCCATGTACTCACAAGTCTAAAGCAATACAGATAACATTAGCTGAAAGCACTGGCGGCTTGAGAGAAACCAGATGCACCACTACTAGAGAAAAACTATAGTATATGAATGGTTTCCAGTAAGATAGACAAAAAGAAGCAATACATATCAATTGGATCCAGCTGGATCCAGAAACCTGTCTTCTCTCCTGCAGGGTCCTCCCATTAACCCAATTCCCGAATGGTTAAATCCGGGGATTGTCGCCGTTTGGCAGCTTTCGACGATAAACAAACTCAGCCGAAATATGCGCCTCGCATCTGATGATGTCTGCCCAACTCTCACTTATACAAGACTACTGCCTTGGATTTGGCCGATGGAAGTGTGGGGTTCAGGTAGCTGTGCAATAGCTGTAGTTAGTGCTTTTTAATTACATAAAAAATCAACGGCTAACCTGGAGTAAATTCATTTGAATTAAGTTTTATAGGTAGAGACCGAAAGTTGCTACGAATTTTAAACAAAATTTTACCATCCAAAGCGGGATAACCACGTAATATACTGTAAACGTTCAGCAGACAACCTCTGGTATATAACACGCCTTACTGATGACACAGATACCAACTAAAAGCAGAAACACGTATTGCACTCATATTCTGCCGCTGTATGTCAACCGCAAAGAGTTTGCCCCCCCCCAGTATAAATATTGGTGACACACCTGTCTGGGCTTTTAGCTGCCCAGATAGACTTCCACCAGCTTATCCATATTAACTTTCAGTCTGCGCCTATAAAGCTTACTTTAGATTCAGTTAATGTAAGTTAGCGCTTAATTATTGAGGAGATTAAGAAGCAACAAGCTAAAAACACAAAGCACGTTGGGAATGGTTCTCGTATTTACCGCAAAAGAAAACAGAGACTGCTGTTAAGAGCAGAATCTGGCGGATTTGAAGCGACAAAAGTACGTCCAAGTGTGGGTTGATGACTAAGTGTGTTGATAGGGATTCTGAGTAGTTGGCCTGAGTTGCCCAACTCGTTCTCTACGCACTCTCCACCCTTCAATAGAAGGAAAACGCTTTCAAAAAGGAGCGGAAGTTCTTCAACCAGCTCAGGTTCCCCGGTTCAAAGAGCTGGAGCAGTGCTCAGAGAGCCTACACACCAATGGGTTATGAGGTCTTTAAGTAAAACAACACGTAAAAGGACGGACCAAAGTGAGTTCTGAATTTCTGGTTGTGAGCCATGAGAATAGTTCGACATGACAGCGGGTGTCTTGCGCTAGCTTGTTGCGTAAAAACCGCGTTTCTTCCAGAATCTCCTTCTCGGCATTGCGGCATCGTCCTTCCGTCTGCCTCATGGCAACTTCGGCACACTTCTGAATGTACTTCGTCTCCATGGCGGCGCGGACCTTCAGTTCCTGGGGACAGATGAGTCGATTAGACCAGTGGCTGTAGGGATACATTTGAGTGCATATAAACAAGGCCAGAGGAATCCTACCATGACTATCCAACGTTCAATGAGGATATTTGCAGGGAAGACAAAGCTAAAAGTGTATGCTAGCCACCGCAATGTTACCTCGATGGAGACAAACCGCTTGTAAGGACTGCGCCTTGAGATAACCGTAATACCGATAGAATACAGTATTCAAAATACGAAAGCGATGCAAAGACCGGTCATTTTCAAGGGTAGGAATTTGTTTACTAATTAAATACAAACTACTGTTACATCAATATTTAACCGAAATTCTTAAATGAGTTTTATTTTCGAAAAGATCACTTAACTAGAGCCTTAATAGTAATTTTCTTGCAGCCATATTCGAAGATATTTCAGTCAAGTCAAGATGCCGGCTGGTGAATGGGTATTTTCCGACCACCGGTAAAAACAATACTCCGTAAAAATGACTTATTAAGTAGTTTGCAATTTCCTCATTGATTTTCGATGTCTTTATAAACCCGCATATATTTTATAAACCATGCACCAAAATTACTTCCCATGGATTCATTGGGTAGCGACTAGCGTCTTAAATATTTTAACTAAAAGGAAGTGTATGTTCCAGTTTTACACACTTTACCGATTGTCGAATAATTTTAAAGCCGATTGGCCGTTACAATTTTACTGCGGGTTTCCAGACTACGCGTTACTTACAGTCCGGCAAAAGAAAATCCTACATTTCTCTGCGTTATGAGGAAGAAGTCACAAAGCGTTCATAAAATTCTGAGATGGGTGGGGACCATGTTGTACACTTTATAAGCAAGAAACGGACAGGTAAAGTAGATGACGTAACTCATGCAAAGTCGTAATCGAATTCTAAGTTGGTAGTTCAGCGTAAATTTGGATTTGTTATTTTGATTGGTTGACCAGATTTGAGATTCAAAACCCTTTTTCTATAGAATAAGGCATTCTACATCTTGTATATGGACGGGAAACAGGTAGAATGCGGACGAAACCCTATGCTATTTAGTATCATGGAATAAAACGTATTAATCTTGTGCGTTGTGCAATAAAAGAACATTAATATAAGCATTAAAGGTGTCAAATAAATTCCTTCTGGAACCGAAAAATCCTGATCTTAAGTAACTGACAATCAGGTAAAGGCAAGCATGAGGAATCGCATTGTTTTCAGGAAACAAGGAATACATTCACCTTTATAAAAAAAATTCGCATAGTTACGACACTTTTGTCACAAATCACAGTAATAAACTTGTTTAATTGCATTTTGTTTTACCGCACCGCCGTCATCAGCCAGTCATACCCAATCCCAAGTGTGGAACGCCTGGGATTCAGAAGCCGTTACATGCTGTCACTTTTCCGTGCCATGCCATACCATTACAATATTGTAGCATTTCCCGTCTGACGCTGATTTCGAACGCATACGGAAATCGGCAGCCCAAGGGCTGCCACTTGAGTCATTGACTAGTATTTTCGATCTTGTCCAGGCCACACTTTGGAAAATTATTAATCCTAGATCAGTGCCTAGAATTAAGCAAGGTGGATCAAAACTGTCCACAAGCAAACAGGACGACGATTTTATTTCTGAGAACGCACTTCATCGACGGGAACTTTCAAGAACTGTCGATGGCTGATATATTAGATTGAAATCAAATTTGGAGAGCGAACGATCTGCCGGTCGACAAAACAGACCGTAAATATAAAAGTGTTCATCGACATCGTAAAGGATATCTTCGGTTATAATAGCCTTCACCGACGCTGAATGGAAACTGCAATGTTGCAAGATAACGTCCCTTTTCAGCGATCAAAGAAGGTATAATTCTAATTTAGCTCACACCTATATTCTATTTTTTTAGATAGCAGCCAGCATTTCTGCCTGTGGCCTCCGAAGTATTTTATTCCTGCCAACAGTTCTGACCTTAATAACTGGGACAAGGCAAGGAAACACATGTAAATGGAGTAAAAGTTGGAGTTTTGTGCTCAATGAGGGTATGGGACAAACTACCATTAACAACTTAGTAGTGTCTATGTCCTCCAAATTTACCGCAGTATTACACGTTTAAGGACAATCAAAAATAATAGTATACTGTATTCTTACTGGTTATCATTATAATGTCCTTATACCATATTTCTTCCCCTGCTGCCAGTTATATAAGACCTCAACAAGTCATGTTTTCGATTTGCTAGTTTTCGATAAAATAAATTAGTTCTTAGCTAATAAATAATACTTTTTTTTAACCAAACTATGCCTTCTTTAACGATTGATCGTTTATTTAAGACAGAGAGATGCAGAGTGAACGGGCTCTGCGCTACAAGGGTTTTCGCGAATTTACATCAGTTGGGGACCGAACTTAAGGATGATTTATGAATGGCCATTTCACGGTTTTTAAACAATCTCATAATTGGAGCCTTTCCAAAACCGAAAGGTATCTTTCTTCAAATATGAAATTTGTAGAATACGTAATGTGCTACTAAATGAGTTCGCATCTTCTGACACTTCTCTTGTAGCTGGCGGGCGGCAAAGATCATATCGGCTGTTCCGCGGTGTCGGCGGAAGCCACATTGGCTTTCCAGGAGCAGGTTCTGCTCTAGGTGACCGTTCAGACGATTTAGAAGGATACGGGCGAAGATCTTCCCGGCGATGTTGAGCAACGAGATGCCTCTGTGATTTTCACAGAGTTGCCGGTTCCCCTTCCGTTTGTGGAGATGGACGATGGTCGCGTCTTTGAAATCCTGACGAACTTTTCTTTGGCGCCACATCTTGACCAGTATAGCAGTGCCCACTATAATATCCCCAGATCTTCTTTGTCACGTCCCAGTTGAATAACACTCTTATATGACAATACTACTTTCTATATTACAGTACCATTTTTATAGCATTCTTATTAGCTCAAACTCGTCGCATATGCCTCACTCACGAGAATCTCGTCACCAACAATATCATGTACTCATGCTACTCGTAATATGCGAGTACACATTTATGTTTACTCTTTTCGATGAGCCAACAGCTGCTTATTTTCCGCACGCTATTATGTTAACCAACTTTTTTACATTTTCATGATGTACCAGAGGCTTTTTAGCCATACTGTAACCAAGAGGGAGTTCAAAGGCGTTTGCCTATCTTTCCCTTAATAAACTTGACTTGACTTGATCTCCTGGAAGAGTGTTGTGAGATCTGCCATCAGTCGGGGCCCACCAAGCTTGTAGACTTCCAGTGGGATTGCGTCGGATCCCGGTGCTTTATCGCTGGAAATCTGCTGCACGGCCCGGATGGTTTCTGGTAGGGAAGGCGGCAGATCCAGGTCATTGTTCGTGTCCACTTGAGGGAGCCGGTCAATGGCAGCATCGGAGATGGCTAATGAGCAATTAAGGACACTTATGAAGTGCTCGGCCAAGCGCTTCAGTATTTGTGATTTCTCTGTCAGCAGTGTTGTGCCGTCAGAGCTGAGCAGTGGCGCGGTCCCCTTGATAAATGGGCCGTAGATAGCCTTGATGCATTTGAAGAAGTTTTTCATTTCATTGCGGTCCGCATACCCCTGGATTTCCTCAGCCATTCGGATCATCCAGGCATCCTGCATCTCCCGCAGCCAATGTTGTACAAGGCACTGGCATCTGAAGGAGGCTGCTTTGACGGCGTCAGTCCAAAGGTCCATGTAGGATTTGTTTAGTCTATTCTTCTCCACGAGTAAGTTGCTGATGTCGGCGTCATTGTCATCAAACCAGTCCTGGTGTTGACGGCGTGAGCGTCTGAGGGCTTCGAGGGCGGTGGACTGGATGAAATTTCGCAGTTGTCACCCTCGTATCTCCACGGTAGCATTATCATCTGGAGCATGCAGGTCCTCCAGTTTCTCGGTTATTTGGTTGCTGAAATCATAACAGTGAGCAGGCAAATTTAACAAAAGCGTATTTAACTAAGCTGGCGGCCTTTTGCCTTGGGGCCTTCGTCGGGGTTGCAGTCGGAGCCTCATCTGGGAGATGACGAGGCGGTGATCTGTTCAACCATCGGCATTGTGGATCGCCTTGCTTACCAGCACGTCCTGTTGATCTCGCCTCCGGACGAGAACATAGTCCAGCAGATGCCAGCGCCGCGACCGATGGTGCATCCACGTGGCCTACTCCAGCGTCGGAAGGTGGAAGAAGGTGATGGGCAGCAGGAGACGGTGTTCTGCACACGTTTGCAGAAGAAGAAGGCCATGATCATTACAGCTATCGAGACCGTGGGGACCCAGCACTCCTTGCCAGGCAGCGTGGTCTGTCCGAACGTGGGCGTTGAAGTCACCAAGGACAATTAACTTGTCCTCTTTTGGCACAGGCGCCAGCAGGGCGTGCAGGTCCTCGTAGAATTTTTCCTTCGCCTCATCAGAGCTCGTCATTGGGGGAGCGTAGGCGCTGATGATGGTGGCGAACTTATCTCCCCGAAGAGGCAGGCGGAGGCTCATCAGGCGATCATTGATACCCTGCGGCAGACAGGGAAGACGTCCAACGGTGTCTTTCCGGATGGCAAAGGCAACACCAGCGTCGCGTCGCTCTGCCTTTGGCCGGCCGCTCCAGAAGAAGGTGTAGCCGGCCCCCACCTCCTCCAGCTGACCCTGCTCAGAGAATCGGGTCTCGCTGAGAGCAGCAATGTCCATCTTGTAGCGCGCCAGTTCCCGAGCGACTAGCGCCGTCCTCCGTTCCGGCCGGTTGCTCCTAGGATTGTCTAAAAGGGAACGAACATTCCAGGCTGCTAGTGTGAGTGGACTCACCCGAGTAGCCTGGAGGGTATGGCGAGGGGGATTAGACGGGGGGTATTGTTGTTTGTTTGAGTTTAACGACCGTGTATTTTGCGATCTGCGAGCCGCGGCTGGCTGCAGAAGACGTGATAACCAGCATTTGTTTAGGGCAACTTCTCTAGCCCCCTTCCTCCATGAGGCGGCAAGCAGCGCTGTCCCTAAATTGGGCTGCTCTGACATCCAATATGGCTGCCGAACTCCACTATGGGTCACGGTTTTGTTTTAGTGGGAGAACGACCCAAGTTAGCCTGGGCCGCCTACGGGGTTGCTGTCTTCCCCACCGTAGGAATTCTTGAGAGGGGGGAGGTGGGAAGTTTGGGAGTCAGACATACCGGGTGTGGAGGCACACACAACACCGGAGACCCTTCCCTGGTTTAGCCCACTGGTCGTGACGTTTGCCCAGGGTGTGACCGCTGGTAAGAACCCCAATTAGAGGAGCCACAGGTGAAAGTTGTGTACCAGTTAAAGGCAGCCACAGGAACATTCACTACATGTACGAGACTAATGGAGCGACAAAATGTTATTTGTGTGGTGCTATCCCTAACAAGTACCCCTACACCCGTGCTAACAGATAGAGAGGCTACCGCAACTGACACAAGAATCCAATTTAACTGTTACGTTTATGGTCATCGTTAATTAAATCATGATAAGAAGAGCAGTTGCGTGTGGAACCAAAGTGAAGGAGCTGTGAGCTTTCCAGCATGGCATTTCTGAATGATTTGTACCTACCGGGGTTATTAATTGAAACAGATTCCAGTGCATTGGTGGCTTGCATTTGCACTGTATTTTTAACCTTCTGCATATGATAATGGTAAAATGTGGTCCATAGTAGTGTTTGAATAAAATATTATGATATCCTGAGACCATCACTTACTTCTCACATTGTGCATAATTTCTGCTCCAGGGTAGTACATGGTTCTTTTAATTTTTTTCTGAGCTTCCCAAAACGAGGTGTGTATTTTTTATACGCACTGGATGGGGACTCCATAACCAAATCTCGCTAGAAAAGTGTACCCAAAAATATATAATAGTAACAGTCCACCTTTTCGAGTTGTGGAATAAATCACGCAGACCATAAGATTGGCAAAAGGCAGAAGATTTGATGAACCGGTACGTGTGAAAAGACCCAAATCATTCGATTTGTTTGCTTCGAAAAGGCTAAAATACTGACTTTATTCACAAGATTATCGAAATCGAGACGAGGCTTATGAACAAACCTTGTGCCAAATAAAAAATACCGCAGTTAAGCTGTATAAGGAAAAATCAGTAGATAAATGCCAGGTAAAACAAAAATATCAGTGTATAACATACTGAAATTATAGTTATACCGATGATTTTACAAAAGTATCGTTATTCATACACTTAACTCAGGAAGAGCAAATAACATTAAGTACAGGGTTATGCATTTGATTTTTTATAGTTCTATAGAAAAAATTTGCAAAAATAACATGAACAAGGCAGTTTTCACTGGTAATATGAACCAAATAAAAGATTGTTTTCCAAAAGAAATGAAAAAGCTGGAAATTATTGAAAATAAATTTACCTGAAATTGGTCTTGCAGGTGGGCGATAATTTCATTGCGTTGTTTTAAGGTTTCTTCTGTTTCTTCGTGCATTTGTTTTAACTTTGCTTTTAGTGTGGATATATTTTCAAGTAGCTCATGCTCTCTAGAGATAAGTATAAGAGACATTAATTACGTTATGTAACAATGAACCGTTTGTGCAAATTTGGTAATCGTACAGGAACTAGAGAGATATAGACACGCTTTTTGTTGTAAGAATTTTGCGAAATATAAAAAAGTTCGTAAGAGAAATTGCATTGAAAAACTAAATTAGATATGGTGAAGTCGTTCCATAGCATTTTCCATTTTTAAAGAAATTATGCAATTTTCAATTCAATCCATAAAATCAAAAAGAAAAGCTGCAGCCGCAAGCTTTTTGAAACAGTTAACCTGCCTGGAGACAATGCCGGCCAGCTTGGCTAACTTCCTTGCTGAGTCGGCCACATACTTTTCAATGTGTGTGACCGTTCCATCTGTTTTCATTTCTTCACTGGCAAGTCTAAAAAGATCAGCATGTTGTGCACTTATGCAAATATATCAAAAGATAAGAAATTGCAGTACCTGATTTCCTTGACTTTGCGCTCGTAAAGGTAAGTTTCTAACCCATCCTCCAGGGTAGTCCAATTGGTAACTATGTTTTCTTGTTGTGTTTTGACAGATGGAACGTACTTTGATTCTACAAAAACAGATGGCTAACCAGGCCAAAAGAGATACTTTTTAAAGAGCCACATTTTTGCAGTACTCGCTGAAAGTGCTGGTTAAGGTCAGTTGGTTCGGCCAAATAATTTCTTAGCACACTGTTTTTGCTTTCTTGCAAGGCAGTATTGGTTAACGTTGGTCTTGTAAACAGATTGAGCAAATCAAACTCCGTTGCAACATCATAAAAGATCGCACTCAGGGCAATAGCATCAGCTCCATAGAGGGTCATTCCACACGATCCGCCTATGGGGTTGAACAGAAGAGATTGTAGAATGGACACTAGGAACATATGGTAAACTGGTGAAATGGAAATAGAGCACAACAAAGCATTGGTTTAATTCTCTCAGAAGCAAACAGATTAAGTGAATTACCATGTTTAAATGAGCGCCTATTTTGACTAGCCTAAACGTGAAGGAAGACGACCACCATATAGGTGTTTGTTCTTAAAAGCCTACTTCATGTCGTACGAAATTCTGTTGTGCAAATCTGCACGTTAACGCATTGGCCGACCACGTGCCAGAATTTATTTTACTTTTCCTTTGCTATTTTGAAGTTGATGCAGCTAAATTAATCGGTATATAATATTTTATACCAAAAGAAGAGCTGATGATCGCATTTTTAAGAACTAAATTCTTGCGAGAGCTATCCACGAATAAGCTTTAAAAGAAATTGGTCCCTTTTTAAATCACCTTTCTTGCATTATGCTGAGACGAAAAAAGTAATTATTTAAAGAAACACGATAAAGGGTCTCTGATTTTGCTGTGTACCATTATATACAACGGTAGATCGTGGTAAATCATGATTTAATAGGATTCAGCAAATTACATATAAAAGAGGAGAAATAAAAGAAATTATTGTACGTAGCCCATTAGCCGGTACAACAATAGAAATTAGTTTAAATACTGAAAAATTTTAAAGTCAACTAAGTAAACTTAAGTAAACTTAAGAAATTTGTTATATTACAAAGACAATTATTTTATTTTTTTAGCTGTCAACGCACTTGCACACACTGTATTTAAAAAACGTCTTTTATGGAATCCAAGGTCGTTGCTACGGCGGCACCTGAAAAAGAAAAAAATAAGTTATCCAGAGATAAAGACATGATTAGTTCGGAATTTATGCGCTCGTAAATATCGTTTGGCTTTATTTTAGATCATGTTCACCATGTCCTTCTTCTCCTGAAACTCTCCTCTTTTAGTTTATGTGGTAAATTTCAGAACTTGATATCTTCTTATCTGAGCTCTCACACACAACATTGTAGGATCTCCAATGTTACTTTAAACCCCGCACGTGTCAATAATAGAACCGGTTTTTCGGAATGGTAGGCCCTTTATGTATGCCGACGATTTAAAAAGTTGCCTATCGATACAAGCCAGGAGATCGCAACAACATGCTCGATCTATTAAAAAATGATCTTGAGGTTTTTGCCCAATGGTGCTGCACATGGCACCTTTCCCGTTCTTGGCACAAATGCTCAGTTATGGTTGTTGGCGACGACCATCAGCCTCAACTAAGCATAGATAGCCATGACCTAAATGTGACTGGCGTTGTTAAGGATCTGGGCATATCATATTCCAACGGTCTTAATCTTTCAGAGCATTGCGTCCTGATTGTCTCCAAAGCACACAGAACTACTGGGTTTATGCTCCGAAATTTTAAAACTATTGATATTAAACTTTAACTTTATTAAATGTGCGTCAGGCCTGGTCTGGAGTACTGCTCGTTTCTTTTTAGCCTTTTGCGTTCCAGTGAACGGAATAAAATAGAATCGGTCCAGCAATTCTTTAACGAAAAGAATATTATCGTCGGAACACCGTAATGTGACGTATAAAGAACGCTGTGGGCTTATAAACATGGATACCATATGTTTCACAGGGTACAGAAGGGACTCTTTTTACTGTTTAAGCTGTTGAATAATCGTATATTTATTCCACTTACCACTGTGAGGCAGCTTGACCATCCTCCGCGCAGCAGTCATCGCAATGTCTTTGTATATCTTCCATTAGCTCGCAAAGTTAAGGATTTTCGATTCTTTTTCGGTAAACTCCATATTCATATGGAATAAACTACCCCAGAATATAAAAATCCTGCGAAGTTATTCTTTGTTTAAGAGAAATATTACTAATTTTTGCATTCAGAACAGCTTCCAAGAATTCTGGGCGCTGACACGGTAGAATCTGTTTTCCAGTTCGACGGAGTGCGCGGCATCTGAACCCGATCCCAGATGTTACCCTTGAGGGCTATGACACCGTATCTGCAGCCTGCACCCGTTGACTTCTTCGGCAGAGAACGGGCAACCGTCACGGATGCTCTCTTGCCTAGGGGAGAATCCCGGTTCCTAAAAAAGACAGAGAGACTGCAAACAAAGTGAACTTGTGTCAGCCGTTCCCTGATCTGAACTACTATCATTCCACAGGCAGCATTTTTTTCCTGAATAACATAAAGATACGAAAAACACTAATCATGATATATATTCAGGTGTTTTTTTCACTGCCAGCCTGATCCCTGCTGAATATTTTGTCTGATAATGCCTGTAAACCGGCATTAAATTAAATTGTTAATATTTTAATGATTTCTTCATCTTGTCTGCTTGTGAAGCATTACAAATCTATCAACGTAGCATGCTGACGCTATAAGACATATGCACCCCGTTTTGTTCTTTGGAGTAAGTGATAGTCCTCACAGCCAGTCGCATATTGAGCAATTATATTTGCTGCAAGTAGTATTGACAAGGCTAACGGAGACTGGGAGGGCCGTTGTCGACGAGACATCCCCATCTTTGGATAACCTGGAATACGAACCCGGACGCCTTCGTCATTTCGCTTTGAGCTTAACGCTATGCCATTGAACCAGATGCCCACGGCTTTGTGGGGTTTTGAATCGTATATTGCTGGAAACAAAATGCACCGATCCTTTGAGAATTAAGAAGGAAGGTGATATAATTATCTGCATGAGAGTTCGACCGTCCATTCCAACGAGGTCCATCGTTCGCCACAGAGCAAGGTGGCGCAGCGACGGTGACTTACGTGTGAATTAGATTAAAGTGATAATAGAATTGCTCTGAGTATACCGCACTCTATCCTGCCCCTCAACTGGGCCCGGTGGCATAACCAAGACAAAAAGACCGGAGATTTGAGAGGCCAGAGTTGACTGGCGTGATATTAAGCTGCACTTAGACGTGCCAAGAAGGATGAAACACACATCAGTAGCCATAAACAGTCTCGGAGTAGCTCCGACGCACTGTAAAAGTGACTGATACCACAGTAGCACACTATGTGGTTGATTCCATAGGTTGAAGTAGGCTACATGCGTAATTTTATTCAAATGTATTGAAATCACCCAAAAACAAAATGTTTATCCATTTAATTAATTCGAGTAGACTTTTGCTTAAACGTACAGGTACTTCTCCGAAAAAGGGGACTATAACGCGTGATGATCCGTGCTAGAAGTTTAACAGCATAAAACCACCATCTTTTTGTCCCGCAACCGATCGGTGAGTGTCCAGCGAAAAAGACCAAGGAGCCAACAGTTACCATTTATGTATTATTAGTCGCTATCAGTCAGTTATATCCAACCCCAGGTTTGCCAAGCCTGAGGCTTGAACCGGCGTTCTATTGTTTAGAAATCCAGCCATCTAACCATTTTAGGTACCAAGCCACTGTCCTGTTGGTTGCGAGAATGGATAGGACCTATAGCGCTCACTACCGCATTACGGGACGTACACACCCATGGTGCCTTAGAGTTCAATCTACAGACCCTCGACGTATAAATAGGCCACACAAAGCGATCGCCGCGAAACTCAATTCATCGGATGGCTGTACATATTTATAAATATGAAACGTTTTTGGGAGCGAAATAACTTTTATTGAGATAATTTGTTTCCTCAGACAAGTGGGCGATATACAAAACATAGTTAAGTTTATCTATACTAAGTAAAAGATCACAGAATCTTGGGCTCATGTTCTAATTTCAGACTCACGTTGAAGAACGTGGCGGTGGTTGTCTTCTTTACGTTAAATCGTCTTTTGTACGTTCCCCTTACGATCTTAGCATTTCTTCGTTTTCCGGAAATAAATGTTTACTTTCAGTCATCCTCCCGCACAAAAAAACCATTATTGGCTGTGTCTATAATCCTCCTTGATTTCCTGGCAATGAAAGTCAGCTCTGTGTATTTTTGAAAAAGTTACAGAGGTTCCGTTTGATGTCAAAATGATCATAGGAGATTTGAATTTGCCAGAAATTGACTGGCATGCAAATACTTCTCCGCCAAAATTTGAGAACTTAATGAACATGATTTATTTTTCAAACATGTCTCAATTAGTCAGCTCAGTGACTAGAAAAGATAGTATTTCAGATTTATTTTTAACTAATTGCATCCATCCCTTGCTTATGAATTTCCACCAAAGCCTTTGTACATGTGATCACGCATTAATTTATGGTTTTTTTGCAGTCTCCTCCTCCGTAAAGCCCAAAATAAAACGCACTTATTTCGACTTTGCTCATGTTAACAAATAATTATTAAATAATTTTTTAAGCTAAGCTTTGTTTCAAATAATGATCCAAGCTTTTTCCACGATACATTGTAAGGCCTAGCAGAAGGCATACTCAATTTAATTCCACAAAAGACGTTTATATCAAATGCTGCCTCTTCCACGATGCCACATTTTCTTCAAAATTGCCTTAAAAAATTACGAAAACAGCTTAAGGATCCGTCCATAGGTTCATTATCGGTCCACTTAAGGATCGCTCAAATAGTTGAATAAGCTTCAAAAATGACGATCGCGCGAGATAGGAGTAGGGTGTATCTAACAATTGGCGATGATAATACTTCCAGATATGTTGCTCAAGTGTTCCGCCTCCGTTCTTCCGCTAAGTATCACAAAGCCATTCCGCCCTTACTCGAATACAACTATAATTTCATTACAGAGGATTTGGACAAAGCAGAATTGTTAACTTCCTTCTTTGCCAAAAATTTTACTCTTTAGACCAATCCCGTCTCTTCAATCGCACTGACATCTCATTAGTTGCTCACTAAAATTGAGTTCGTTCCTACAAATATTCAGAAACAGAAAAGTCAACTTAATCAATCACACCCAGTTGGAACCGACAACCTCCCAAATTCCCTTATTAAACAGCTAAGTAACATTTACCCTTTGATGAGCAGTGTTCTCAGTTTTTCTTGAGAATGGGTTTTTCCTGATTATTGGAAAAGCTCGATTATTATTCCAATATTTCAATCTGGCTTATGCTCGGATGTTCACAAGTATCACGGTGTTCATAAAACACAATCTTTTGCTAAGCTCTTTGAAAAACTAATTGCCATACAAATTACAGATTTTTGTATAACTACTCAACTTCTTAACTCTTCCCAACATGGTTTCCAACACGATCGCTCTTGTGAAACATGTTACCTGTCTTTTCTAAATCAATTACCATCTCTTCGTAATGCTCATCTTTCTGTGGACGTTATCTATTTTGATCTCAGCAAGGCCTTTGATAAAGTGCCTCACAGGAGACTTATAGTTAAGTTAGAAGCTTTAGGAATTCGTAGTCCCATTACCGATTTTATTACGTCCTATCTAACTAATCATAAAAAAAGGTCTTAGTAGAGTCCTCATTTTCAGCTGAGACCCCTATTGTAAGCTATGTCCTTCAAGGTACCGTGCTAGGTCCTCTTTTTTTTTTTGCTTTTCAATAATGGTATTTAATCAGCAGTTAAACACTCAGTATTTCATTTATGCGGATGATCTTAAATTCGTATATTCCTTCTCTAAAGCTTCGGCCCAACGATGCTTACAAGAAATCCATGCAGACTTGCTTGCTCTTTACGCGAGGAGCTCAACGTGGCAATTGGAACTCTCACCTTCTAAGTGTCGTTACATATGCTTCGGGCTTGACAGACTACCACATCCCGTTATTTTTCAAGGCACCCCTATGACTGAATGTTCCATCCTCAAGGACTTCGGTTTAAGCTACACTAATAATTTAGATCTGTCGCCTTATGCCGATAGAATTACGACCAAAGCTGCCAAGATTTGTGGTTTTATTTCTTATAATTTCTTTCTTCCTTGAATTAAAGTAAGACTTAATCAACTGTTTGTCCTTCCCATTATTGAACAGTGCTGTACATTTTTTGGTTAAAGGACCGTTCTAAACTTGAAAAGTTCCAACGATATTTTACTCGGAATCTCTGACCGGCGACACTTTCAACTACTTCCTACTCAACTAGGTGCCCGCTAACTAACCTAAATTTTCTGTGGGTTCGGAGACAGCAAGCTGGTTTCTGCCTCCTTTTTCACCTTAATAATAGTTCAAATATTCCCCGAATTCTAGACCTTAGCCCTGTTATTCGTCCATATAACCTACGTAATTCTTCAATTATCATGCATCATTCTATATTTTCCACATCTAAACGCTCTGTGTTCTTTGCTTCCAGGTATTGCTTTCTTTGGAATAACACGTCAAGCGATATGAGGTTATAAAATAACCTGTCTACTTTAAGGCGAAGACTGCACCTTTATCTTAACACTGATTCAATTAACCTTTTATTTTCCTCTTCCTTCCCGAGCAGCTTTCTCCAAGACCGCGAGAAAGGACCATCGGGGATTTAGAAGGCCATCTCCAAATTATATCTTCCACTCATCCTTCTTCCCACAAACTATGATGTCTTCATAGCCTCTTCATGCCTCCATAAAATGATCACAAAAAAACTATGTCATATTGCACTCGTTTTAAAGCACATCCGTTTCAAATGCTGATAACCATCATCAGAATTACAATCTGAATACTGAGCTGTGCAGGCCTCAGATTCATTATCGATCCTCGTGCCAACTAACACCCCTGAGCGCATTATTTTGATCTCTTCTTACTCAATTATCGGATCTCCCATTATCCTTTCATACTTCGCTCAGAAGCAACCTATCATGGTGCTTCATATGCCCTCGCGGAGCAGTGTCGCGGTGATGACCTTACTCGGACTGTTGACGATCATTTCGGGCTCCTCTGTTGGTGGTCTGAAAAATCAGCAATGAGAGTATCTTGGCCGCTTCTCTGGCAATTCTACCATGACCATCACGATCTCTACGCTTCTTTCCTCGTTCGACCCTAAGCCTACGGATGATGCCTGCGAAGGTTTCCCGTGTCTAGCATCCTTGAAGGTTACGCTTATAGCCAGTCAATACGTATTGGGACCACATCTGTGGTGCTGAAAAGTTGCCTTTTTTCGTTACATGATTTCTCCCACGATGAGGAGCATTTTGAACGCTCATACGCTCGCATCAGCATGTCGGTCCAACCTAACGCGTATGTTTTTCGCCTAGGAGCGACAGTTTTTTTCTCCTTAAAATCCTAAAAAAAAACCATTAAAGATATGCCTTTTCCATAAAAATGCCCAAAGGGTTATTTTTCACTGTCTGCTCTTTCATCTACTTTTTTTGACCACACTGATTTGTGTCAATTGTCATCACCAATAGCTGACCTATTATGCATAACTTTACACGATTTCGCACTCGTTTTAATTGATTTTTATTGAATGACAGTGCCTTCCGGATACTCAAATAAAACATCTCCCTATTAATCTATATAGATGGTTGGCCAAAATGTAGGTTAATAGGCGCCCGCTGCATTGAGTTCACTGGGTGCGTTCGCTTCCAGCTGACCTTTAAAATGTGTACGCGGGATCTGTATCCATATGTCTATTAATTCGTGCCTTGTCTGACGGTATTTCCTACAGAAAATCGCGGCCCTTCCTGGTTGGGCAGGATCCAACGATGCGGCTTTTCTCCCACGTTAAGATGTTTCCTGTGTCCAGTGTGTGCATTACTACCTGGGATAAATGGTTTAGTCTCTGCACCACTAGACGGTGTAGAGAGATTTTCCGGTTTTGCCACAATAGACTGAATCACAAATGGTACGCAGCATATTGTAGGTGTTTCCTTTTCTGTTGAAATCTGGGTGCGCAAAGAAGTTGGAAGCTTGTACGTTATCTGTACCGCTGTCTTTTAGCTCATTCTCAGTTTTGACATCTGGGGGTTTGTAGCTCTGGAAATACCTTTTTTCTTGAACTGTTATCGCCATAGGACTCGCCGAACAACGTCAGGATAATATATATTTTTTGGAAAACACTCTGAAAAGTTAAATGATCTCTGTTCAGTCAGTATGTCACGCATTGAGCGGATCTCATCAAGTACCATTCTAGGGGCGTACATATAAGCTACTTCAACCATCTTTGCTACGAAATTACAATTTGCACGCATAAACGCAGCCAGCGTTTCAAACGCATTTCGAGGAGTCGTAAATAGAAGGCAGGTTCAGAGGTGTTCTGCGATTTAATTTTAGAGGATTCTTCCTCAGTTCTATTTTATGTAGTAATAAGCAAGGCCCTTAGATAACTCTTAACAAGGAAGATATTAAAAGCCTTTTTAATAGGGAATCAAATCTTTCGTACAGGCGAGTCCTTACGTCCTACATATGTGGAACCGTATTCTAGACTAAAGGGGGACCTCAAACTTCTCCCGGTACATGTGCAGACTCCAGAGAGGTTCGCAAAAGTGAGCTCAAAGTGAGCTCAGGATGCCCTTTCACTGTCCACCATGCAGATAAACTGACTTAATATCCCTGTTGACAGTAAACATTCCAGTATATTGAGCAGAGTTGGCACCAGATCGAGAGCGTTAGCGATTCCTCCTCTATCGGCAATTTTCCTTAAATTATCAGAGCTGGCTGTGCCCAGGGTGCAATAGCTTGTCTGAATGAAGCTAACCGGACAAGTAAAGGAATTGCTCAAGTCCACAACACTTGTGTATCTTTTGTCTTATTTTATGAACCTTTGTGTGCACGAATGTCCTGGCTGCCTCATCAAGCTCCATTTAGTCCTGTGTACCTTGTAACCGTTTCAATTATCTTTTATCCTATCCACATTAGGTTTATTCATTCACGATGGGACGAGTGAGTCCCGTAACCTATCGGTGAGGATTCATCCACAAATATATATATTCTGCCGTCCATTAGCGTGTCTCATATAACTCGGGCCAACCCTTTAGGCATCTTCCTTGCTAGTTCAATGAACATTAATGATTTATCTGATGGAAGAACTCCAGGATTTGTGTACAAGGATACTTTTTAAACTATGCATGGATTTTCATGGTCCAGGAAGACTTCAAACGTACCTCGCTTAACAAATGGAGCACTCTATGCTGAAGCAGTAGCCTGCGGCTGCACACAAAGTACCTTACGTAAGAATTTTTTTTCAGTTTTGGGACAACCTTTTTTCACCTTCTATCATGGTTTCGATTAAGGCTTTCCGTGCGTCGTTCCTATGCGTAAACACTGCCAAATTCATTTCAGCCTGCCAAAGCACGTGTGTTACTTCAGTGCATTCACCAGTTCAATTTCCGGCCATGTACCCGATGCTCAATATTTCCTCGTTATTACGCACCCTTCACTGGACATGGAATGGCAGTTCAGTTCAGTTGACTTTTATGAAGGGAAAGGTAGGCGAACGCCTTTGAACTCCCCAAGGGGTTAAAATAACATCGTAAAAGAAAAACACTGACACTTAAAGAGCGTTAGAAAGAGGACTGGCCATAGAATAGCATGCAACAAGCATGTAACCGTCTGATAATTACTAATACGTGGCAAAACAGTGAACATATCAAAAGCCGTTACTGATATTGTTGTAAGTAGTATAACAATCAACAGTTAGATATCAGCTGAATGCACTCGATGAACATCACTTGCCGTAGTATACTGTGCAACTGTTCGAAGTTTTTACCAAAACATGATACCTCTTATGCATGTGTCATCTCGAAGACAAAAAGTGCTTTTGAATTTTTCCTGCACCCCAAAAGGGGATGCAGAAAACATTTATATCTTCGACTTATCTTATGGGGCATTATTTTTCCTACAAAGGTACTTTTTCGAAAGAAAGGAAGAGACTTATAATCACGAATTTCAAAAACGTAATGCATCATTCCTCCAAATACGAAATTTTAAAAAGATTGAATTTCCACGAAAAAGTGAAACAGACCATACATACCTGTCTCGGTGAGTTCTTTTTAGGAATTCAACCCAAGAATATTCAGTTGGGGAGACAGTCGTAAGCCTCTGGATACAAAAATAATCACTAGTATATCTTACTTACAGCAGCACGCAACGCAGTAAATTTGATCAACTTATTACAACTTGGTAAAGAAAAGGGTAACGTGATCACATGTCAGTGACATTTCGACCATTGCAGATGACGATGTACATGGTATGTTCCACAATGCGACAGGCGCAGGGAGGTGACTTGCACGTGAATATGTCTATAATGATAGCAGACTTGCATAGCATCTACCACACTCCCCTCTCCCTTATTCACCTGGCCGACGAGCAAAAAGAGTCAAGATGGCCGGAGGCGGGTTCAAACGCAGTGGTTGATCAAACTAAGCAGCCCATCTAGGCGTGCCACTCACGTACTCTTACACGTACGATGGACCGGGGTTGGTGGAGATAAAAAACCACTTTTCCACACTTCCAACGTAAACACTTCCAGGAATTCGACGGGTTCAATTCATTAGGTGGTTTCATAAAATTTGAATATGATTTGCATTGTGCCCTTATTCTCACCTTAAAGGTTACCATTTGTTCGGATATTATTGAATCAGCTAGAATTGTAAACTTTGAAACCCCAACGTCTGAGTTATGTCAGGAATAGCACGAAGACTTTGTGAGGCCATTTATCAAGCAGATGACGAGAGTTATGATCGACGGATGCCTACAGCATAACCAGAAATACGAGGTTGGTATCTAGCAAAATAGAAAAGAGTGTGTCCACGTTTTCGATGATTCCATCGTCGAGGATCTTGGGAAGGCAATCTCGGCTCTGGCACACCTAACAACAGCCAAGAAGAGAGAAATTTCGGAAAAGAAATGGACTTAGTTACAACCAACAGGTACGGGAAGCTCAAACGTGGCTCATAACCCCTCATCTCACCAACTATCAGAGTGACAACTGCGAGTACTCTGGCAAGAGGTTTGTTTCAACACCACAGATGTCGAACCGGTTGACTTTATTGCAGCCCTGGAAGCCATGCCTGTGAGAAACGACGAAAAAACCTCTCCGTCCGACAAGCGATACCTCCCTGTTCGCTAATAGCGTACAGACTAACTTAATCTGTTTTTAAAGCATGCATCAAAAGCCAGGAAGAAACCGAGAGGGCACGAATAGATTATCATTTTGTCTGCTGATAAGGGATGATGAACAGTTATTACGAGCCAAAGAGGTTAAAATAAAAAAGACAAGGTTCTACACGAGGACAGAAAATATTACAGGTCAGTCTAAAACTCGTCAGTTAAAGGAGTCGCACGTCTTTTGAAGAAATAACTAAGGAGGAGTAATGGTACCAAATGAATACAAAGGACACTGCTCTGGTCTGCTCTACCCTAATACAAGGATGGCTAAGCACATGAGGATAATTACCAAGACGGTCTAAGGGGACCAGTACACCAGCAGCTACCATGAACTGCATTGTGTGATCTACCTCATGCAAAGTGTCGAACTTTTCGAATGATTGATAATTAGTCATAAACTGGCACCAATAATGTACGAAAACTTTGGAATAATAATGAAAAACCCTGTGTGCATTTAAAACTCCAAGAAAATACTTAAAGCAATATTATACCTTTTAGAAATACCAACGGCATTTTCCGATAACTTGCTAGATTGTTGTAACTGTGACTAATAAATTTAAATAGAATTTTCAGTTGACAGCGTAAATATGCCATTTTTTGTATAATAAAAGTACTTTCCTTTCACCAACTTTCTTTATTGATGTTTTTGAAATTGGATTAAAACTACTATCAAATCTTCCTTAAAATACCAGTAAATACTTAAAGATTTTCAGTGTTTTCAAGCCATTGACCAGCAATTTCAGATTCCGCTCTCCGAGTTTATGAAAAACCTTAAAATAAGATATTTCTTAAAAGTATTTGCCAAATTTGACATATTTTTCAGTTAATCCAAACATGAAACGCATTGCAGAGGAAACTGCATGCCCACAAAAAAGTCTGAAATTAATGCGTCTAAAATCAATTAAAAACTTTCTATAATAAAGTGCATGATTAAAAAGTCCTTTTATTAGATATTAAGCTGACGAATATATGGGAATTTTATTTTCCCAAGGTTAAGTCGAGATAAAATGGGGAAATTTGACCGTTTTTTGCTTCCCTGAAAATAAGTTATGCATGTTCGGCTGAAAATGAAGAACTCGCCTTTCGTCTTATATTGGAGCGTTTATCGCTATATTTTTTTGCTTTACTGCCCCATTCTAAGATTTCAATACACAAAAGAGTGACCGAATACATACTAAGATTTTGAAAAAGTGCTAATCTTCTGCCCATTGTGTTCCTAGATGCCCGATTAACGGAACTATATTATACAAAAAAGTATCTTATCACATACTGCCATTTTAACATAGGTAGTTCTAGACATCCATTTCCACAGGTTCTTGTACGTATTTTGTTTACGATTCATATTTTCGGGGACGTAAAAAAAAAATACTGGCAAACAAGGTAATTACTGCGTTTTGTGGCAAAAACCTCAGAAATTTGCAAAAACTAATTTTCAAAACTGAATTCATTTCTTGTTTCTGGAAAAATACGATTCCTTACACTTGCTATCCTTTGATTTTCATTGAATGAAGATTATATTTTCAAATTACAGAAAGAACTTATTCGAAACCTTTATATTAATGTGCTTTTATAGCACAACGCGCAAAAACAATAGGTTTTGTTCTCTGATATTAAATAGTATAATAAATTTCTTGGACATCCGGCAACCTCCGATTTTGCCCAAATCCTCTCTGTTTTTCTGCCAATATATACAAGATTGAGCATGCCATGTTCCTTAGAAAACGGCTTTCTGGGAAGCAAATCCATTCAACAACCCAAAATAACGAGAATAAATGTACGCTAAACTACTCGCTGAAAGTCTCTATCGTAGTTATTGCGCACTCTGGTCGCATCTGCAGTGCTTTGCTTACACGCAGGCACGTGCGCCACGCCATCAACATGTAAATATGACAAAAGACCACCACTGTGTGGGCCCGTCCGCCCTAGCAGTTAGTGTACCAAGTCTCCAATGTCCCCTACGTGCAATTGCGTAATTTACTTTTTTTTTTTACGTGGTCCACGTCGACATTCCACTTGTATTGCAGGGTGCGTGAGAACGAGTCACTATTGCATGAACGGAGAGACCGTGCGTGGCTTTGCTAGACTGAAATGAAATGTTTACGCATGATCACGACACACGGAGCACCTAAAGCAAAACCGCACTCCAGGTGAAAACACGGGTTGTTCCAAAACTGGACAACACTTTCTGGCTCAAGGCATTTCGAGTGCACTCGCTTAAAAGAAAAATATTTTTTTATTATTACTGCTTCAACACAGAGTACTCCGTTTTTCAAGTGAGCTGCCATTGAAGACTGCCTAAACTATAAAGAACCAAACCTAGTTAAGAAAGTATCCTTTTACACAAATCACAGGGTCATTTAATCAGATAAATCTACGACTTTCAGCGAACTGACAAAAAGGATGCCTATGGAGTTGGCCAGAGTCATAGAAGACAGGTTATTGGACAAGTGAATGAATGCAACTCATTCCAATAGGGCGAAAGAGATGATCGAAACATGTGTAAAGTATGCGGGACTCAACGAGGCTCTCGGGGCACTCGTGCCAACAAAGATATGTTAAACAAGGCGAGAGGTACTGCAGTGGCCATCATCGCAGTCAGCCGAGCCCACCCCAGGGTGGGGGTGACCTGAGATTGAATACTTATGTTAGATATCCGGTTAACTTGCTTCAGCGAAGCGTTTCCACCCTGGGCACAACTACCTTTGATAATTAAATAAAAATCGTCATTTGAGGACTGAATGGGTGTTAATGCAATGCAAGTCCATGGAGGAGGGATTGCCAACGTCTCGAGGTATTTTAAGTAATCTCGGAGTTGACACTAATTCTACTCAATACACTGGAAGTTTTCATGTTAACAAGGACGTTAAGTCAGCTGATCTGCATGTCAGACGGTGCAATATCATACTGGTCACTTCTACAATCATTTCTGGAGCCTGAAAATGTACCAGGATATGTTGAATGTTCCCTGATAGTCTAGAATAACTCTGCAAAGTATATAGGATCTAAGTGCTCGTCGGTGCTGAAGATCTGCTTCACTATTAGCCAGGCATTTAATAACCACTTTTTGAATAACTGTGATCACTTTCTAATGGCACTGTTGATCATTAAGCGAAATGGTATGGAGAAAGATTCCTTTAAAAATAAATTGCATAGTGCTTCTTGACCAGTCTTCTTTTTACGACATCTCGAATTTATTCAAAACACGACTTGGCCAGCATACGCGCTGCTTTCGATAACTTCTCTTCAGGACAGTACAGTTATAGGGAAACGTTGGAACGCAGTAGAAATTTAAAACATGTAATCGATAATGTTCGTTCATTTGTGTGGGTTATCTGAGGAATGTGCATAGGGGGAGGGTGATAAGAGACAATGTGATAGGCGGCAGTAAGTGTTTGGTAGAGCCGTTCTAGGGGGAAGGAGAGAGCAGAAATGGCGCGGGGGGTGCATGCAGTTAAGCGGCCGTTGGCCAAGCTAAACGCGGAGCTTGTACGAGGTTCTTTTGTGCACACAAGACCGGCTTCTTCAACCTAATGACAGTCGCTTCTGCTGCTGCTAGTAGACGTTGGCCCAGTGGCTTGGGGTAGTTTGGTGGGACCTTACAAATTACACGGAAAGCTTCGCTGGGGTCCACACTATGCCCGGGGTCCACAAGATGTGCAAGGATGGCACTTTTTATGCTCTTGACTTCCCCTTTGCTCAGCCATACTGGGATGTGTTCTTTTATTCTTTTGGATAAGCGCCGACTCGTGTGACCAATATAACCTGCTCCACAGGATCAAGTAAATGAGTAAATGCACATGCAGGTGGTCTGAGCCGGCAACCTATCCTTGCCTTCGCCTCGTAAAAGAGGGTTGGTTGAGAACGCTATCTGAAGATTCGCTGCTGGGAACGTTTGTGTAACGGCTTGGTTAAGGCGTCATTTCAGGGGTTCACTAGCCAAATCCCCTTGAAAGGGCACTTTGAGGAATAGAGTTTTCTTTTCCACAGTAACCTTGACAGGTTTCACTCGTCTTGCGACAAGATGCTTTCTAATAAACTGATCTGGGTATCAATTCTCTCGAAGTATGTTCTGGATCTTCCCAAGCTCCTCCTCGATACTATCTGCCGTGCAAATTATCTGCGTTGATAGACTGACGTCATAAGTTTGTAGTCACGTTTAAGAAACATTCTACTTATGAGATCTTTTTAAGACTGCACGATGTCCATTCAAATGGTATCGTATCAGTACGTTTATAAACGAAATATTCAATGAGATATATGAACACTATATATTCCTAAGGGCACAGAAACGGTATCATTTTCTTCATTTGGGAAGTATACAGATTGTTCGCAGTTTGCAAAAACTAAGCCCGAGTGCAACGACAGGCCAAGTTCCAAATTATTCGGGAATTTAAAAAAAACTTTGCAACCCACATTTACCTTTTCTTCGAGGACAGCATTTGAAGAATCTGTGAATTGCCATAAAATGAATACAAAAAAATGATATTTTTGGACTTACTGAGTTGTCATTCTGCCAACCCTAACCTTGACCATGGTATGGGAGCATAAAAGGCAAAATATGCACAAATTAAGCACAGACGGACTAAAAACGTGGTCTGTCAAGCCGGTCACACGTATTTCATCGAATTGCTGTTCATCAAGGTTCATTAAATCGGCGTTCTGTCACTGCATTTATTTATACAGGAATCGATTCACGGCCATGCCCCTTGATTTCCGGAAACAGGCTCTCATCTGAAAATTTATAAATGATATCGCAGGGGCTCAACTGTAGAGCACTGAACTAAACGCTAGGCAACCGGAGTCCAGATTCAAATCACAAGATATTAAGACGGAGGAGTTACTAAGCAGCTTACTGACGATCACCATTAAACCAGAAGTGACATTCAAAATCTCCCTTGCCTTCTTCGGCATTCCCCCTGCATATATATATATATATATGGAATGGAACCGACAAAGACAAGGGAGACCGGAATGGCCATTTCTGGCTTATTAGCCGTCATCAGCCAGTCATACCCAATCCCAAGTGTAGCACACCTGGGATTCGAACCCGCAACCTTTGGTATTTGAGTCGAACGCTCTACCATTGAGCCACGGGCTCGTTGTTTGTCGGTTGTGATCGGGAATATGATGATAGTGTGGGGCTCACCGATCTGCTTAAGGAACATGCATGTTCCGTTGTGCCCTGGAGCTCAGACTAGAGCCCTCGCAGGCGGTCTCAAAGCGACAAGTAGCATATGATGGAATGGAACCGACATGGAACCGCTATGCGACCGCCTGCGAGGGCTCTAGTCTGAGCTCCAGGGCACAACGGAACATGCATGTTCCTTAAGCAGATCGGTGAGCCCCACACTATCATATATATATGCGTGTGTTGCATATGTCGGAATTTATGCGACATTTCTCGGGGCCTTAATTATGCGGCGTGACATTTTCATTGACATTTGATGCGGAAAATACCTTCGATCCCCGATATTTGCGGTGTTTGGGCAGCACAGCTACCGGCGAACAGCTGAAATCCGAAAAGACTTGAGACTCCGCTTCAAACTCTTAGAACTGCGGACGCTAATGTTCAAACACAAAGTATACCTTAAACCGTCAACCCAAAACAATTTTAATATTGTTTCAAAGTCATCTTACAACGTTGCACTTAAATATATATGGCTTCCAGCTACGCTTTAAAATGCCTACAATTAATAGTAGTAAATATACGATTCCCGGGTGGTATATCAAAAGAAGAAGGGGCGTTCACCGGGAGAGGCTTACTCTGTGTTTGACGTTTCGGTTAGTCGTTTCATCTACCCATCTTCAGAGATTGGAAATTCAGTCTCACAGCTCTCATTTATGCCACCGTTTGCCGTATGCGTATTAACCGGCTACGTATAAGCCAAAGGGTGGCAAATAATGAGCCTTGAGCCGGCATTTTCAGTCTCCGAAGATGGGTAGGCAGACGAAACGACTATCCAAAACTTCAGACGGAATAAATCTCGCCCAGTAAACGCCCATTTCGAAAACTAATCAATTTACCCCTATATCAAGGCACGCACATTTAATATGTTTAGTTAAGGGCTGTGAAGACGCTTTATTTGAAAAGTATTATTCAAAATTTTCAGCAAAAATGACTCCATTCACTGTGACCAAAAGATAAATTAATGAATGACGCAAGAGTCCGCAGCTTTAACGCAAAAGTGAACACCTAGTATTGGGACAGCTGAAGCCTCATTTTTTGTATTTCTGTCTCTTGCCACGTAAAGTATCATGTCAGAAATGATAAAACGAAACGCTTATATGCTAATGTACGGCAAGCGATATATCGGAAGCTTCGATGCATAGGACTACAAAGACGTCTCAGAAATTAGTCCAAAATTTGAGCACTAACTTGCTTGCAATGCCGTTGTAGTATGATATAAACTAAAAAAAGAAAATACCAACAGCTGCAGCAGAAGAGGGCTTTTGGAGGGCACGTTTTAAAATCAGCACATCTTTTTTAAGCAAACCAGGAAAAATACCTGGAGAACAATACAGAATCAGGGAGAGAATGCAGGGGGGTTGAGGTGTGTGGCAGGAATGTAAACGACGAATGTAACAAAAACATTTACGAAGATAAGTGAAAGAGGTTTCACTATGCAGAGAGAATGAGAGAGTTGATGACAGGGCAACACCAACGTACCGGAAATTGGATACCTCGTTGGAAAACATGTCCAAAGATTCAGGAATGGGTGAGGGTCAGAAGTACTGGACTGATTTCTGATTGAAAAGACGACTTGATGAGCATGAGCGCTGCTTTCGATAACTTCTCTTCAGGTGAGTACAGTTATAGCGAAAGGTTGGAACGTAGAAGAAATTTGAAACATGAAATCGATAATATTCGTCCGTTTGGGTGGGTTGTCTAAGAGGTGTGCGTAGCGGGAGGATGATAAGAAATAGTGTGATAGGCGGCAGAGAGTGTTTGGTAGAGCCGTTCTAGGGGAAGGGGGAGGACAGAAATGGCGTGGGGAATGCATGCAGTTAAACGGTTGTTGGCCAAGCTAAGCGCGAAGCTTGCACGAGGTTCTTTTGTGCGCACAAGACCGGCTTCTTCAACCTAATGGCAGTCACTTCTGCTGCTGCTAGTAGACGTTGGCCCAGTGGCTTGGGGTAGTTTGGTGGGACCTCATAAATTACACGGAAAGCTTCACTAGGGTCCACACTATACCCGGTGTCAAAAAGATGTGCAACGACGGCATTTTTTATGCTCTTGACTTCCCCGTTGCTCAGCCATACTGGGAGGTGTTCTCTTATTCTTTTGGGTAGGTGCCGACTCGTGCGACCAATATCACCTGCTCCACAGGAGCAAGTAAATGAGTAAAAGCACATGGTTATTAATTACGAGACCATTTTCCAATGACCAGGCTCAGATGGGATCCAAGCCATTTCCCCCCTAGATGTTTCATGGCTGTAGTTGGCTTAGCTCCTCCCCCACATTTTCTTTCCTCTGAAGTTTTAAGCTAACGCATTGACCTGATTATTCCTTACGTTGTCCTCTGACCCTTGCTGTTATGTTTTTTTTATTTGCTGTCCACTTTCATTCGTTATCTGTGTTATGCAAAGACGGTTTGCAGTTGATAAGCCGTCATGAAATTTGCTGGTACCAATAAATCCTGCTTAATACGCCTGTTTTAAAAACTGTAGTGTGTCCGATTTTTAAGAGAGTGATGAACAACCATATCATCAGGATACTTAACACACAGATAGCCGTTTGGCGATCTCCACCATCTGGGTGAAGGAAGAAGGGACGAAAGGATAAGAGCGAACCATTAAGGGTTCCACAATTATTGGGAAGAACAAAAGACTTTCGTTCATCGCACCGGATATGTTGATTGTTGGAGGTAAAACAATGTCTGAGCCAAAAAGCATTCCACCAGGAGCGTAACAGGCGACTTTTTTGGCAGTAAGAGGTGACGCGGGAGAGCATTGAAGACAGAGTAGCAACGAAATGCGCATGCGTACGCACAACAACCCGTGAATCACCACACCAGCAGCATCTAGAGTACTACACCTGGTCGTATATTTGCAAATTTTTAAATAATTTGTTATTATAACATTGTATGTAGTCTCAAAACTAAATGAAAATAATAAGTGAATATTTTAGATAGGCTCTGCGACAAATTGGGCAACTGTTGCCACCACATTTGTTATCCTAAAAACACCTTAAGTCTACGGTAGTTAACTGTTCTTATCAGCATTTTTACAGTGGCCATAAATGTCGAGGCTTGCTAACAAAATCACACATGAAAAATTAAACGATCTCCAGAAAAACAAAGATGTCCTCATAATGAGACTATATAAGGGAAGGGGCGTTGTCTCAATGGACAGAACATATTATATTATGAAAATACATACATTCTGCTGCCCACATCAAAAACCCAGCAAAGTAGAGCTAGAAACACAGTTTGAAAACCTCCTTAATCAAACTCACATACTCCAGCAAGTTTTGACAGACAGCGTACAATACCTTAAGTCTACGTTAGTTAACTGTACTTATCAATATTTGAACAATGGCCAGAAATGTCGAGGCTTACTAATAAAGTCGCACATGGAGAAATTACAAGATCTCCGGCAAAACAAAGATGTCCTCATAATGAGACCAGATAAGGGAATGGGCGTTGTCTTAATGGACAGAACAGATTATCTTATGAAACAACAAGCAATTCTGTCGGACAAGGAAAAGTTTATGAAGACAGAAAAGGAGAAGGATCGGACTGATGAGGTAGAAGCACAACTGACTGAATGTTTGAAAAGACTTCAAACGGAAGGTCTTCTAAGCGAACATGACCTAGCGCACCTCCATCCCATCAGCACACATGTACTTCGATTGTATGGCTTACCGAAGATACACAAAGATGGCACACCCGTTCTTCCCATCCTAGATATGAGTAACTCGCCGTAAAATGCAATAGCAAAATTGTTAGCGGACAAACTTAAGCCCATACAGGATCAGCTAGCGCCACATAGCTACTGAGGTACCTTTGAGTTCGTTGAAGGCATTAAAGACCTCGACCTGAACGGCATGGCGATGTTTTCATTGGATATCTCGTCTCTTTTTACGAATGTGCCAGTCACGGAATTCATTACTTATAAACAACAAGATATAGGAATACAATTGAAAGCACTCAATGAACTCTTATTAAGATGAGCATTGAAGTGCAGTTCCTATTTAACAACATTTTGTACGGACAGATAGACGGCGTAGCTACGGGCTCACCTTTTGGCCCAATTCTGGGGAATATTTTCATGGGCAAGGTGAAAGCTATTCAACTTCGCCTGCAGATAAACCGTCTAAAATGTTATCTGCGCTAAGTGGAAGATATCTTTGCTGCTGCATTGAACAAACGGACATTTAATCTGTAATGGATACCATAAATCAGGTGACCCGTCAATCAAATTTACAGTGGAGGAAGAACCATCCGGATCGCTCCCTTTTCTGGACATGCTTCTGAGTAGAAGGCCTGACGACAGTATTCGATGTAGTGTCTATCGTAAGAAGACATGGCCCGGACAATACACCCATTTTGGGAGTTTCGTGCCACTGAACGTTAAGCGTAATTTAGTGTGCTGTCTGAAACAAATGACGAAAAGGATTTTCTCGGCCGATAGCATTGACGAAGAGGTTAGGATTGTAGAAAGCACTTTTTTGCAGAATGGATATCCAGCTCGATTTATTACTAAGAATATGACCAAAAGAGCACCAAAGCCGCTGGTGCTAATGGCAAGCAAGAAACAACTATTCATCAGGGTCCCATTTCAAGGGAACAGAACACGTGAGCTCTTAAGGTTGTAGAAAGCACTTTTCGACAGAATGGATATCCAGATAGATGTATTGCTAAGAATATGACCGAAAGACCTCCAAAGCTGCCATTGCTATCGGCAAACAAGAAACAACTTTTCATCAGGGTCCCATTTCAAGGGGACGCAGCAAGTGAACTCCTACAAAGGTGCCTAAGCCAAGCTGTGTCGAGCACCTTTACAACAGCCGATGCCCATGTACTGTTCTCGACTACTCAAATCCTATACTGATGGGGCAAGGACAAACTGCCAGCCCAGACCACCTCAGTGTGCATTTGTTATTTTTCCTGCTCCTGTAGGGCAGAATATATTCGTCACACGAGCCGGCGTTTGTCCAAAAGAATAAGCGAACACCTTCCAACATGGTTAGGAAAGGGGCAGATAAAGAACATAAACAGCTCTATCCTCGTGTAGATACCCAAGAGGCCTTCCGGGTAATTTATAAGGTCCCTCAACCTATTCAAAATTCCTTGGACAGCATCTGTTGGCTACGACAGAAGCAGCTGAAATCAGGCTAAACAAACCGGTACTGTGCGATCAAGAGAACTTTATACAGGCACCGCAATTACCGTGACCGAAGGCCACTGAATCAGACGCCCGCATATAATTACCTGTCCCGGCGGCCGCCATTCCTCTGATGATGACCAGAAAACGGACCGCAATTTTGCTTCTTTCCCCCCCTCCCTCACCCCACCCTGACAACAGAACAACTAGCTCTACTTATCCACATATTTGACTTAGTTACACAGAGATATAAATGTAACAGGCCTGACGAGAATTTATCAAAAGCTAACATATGCTCACCGAATTGTCTTTTGAATTTTTAAGTGGGAATTTCTCTATCCTAGATTGGAAAATTTCGACCAGGCAGGTAATTACCTGTTCAGGACTTCCATCATCCACTCAGAGTTCTTCCACTGCCAGCAACCTGTGGGTCAGTGTGTGCCACATGTGTCTGCATGAAAATCGGCAGCAAACCACCACAGACCAAACAGCCTCTTTCCACCGACCCATACTCCACGGCAGTTCGACCGTCGTTTTCGGTAATGTCCTCCGTATGCCACGCAGCAGGGTGGTGCAGGGACAGTGACTTGCGCTGGAATATAGTGAGAACGGACTTGCACTGCATCTACCTCAGTCTCTGTTCCACTCTCCTACCTGGACCTGGGGTCAATACAGAGTCAAGAAGACTTGAGGCGGGAGAGGGTGCAGGTGGCTGGTGTGGCCAGAGTCACCACAGGGCGTGCCACCACACCTGGCTCAGATCCCACTGAGTGGGAGTGCCATAAAGGCCACATTAAGAAGGAGCCTTTGCAGCCTGACTCTCGGTCCAACAGTCAAGCACTCCACACACTAGGCCGACCACGCGGTCCGACTTATGCCCGTCAGTTGAAAACCTTCCAAGTCACGGCTTTTAGCGCACCGTGCTAGCTTCAGGCGCTTCAGATTATTTATAGTGAGTGGGAGATGCGCTGAGCGGTCGACCTCTATCCCCCACCCCAATAATCAGACCACCGTTCGAGCCGGTCAGTTGTATTATGCGGGAGTGGGCGCATTGATTGACAGCGCAGGCAAACATTATGTAGGCCTGCGCCCTCTCCCGCCCCCGGTCTTCTTGACTCTGTCTTGACACCGGCCCAGACGCGGGAGTGGAACAGAGAGTGAGGTGGATGCAGTGCAATTCTACTCTCACTAGCACAAGTCACTGTCAGTGCACCATCATACTGCAGATCATACAGTGGACATCGATGAAATCGACGGTTAAACTGTCGGTATGCGATGGGCGTCAAGTCAACGACTGGACAGGGCCTCAGCACAAGACAACTCTTATCGGAAGAGAGCAGAATAAGGTACATTTTGAGGTGCTCTTCCTCGTAAGTTTTCGGCTCATTTCTCATTATGGCAAATTTAAATTATCATGACGTGATAAACGTTTTGATAGGATGGCTACCAGAAGATGATGGCCAGGCCATTCTTTGGAATTAGGATCAGGCTTCCAGTTGCCTTCTTACTTCGACTACTGAAAAACTCACACTTGCGAGGTATCCCAGCACTACCTATTGCAATGAAAACTGACATGAAGCAGATGGAGTGATGTTCGCGTAAAGTGGATATTTATCTTTTCAGCCTGTGAGCTCACGCCCACACCTCTAATGGCTTTAATTTTGCCCTGCTTTAGGAATACGACGGGTGTGGGAATTGAGGGGTGAGATTGATACAGAGCAGGCCTGCTTCAAAATTCTGCAGGCAAGCCAGAGATGTACACTGATAAACTTGGTTGCCTGCAAGTGCCAAGCTGTCCGGCTAGCTTTGAGTTCGGCGCATCTACGAACTTAAGGAGGGAACGTAGAAACACTTTGAATTGGCAAGATCTCGAACAAAAACTTGGAAGATGTAAGGATAGCGATCGGCTGCGTCGTCTGAGCATAAACGTAGTCTGATCATAGCAGATGTTGAGGTCTGTTAGAGAATTAGGTTAGCCTGGTCGTCACCTGGCGAAGTCTAACTTGATAGCTTGGGAAATCCTGCTTGAGCAATCGGCTTACTCTATCAGATTTGGTGGTTTCCATACTTTGCGGTAGGTTGGGAGGTTAACTTGAACCAAATATGGTTAAATCCCCGTCTTCAGGTGGGGCCTTTTACCTCATGTAGTTAGAGCGTTGTCGATAATCAAGCTTTGCTCTTTCTGTCGTGGGGTCGAGTCCCATCGAGCCCGCCGAGTTTAGCACAATTGACTCAAAAAAGCTACTAAAATCTGTCGAAAACATAAACTAAATATAGATATACTGTAATGGTCAGCTGTGATTACAAACTTGTCTGCAATGGAGAAGCTGTTGGTCACAATGAAGAACGTTTCAGCATCAGAAATCATAAAAAAATAAATGTATATTGAATTAGCTGGTGCATTAGTTTTAAAGGAGATCCCTGTGGATGTCCGGGCATGCAGTTGTGTGGGAATTAACAACGGAGATGTTTCATGCTAGCTAGTATTGTAAACCCCGTTAAATAGTCTTTTTGTTTACAGGCGTGGTTAATTATTTTACATTGTACGTCATTTGTTTAGGCGCCTATGACCATCTGTTGTTCTCCTTCCCCCAACCGCCTCTGCTCAAGGTCATTTTGCGTCAAGATCATCTGCATTAACTGAAACTGCTACCGGATACACTGCACTGCTCGACTAAGGCCGGAGCACGATTTTGCGTCCAGATGACCACAACTGTCGGCCTTCACTCGTGCAAAACAACACGCTACGTGGACAGCAGACCATAGAGCTTGCTCTTAAAACAATAAGCCGATATCGTAGACTCCCACACCCTCCCAAACACTGGTTGACCTAGTTACCAAAGTACTTTTGTGGTGAGCCTACAAGGCTACCAAGTAAAGAGTCATTAGGCCCACCTGAGAGTCTCAACTTTTTCCAGCACGACAACTGGCTCGGGTAGTTTAGTTTCAGTCTTAGGCAGTCTGCTGGGAGGAGAAACCAGCCATCAAGTAAAATTCGATGGATTTTGCCTTCGGGTGGCATCGGTGACTGGGAGGCCCTATCGCTAGTTTGGAAACCAAAATCAGTAACTGTAAGTTATGTATAGCACTACGAAAGCCAGAAACCCTAGGGCCGTGTTTTATTTTATGCTCGATGATGGAAAAGTGTGCAATTCGCGAATATTTCACGCCAGCACACTTATCCTAACAAAATCTGTGGGGTTGAAACCGACAACGAAGTCATCCCAGAGCTGTTAAGCCGCTATCCGCTATGGCTGGCAAATCTTTGGAGCTTTTATAAAAAATGCTCACAATCGAATTCGCAAATTCAAAGAGCAGAAAGAACAACATTACAATTTCACAAGACCGTATAAGCCTTATATTACCCACTGTAATGCCTCACCCGTAAAACCCCTAAATCAGAGTAGAAGTGTAGGCCTCATCCTCTTACACATAGGGAAATCATCGATATCGTAGTCAACCAACATAATTGAGCAGTCGAAGCAAATGAGTAATACGGCCTGCTACTGACACCCTTGCTCAAAGATCCCTGGCCTGGCACTTCGACCGTCACAAAGGAAAGTCCAAAGCATGCGCCACGGAGTGAGCACAGCACCAGTTCCTGGCGACTGAATTAGTTTACGGTGAGGCAGCAGCATCTGCGGTACTCTCTTCTCCCTCACCCATCTTGCTTTAATGGCAAGACAGTGTCAAGACGGTCACAGATGAGCTCGAACACAGGGGCCGCCAGAGCTAAATAGCTCGTCTACGCGTGCCTCACACGATCCGCTCTTCACTACGTGTACGAGACTTTCACGCGGGCTACTTGGAGCTCACGTGCGTTAAAGTGCCATAGAGGTCATAGGAAGAAGAAACCACTGAGCCGGACTCTCAGAACTGAGAAGGACTGAGCTACCCCGTCGGTTGGTAACCTTCTAAACCATGCTTCATGACACATCGTGATAGATTCGCGTATATCAGATTTAGTAAAGCGAGGAATGCGATGAGTATTTTCGTAGAGATGAATGCTCCAGTGTTGCCATAATGCTCTCTTTCCTCTCACGCGTACCTGTCCGAGCCTGTCAAGCAACTGAGACCTCACACCACAATTTCAGGAGACACAGGCACACTAGCTTTGCCATTTCTTCCAGTGACAGCAGTTCCTCATTCTGCTATCGTCCATACTCTCCTATTAACTGAGACTTGGGCCGATGATTGTGACGCATCAGGCACACCTGCTACGTTGGAGACCACAGTTCACGACAAAATGTCACATTGGCAGAGACAGCTTAATAATGCCGACAAATACGAGGAGGCTGGGATTAGGCAGGACTGGCCGATGACGGCTAATGAGCCTGTCGGCATTGCTTATCCGCCTCTACTAATATTACTAGCCGCTATGCGGCTGCTGGTTGGGCTCGAGAATGAGGTCCAAGGCAGAGCGGGATGAGTGAGTTCTGTTAACGATCGGTGAGCGTTCATCACCGAATGCCACGTTGGCAATTAGTCAAAAATGGGTACTTTATCATACGACATGGTAGCAAGATGATAGGGCTTGAACGGAGCCGTTCTAATGGTAGGCTAGGGTGAAAGGGGACGGTGCTGTGTGCGGGACGCCGGGGTTCAATGGGTCGCGGGAAGGGAATGAGAATTAAACTGACAAGGGACGTGAGAAGGAGTTTGAGGGTCGGCATGTTAGCTGTCTTGAAATTCTGTTGGACGGGTTGATGAAATTTGGAGGCCAGGGCAACAGCTTGAAAGCCGCCGCCCCTACCCCTCCTTCAGACAGACGTCGAGGTCAGCTCTCCATACGCAACTCTGACAGTTAAGTCAACGTCCGTTTGAAGACCGCAGTGCACTTAAATCTGCAAAGGACAACTCTGGCGGTGATCTAGATTGTACTCTAACGAAGTCAAGCCGGATAATTTCGCTCACATTGTTCCTAAAAATGCGTATTTTTGTAACCAATATAACCTGAGTAACAAAGTGGACGCATATGATTGAGGTTTGAACAGGCAGTCTGTTTTCGCCTTCATTATTTTTTAACTGTTTATGCATCCATGCTGCTATTCGAATGAATGGAATTATCTGAATTAGGTTTACTCGGTGTTTACTTAATTATGGTGGGAATAACTAATGGCCTCTCCGACAGCACAGGGGAATAAAAGCTACCCCCTCGCCATAATATATTGTGGTACATTTGAAGACGTGTACCAAAACCCTAAACTTAACCGTAACTCTAAGCCCAAACTTAACTTTACCTCAACCCAAACCCTAACAGTTACTTTAACACAAATCATAACCGACATCCTCACCCCAACCATAGCCGCACCTTAATTCTCCTGAAATTTGGCGCAAGGCACATAACCGATCCCCATCATTACTTTTGTTCAATTTTATATGGGAATCGAAAAGAGGTAAAAAAATAACAATTAAATATAATGATAATATTTTAACTCGAAACCTAGACAGCAGTTTTATTTCGTAGTGGACACTACTCAACGCACAGTAAAACAACTAACTCGGACTTACAATACATTTACACTGTTTTGTAAACAAAATCGCGCGCGCTGTGGCGTGAACACATAGGCAAACCTAAATAAAACACATTTGAAATTAAATAACACCACAAGAACAATGTTCGTTGGTGTAAGAAGAATAAATCAAAAAGGAATATTTCTAAGAGAGTAAAGAAAACAAAACAGCATAAAAGGTTAAAAAATAGATTAAAACTACAAAGGCGACAATGGAGCACCAGTTTCTGAAAAAGTGAAACCACAATCTGAAATAGGACTTTCGGCCGCTAGCTTTCCTCTCCATAGATTTAGAGAAAATGTCCTGGAGAGAAGTTACTATTCTAGTACCGAAGGCAGACATTTCCCAGTCCACAGTAACGGGAACCTCCAGTACAGCCCGAATCATTCTCCGTGGTTGACACTTCACTCACATGCTTTGATGGATTTGAACTGCTGATGCGTTTCCAACTCCAGAAAGCGCGTCGTCGCAGCTGCGCTGGATCAAAACGGAGATCCAATTGACTCACTGCAGACGCTTATCGGGCCGCTGAGGTTCCCCGCCGTACATGCGTCCGGTGGCAGGCCTTTATGCTGCGTCTGCCACTGTACCCAGTGTCGGTCCGAGATGATTTGCAGTTTCGGACAGTTGACTAGTGTATGAGAGAGGGCTGAGAGCGAGAGAGAGAGAGAGAGAGAATCTGACACCGTTTAAGATTTCAGGGGACTGTTCATTGAGGGTGGACCGGGAAAGACAATGTACGGTCATTCATGATTGTGCACTAACGGTAAACGCGAAAGAAACATGCATTTTGAAATGTCTTCCTGCATTCAATCTTTATTCAAAAGTTATTCTTCGCATAGTTATTTCGGCTTCTAATCAAGGTGTTTCTTTCATCCCGCCAAGACAGCTTAGACACATATCCTTAATTTTTGCAAACACACGTTCGTAGGTGCATCTGATGGGCAACTGTAAGTTCGATCATCTTCATGTGGCATCGATGCAATCTCCACTAATCCTTGTCTGGTCATACTACTCCTTTTCAATCGCTCTTAATAGGCATACAATAAAAGTTCAATTCTACATTTCAAATTCACTCCAACCCCAAGAGCCATTAATAACCTTTCAGGCTAGCTAGAGTATGTGACCTAATTAAGGAGAGGTGACGATGGAAAATGAGACAGTCACTCATGGGCAAGTGAAATTCTCCACATTTTATTTAGTCACCTAACATATTCCGGAAAATTTTCGTGTTACATGCAGATGTTTAGAAATACTTTAATCAGCCAACATGTTTACAAATTTAAGCGGAAATCTAGGTTGCCTTTTATTATGATGATTTCTTATGCTAATAACTTCCCTAGAATAAGTTAGAGTCCCAACGCATGAATAATATATACTCGTGAGTTTTTCCAAATGGAATTTGCCGCACTCGAGAATAGCTTTTATTCTCTACGTTAATCAGGTTGGCTTTAGAAAACCATACGTTTTATCGATTTTAAAAAAAAGTCAGATTTGCAAATTTATGCGAGTTCGTGTTCGTAATAACTCATGGCACTCTAGCACAACAAAGACCTAGAAAGAAATTTGACGGAAGATATGTTTTGTAAATATACAAAAAATAGTATGTTTGCGATTGCACCTGACAATTCTACTTAAATTTATTAATCACTGACCGGCCTATCCACATGACAAAATGTTATTCTTGTGACGTCTCTGTCCGCGAAATCAAGTGAAAAACTTCCAAACCCTATCTAAAACAATGAAAAAAGCAAAAATACAGCCAATCATCGAGTCAGAATCCATATTCAAGCTGTAGGCTGTTGGCTAACCACCATTCTTGACAGTAAATTTATTCTTGAAAGGTATTTAAATTCAAACTTTACTAAAATATTATTTTCAGACGCTATTCTAATTGTGCTGCTCTATTTACTCGCTTTTTGCATGGTCAGACTTTCTGTACATCTAAACCTTAAGTTTACTCAGCTAAAACAATTTTCGAAATTTCTGAATTTTCCGCTTTTCGTACAAAAAATTTGTATTTCCAAATAACGTAATATTAGTAAAGAATTTAAGCCTATTTGAATACTTCGTTTAACCCACTTATGAAAAACTCGGCAGTCCCGATGGGATTCGAACCCACGCCAGCAAGGGAAAGGCTTTAGTACAGCCAACGCTCTATACAACTGGGCTACGAGGCCCAACCTGAAGCCGTGAGTTTAATCACACTTGGGTCAAGTTACCCACCCAGCCTACTGAAACGTATGGAATCCACCACCTCTGATAAGATAAACTAAATATCAAAGCAGGATTTCCTAAGCAATCCATCTAGAATCCACCAGATGGCTACCAGGCACAATTAATTAATTAATACGGGGTTTTGACAGATTTGAATAATTAATTTGACAAAATCTGTCAAATCCCCTGTTAAATAATTAATTGTAAACAAGGTTAAAAGTACAGGGAGCTCTAGTCGATATTTTAGTGGAAGGAATGCGCGTTTTTTGAAAAGGTAGGAGGTACAGAAGTCATCCTATTTCAGTACGATCTCTAATCAGTCATCTGTGGTTACATCACAATGAACAGCGATAAGGACAAACGGGCTCTTTGAATAAAAAGGCCTGTAGTATGTGTGACAGGAAAGGAGCAGGCGCAAGCCAAAGGGCTGTGAACTTTCACCTTCCTTGGAGGACACAAATTGGGGGAAAAGTCAGAAAGTACGTTTTGCTGTACCCTTGTAAGGCTATTAACTACATCCATCATTTGCACGACGAAAACTTCGTTTCTCCAGGTAAACCTATTTATTGGTCTAAATTGAGTTTTTCATTGACAGAGGTTGTTAAGGTTGGGCGTAATTTTCTAACTAAAATAGATCTAGTAGCATGGGACCTGCAGATGGCACGAGACTAATTTCATTAGAGTTGGATCGATGCCTGTACTGACAAACAATATCCCTCGCAGCGATTGGCTCATATTAGTCGAGGCAGGTCAGATGCGCCAATACGGCGCAAGACCTAAAATATCAGCTTTCGGGTTGGTTAGAGTAGAACTACCCAATCGTCTGTTAGAAGGCTAAATTCACTGCTCATAAAGGCCGGCTCAACCGCTCGTCGGACAAATTCTATGACCAGCATGTCTTCAGCCGGTAAGTCGGTCAGATAAGAAAGTAGGCCTATTATATGCAATAATCGGCCTTTTTATAAATTTCAGTGAGTTCTATCTAACTGAAACGCAGATGAAATATAAGATTTATTTGACAGTGCAAAGTTAGTTAGTTTTTGATGTAAAAACAGGCAGGAGCCATAATAAGTGAACTCGAGATAATTTAATGAAACAATTCTACTTGACCTAGAGGATGGATGTTTTTGTCCAGATGAAACCAAAGTCTATGTTGATAAGGTTTTGATGGGACATAGATAGACCACTCTACTTGCCTACGGTCATGTTCGAGTATTTTTAGGCAACTTGCGAACAGTACATATTGTCTTATTCCTGGGCACCAGTTTGTAAATAAAATTACGGACATATTGTCCAGGAAAATTGTGCTTACTGCAGCTGTTATTCCAAGAGGTCTTCAGTGGTCCGTTTAAGACAAACGTACCATTCCGAAATGATATAGTTCAGAATTGCTGTATCAAAGATGCTAAACTGCATTGACTGGGTTATGCTCGCTTCCACAGACCGAGTCTAACTATGTGTACTATATCTCTGCTGCAACGAAATTATCTCAGCGAGCCAGCTTCGACTCAAAAACATCCTCCGTCCCCCCAAAATAGCATGTTAAATCCTTGTACAATATAAGTTTACAAGTATAAGTATATAAGTGTACTAAAACGTATGGGGAGACCGGGCGAAGTGTTTCTGTCTTTTCTGTATGCTTTTTGTCCACTTCAAGTTTGCGTTCACAAATGCTCTATCTTCTGTTTGCCCAGAGCACAAGCACTGCCCAGAGCACGAGAAAGGGCATGACCACAGCCACGGCCACGAGCACGGCTCCGAGGAGTGCAAGAAGGTCTGTGCAGGTGAGAAGGGCTGTCACGTAGACTGCCACAAGCCCGGCTCTGGACACCCCAATCCGACCGGCTGTCACGAAAAACACGCGGAAGGCGATTGCAAGCAGGCCGCCAAAGAGTGTCATGGCTGCTGCAAGTAACTGCTGCTCTCTCCAGAGAAGCATCAGCACTACGGCTGCCGCCGCCGCCGCCGCCGCCGCCACCCAACGTGGTGGTCCTACCGCATTTCCTTGCTTTAATCTGTTCGTTTAAACCAAACACCTCGTTGGTTCCTTTTAATAATACATGAACCCACCTGTTAAGATCTTAACAGTTTTGCGCGTTTTGGTTTTCTTCCCATTGACATACCATGGCACTAAAACCTTTATCTGGACTCCGTTGGACCTCCTGTGCGTGTCGTAGGGCGTGATCGGTATCAGCTTACGTACATTGTCGGTCAAGTTAACTCTCAGAGACAGCCTAAGGCTACATACAGAAGGCTCTTTTCGCAGATCAGTATGAGCGAGGCACTTCAGGGCGGCAAACGGTTTCACTCGGAAGAAATGTCCGCGTTCAAAAGGCGACCTGGTAGCCAGAACTGCAACTCCTTGGTCCTATTAAGCATCGAGTGAGAACTGAAACTCCTTGGTCCCATTAAACACCGAGCTATGGTAGGAGAAGTAACTTAGCAGAGAGGAGGGACCAAAGAAAATGCGGGGAGATTGATACCATCTGTTTTGGGTTTGCTCTACCAGTCATTCAGCCAGTCATAACTCTGACTACCAGCTGGGACTGGAAACACGAGCATGCAATCGTACACGGCGCAGGTAGTCTACGGACGGGGGGTAGCTTGTTTGCTTCGAGAAGCCAAAAGTTTGGTGTGCGCTCATTCCTGATTGAATAAAATTTACTTCACCAGACGTGCGAGGGATCAATGAGAGTTAATTCAGTGGACAATCTAGATGGGAATTGCTTTACAATTATAGGCAAACTAAAGTCACCGACGGTGGCGTTCACGTGAGAGGTGAGACTGCGCATCCGCTCGAACTCCCGTTCAGGTTTTTAGCGGGGTTTCAAACACTACATGCTCAGGAAGTATTAATCGCAAAGAAATGGCAGACTGGAGGGATCATCCCTGATCTATTCTCCATTGCTAGACGGGCAGATGTTCCCAAACTATGGGCTGAGAAGATACGAAAGTTCAAGACCACACCCAGGCAGTGAGTGAGCCGTTGTCAACTGAATAAATTTAGTTCTTTAAAATGTACGGAGGATCGGTGGTGCAAGTTAGATCGGAGAGAGCGGGATCATTAGGCCAAAACACGCGAAGTAGAGTTGTTCAGCAGCATAGCCGCAGTTGTATGCTCCACTGAATGCAAGTGACAATATTTATCATTTGCAACTGTTCTGAACGATAGCACCTATGCTCGTTTGAGCGATATTATGCGGATCCTTTGAGATATCGATGATATCTACGATAAGTCAGCCGTCATTTCCGGCGAGGTTGGCTCAAGGACAAGAACTGGCGCGGGAATTAGTGATGATAGACTTGCTCAGCATCTTCCATTCTCCGCCTCTCCCAACTGAGCCCAGTGTCAGGACAAGTCAAGGAGACCGGAGGTGGAATCAGGCGCACGTGTGGCGTGAGCCTGCGGCTCAGCGTGCCACCACACCGCTCCGTGTGCGGAGGTCGTTATGGGGTGCGCATCCCCAGTAACGCCTGTCATGCTCTGATCTGCTCCCCGTGTTGATACAGTGCGTCTACCACGTGGCCCATTTAGGGCCAAACAATATATAGCGAAAGTGACGCGCACCCTGGTAAGTTAATGTTCCTGTTCGTTTTCCTGCTCGCGCGCTTGATGGAAAGTTGGCCTCAAAATAAGCAAAACCACCAATTAAATCAGAGGCTTCTCTGTCCACCATCCGACCGGACAGATACCTCAGCCCATTAAATATGGGGTTGTAATATTTGTTTTGGATACATCTATACATGGAAACTCGCCAGTCTTTGGTGTGTCCAAGGTCCACTATCCTCCCTTTTCGGGGGATGTTTCGGGGATTTTCGGCACAGGAAGGGCCCCAGAAGCCAACCGGAGTATTCCCAAAGTTTTTGCTAGGTCAGTGCCCTCATCGAACTTTGCGAGATGACAGATGGTGTGCTTATCCCAGCCCTCCGCGATGACTTTCGCTTAAAAAAGTAAGAGTTCGCGCATTTCAGAGCTAGTGTTGACTGAATGTCGTTTCATTATCCGCCAATAAATAAGTGGCAGATTCGTTTTCAGGGCGAGTCGACGATGAAAAGTTGGCTATGGCAGCTCAATCGTCGCTACTGGTAAGTTTCAGCCCTACCACACGAGGTGGTCACAGTCGCGACAGGCATGTGATTCTATTTATAACGAAGCACACCTGACCGCAATTGCCCTTTCCACATCCACCGTCTTCCGGCAGCCACACAAATTAGCTATGATGAAACGTGTGTGAGGGCTCGGTGGCTGACCAGTCAGGACAGCTCACCTATGCATACCATCTCTGCGCCACCTGTACCCGGTTCCATTGAAATAGGCCACGACCGAACTTCGAAATCATCCACCTTTGCTGCAAACGCTGCGCATCCCCTGACCACCTCTACCCAATGGGACACGAATGAACACAAGTTCAGACAGTTGCAACCACCGATAATTCTGCAGTCGTAATTCAACCATCCACAAAGTAACCGATCACCCCGGTGACTTAACGCTCGCAGCACGTGAGTCTGCACCATGAATAATATCCGCTAGACTAACGAAAACAGCAGCATAACGGCCAGCAGAGATGTAAAAATCAATAGTTAAACTCTTACAACCTGGTCATCGAACACGCATTTTATCCGGGGAGCCGTTTGCAGCGTTTTGTCCACAGCGTTCAAACGAAAAAGACCGCTAGGGAAAAGGGCGAGAATATTAAAGGCCAGTTAGTTCGAAAACTCGGTACAGTACCTCCCTTCGAGACCAAAGGGCGGCGTAAAACGAAACCGAAGGAGATACACAAGTCTAAACACAATGAGTAAGTAGGTGACCAGGGAAGTGAATGCGACGTTCATTGTGGGTGATAATATACAGGAGTAGCAGAAAAGCGAGGTTGTGTCGAGGATTGGCTGTTTGTGTTTGATGAGGAAGTTTCAGTTGATGGCAACGGACATGATAGAAGAAGTAGTAGACGGGAGGGAGAGATAAAGGCTTGGAAAACAGGGAAAAGGGGACCCCAGAGCTCGCCCGGCGGAGTCGGACGGTCCATGCTCACGACCTTCTCAAGATTTCCATGCATGTATTGTCTCAAGCATCATCTCGGGTTTCCACACAGACTAGTGCCCTCATCCTGGTAGCTTTCTTTTCTCTCTGCTAACTAATACCTGAAAGACTAACTCTGATGGTCAGATCATGTCAACTGCCTCAGTAGTGGCCTGCAGGTGCACGGGCATCCGACTGACTAGCCGGTGGAAGACAACTTCCGATTATTTGCTCCCAACCAACTGCACAGGCCTGAAATAAATTTTCTCAACTAATTTGGACTCTGGATTTCGAAGTGGGAATCTTCCGAGGACCCACTATCATATCTGGCAGTCAGCCACTGAAATCAGGTCGTGAGGCCGCTTCAGCACACATCATTCGCGCTATGGTCTGGCTCACGCGAGAGTCACCTACTGAGGGCATTGTTGACTTTCGACATCCACATCGGACCAACTAATCGACCTGCGGAGTAGATGTACAACGCTCCAAGTATTTAGCGATAGCCTTCTTCTATTGTTTATACTAATAGCCGCTGTGCGGCTGCTGACGAGTCTCGAGGGAGAGCCCCAAGGCAGAACGGGACGAGTGGGTCCCTTAAGCGATCGGTGAGCACCTATCCATCAATTTGCACATTATCGATCTAAAGCAGCCAGACTACGAGCCGGTGGCTTAATGCTTAGAACATTGGACTTCTAACCAACCGGTCGCGGGTTCTAGCCTCAGGTGGCACAACACCTTGGGTTGGGTATGGCTGGCTGATGACGCCTAATAAGCCAGAAATGGCTGGTAATGCTCCTCTGGCTCTCATACTTGCCACAGTGTGACTGCTAGCGGGGCTCGAGAGTGAGCCCCGAGGCAGAACGGGATGAGTAAGTCCAATAACTGATCGATGAGCCCATACCAACCGGTTCCCTATGTCTCCATGACTGAATTTAAGTCATTTAGCGTGTTTGGAGCACGTTCAAAATAGGGATCTCTGCTGTGCGACTAGGTACTTCGGACTCTTTTATCCAATAGCATTTCGCCATAGTGCCTACGTGATCGGCCAAGTCCGATACAGTATGCATTTCCTAATAACACTAACATGCATGTAATAAGTTTGTTCTGCTTTGAAATTAACATTTATTTAAGATTGCAAAATATGAAATTTATCAAAATATTTTCTAAAAATCACGTAACTATTAGCATTCCAAAGAGGGTAAACGTTGCAAATGGGTACCACATCTTGTAAAGGTACAGGACAGAACTTTAGATAAAAAGAAAGTCTTCCACAGGAAAGCCAAGGTTTCTTCAGAAGAACTTCTTTGGTGGTACCTTGTGCGGTTTTAAATTTTCCCAAACCGGTGGAATTTTCATTAACAATATTCTTTTCACCGATTTCACATTTGAAATTATCAACATTTATAAATTATTTCAAAAATTAAACCTAAACCATTTTGTGGGGTTTTTCAAGGATTTCGCGAATTTCGTAGACCTGTGAAAAATCGCAGATACAAATTAACTCAGTTCTACTAAAAATTTCACGAATCCAGAAACGCGAATGCACAAGGCATGACTGCATTTGTAGGAAGCTGGTCCGTGACTAGAACAACTGTCTTCTGAAGTTGAAAGTCCCACAACCTCCTCGATCGAATGCATAACCCACAACCCCCCGTCCTAGCGTGCACAAACCGATGCGGGCGAGTAGCGCATATACGGTCGGCGGTATGTTAGGGCGTTCGCACTGTCGCTGTGCAAACGGCTGTCTACCGACATACGCATACGTACAGAGAGGCGCAGGACACTGGCCAATAAAAATATCAGCGCCTACTATGTTCTCCATCATAAGAGGTAGGCTCTCTTGCTGTCTTATCTCTGCATGAGATTTGTCGTAGCATACGACGATTTTCCCCAAGCTTTTGAACGGAGTACATGTCATAATCCGTCACTGATAGTCAAAAATTTTGTGAAGTAGACAAATTTTGAGGACTTATTTGTTCATAGACGGGATTTAAGTGTGCCGTGAGACTAAGAAGCATCAACCAGTTCGGAAAATTTGTCGCGTGCGCTATCACTGAACCATCGTCACCAGGCTACCCAGCTGACATATAGCATTCCATGCACCTTCAAAGGGTTACGCGCTAGATGTGCTGACCCAACGCAAGGGCCAGTTCAGGCAAAATAGGCGTTATTGGGGATGCGTGGTCGTTACAAATGCTACACACGGAGGTGTCGTGGCGCGCCTAGGCGCTGACGAACACTGCACCAGCCAACTCCCGCCCACGACAGCAGACCCAAGTAGACGAGGAGGGAGAGAGTGCGGTAGAAGCTGCGCAATTCCTCTATCACTACAAAGTAATTCAAGCAAAAGTTATTGTTCCTGCTGCCACCGCACCACAGGGCACATGGTGGACATCACTTGAGACGAGGGTCGAAGGGTGAACATACATTTAAAACTTTGAAGGTGGACTATTCAACTTAATTTGGCAGCGGAATTCTTCTGGCCGTATGGCTGAAGAAAGGCCCTATTTGCCAGGCATTGTGGGCTAGGCCGAAGACCATTCGTGACTGCCATTCCTTCTATCTAGGACACCTTTCATTCAACGTGGCCAGGTAAAGCTGCTCAGGCTATAAACGAGACCATCTTGCAGGTCAGAGAGAGAGAGAGAGACGTTATCATTACTACTACATGAGGCAGGCATAGCCTCAAAAGCTTAGAAGTTGAACACCCGGTGGGGACCGAGCTCGCTTCACAGCCTGTGTTTTCTGGTTGCCTGGTGGCCTGAGAGTCAGACTGCCATGGTTCGTTCTTAACATGACCTCCGGCACTCTCACACATATGAGATGTGAGCTGTTCAACCCCCTGTTGTGTGAAATCCTGGTGCTTGCGTTTGGGGGGCAGGTCGTGTACGTAGTACGTGCAGACGAGGTCACCAGGAGCTGCGCCCACTTCCGCATCAGACAACTGACTAGCTCGGACGATGGTCTGATTGTGGGGGTGGGAAATAGAGTGAGGCCAACGACTCAGCGCATTTTCCTCACGGTGTGCTAAAAGCCATGACTTGGAAGGTTGCCAACTGACAGGATAACTCGGACTGCGTGGTCAGCCCAGTGTGTGGTTCTTGTGGAGTGGCTGACTGGCGGACTGAGAGTCTGGCTGCAATGTTTCCTTATTAATATGGCCTTTATGGCACTCCCATTCCGTGAGATCCGAGCGAGGTGTGGTGGCACGCCCAGGGGCGGCTCCAGCCGCGTCAGCCACCTGCGCCCTCTCCCGCCTCTGGTCTTCTTGACTCTGGCATGACACTGGGCTCAGGTGGGGGAGGAGAGAGTGCGTTAGCTGCAGCACAAGGCTACTATCACTTAAAACTAACCCACGCGAAAGTCACCGTCCCTGCAGCACCATGGTGTGGAGCATACGGTGGACATCGTCGGACTACGACGGTTAAACTGTCGTTTTCTGGCTGTACAAGGGTAGGGCCCCGCGACGCACCTCCCTACTGCTGCTGCTGCAGGCACCCCCTATCTCAGGCTCCGCCGCCGCACGTCCACAGCCTTGACCACGTTCCCAAACGTGTCAGCGCTTGCACGCGCGGTCGGCGTCGCTCACGCTAGTCAAGGTCACTCACGTTAAGACAAACTCTCACGGTATCCGCGTGCTGACGGCGTAGGGCGACCACGATGAGCGCCCGGAGGGGGGAGGGGACGCAGTCTACTCACGCGTGATTGAATTCCGTGGCATAATTTTCCCTGACGTATGTCATACATGCTTGAAAGGGAGCGTTCCTCGGAGAACATGCTGAAGCACAAGCAACCACTGTGTACTGTAAGCATTTGTTTGCATTTGTGTTTACTGTTGCAGTGACGATTAATTATCTGGCCCCCTAAACAGGACACGGGAATAGAAACGCCCCGCCCAAGTAATAAAGGTAGCCCTGCGCAGAATTCCAGGAAGGGTGAATATTTCCGCGTACTAACACTAAAACTAGAGCTAAAATAAACATAAATCGTGGCCCTGCTCTTAACCCTAACCCCAGAGCATACAGCAACATTTACATTAATCCAAAACTTAATGTTAACTTATCTTAATGCTAAGCTCAACCCTACCCATAAACCGAACCCTAAACTTTTCTGTAATTTCCCTGAAATTTGGCGTAAAGATACCGGTCTTTTGAGTGGTTCCTAGTTCTATGTCCTGGTTAAGGGGTCATATAAGTCCTCCTTACCAATGTTAGTGGCGTTGATGCCGAAAAGATTCTTGTCAGTATCTTCAAAACGACCTCATGCTTTCTTGTCCATAATACTTTCTGCAAGATCAACCCTACCGCATTCATGTCGGCAAGGGGGAAACTCTCCAAAACCCCATTTTGATTTGCCTTAAAAATGCAAAAATCCTGCAGAGGGTCAACCACTTCGCATCGAGGTGACGCCGCATAGCATAAGCAAGTGTTACAGTCAGTAACTGATATCGTGAAATGTTAAGCAAAGGTCTGCTAGGCGTTGTCAATTAGGAAAGATTATTTAAGTGCGTTTGTACTAATTATTACCTGGCAACACGATGTCATGATACTTTGGATACGTCAGGATAACAGCTTTTGAATACAAGTGTGTTCAGTTGCCTGAAGATAGAGCATGCGATTGAAATAACTAAATATATAGCATGTATTTTATCGAGTGATTTTGATTCCCTTAGAAAATTTATGAAAAAACTCTAAGCAAAAATCTTCTTTCTTGTACTGAGTTGATAGCCGAGCACTTATTCTTCAAATGTTTTACTTAAGAAAGGCCATCTTACAGTTTTAAGAAGTTTCTAAATTTGATTTTTTTGAGATCGTATCGTATCTGCTCGTTTATAAATTCCACATATGAATTTTAGGATAAAGTTCACATCCATTACAATTTTTTGCGCAATAAATGAAATATTCTTAATGACAGAGGAATACATGCTGCTCCTTAAACGGAAGGCATGCAACTTGTAGACTGAAAACAGCAAACAGAAAGACAACCGAAGATGGGCTCCAAATTATACTCCAAATATACTCTTCTAGGGAGCATAGAGTGCGGGTGAGACGTGATTTGCTATGAAATGGGGGGTAAAACAGAAAATCGAAAGAAAATGGGCACTACTGAAGTAGTCTTTTTATCAAGTTTTATATTTCTAGGCGGCCGTATAGACATGCATTCAAAAGCCGAGATTCTAGCGTGTCTGAAATACCTTGGAGCTATGCTCCAAGAAAATAATTATTACAATTCCACTTAAGAAATATTTCCTTATCGAAAACGCATTTCAGAATTCGGTTAACAGTTCATGCGATCGGCTACTGACTGCAAGTCTGCAAAACATCCACCAAAAGGCCAAGGCCAACTAGCCCAACCAATCGTTTGAATTTTTTCCGATTTTGTGAATTTAGTTGTTTGAAAATGCTGAGTCGACCAAGCTCTCTGAAACGGTGATCTATAATTCCTTCAAAAGGCACATTTGCGTTGATTTCACTAGGAGAGGCAATTAAAATGGTCCTGCTAAGGCCTTAAAACATCCACTATAACTGCATACCTAAATAGCTCAAAAGAGCGATGCAAGCGGGAATGAAGATAATATCAGGAATCAGGGATTGAGAGGCAACGTGGCAATGCACCTACCAGTGGTTGTGGTTCTGACGGTCTAACTTAGGCTCATTTTCTCAGTGTGTAATTCCGACGGGTTCCTTATATGCTCGGATCCTCGAGCGAGCAGGATCAGAAGGAGGGCGCAAAACGAAGTGACTGCGTTTGAAGGGAAATTATTACGTTTAATCTATAGGCAAAAACGTCATTTCTTACAAAAAGCTTGCAATTATGAGCTTTTATATGACCGTGAACTATCCATTCAAATAGCACGGTATTTGACCGTTTATTGATAAACCTTGTAAAGTATGCACAAGGTGACAACTATTGCAACCTTTTATCAGTGCTTCATGCCAACTTCTTAAAAGCCGAAAGAAATATATGGTTTTCTTAAATGAATAGTGCACAGTACGTAAGTTGGAAGCTAAGCGAGTTCAGAATTCGTCACAAATGTAAAATAACTGAAGGCAAATCGGAAGATATCCTACATCTCGATCCCACAGAGCCTGGCCATTAAAACTGTCGGCGGTCTTCTCGACAGCCGCAAACCATACTGTACATTTGAAGGGACTGTTTACGAGCGAATCAAAGGTAAGCCGATGGGATGACCGATATCCAGTTTCATCGCTGAAGCGGTCCTCCAAATGTAAGAAGTGTTGGTGTTCGCTACCTACAGGCCAAAATTTCGGGTGCGTTATGTGGACGAGGGTTTCGTCTTCTTAAGCGCGGATGGTCTCGAAATTCCACGCTCTCCTTAACTCTCGGACATGCACGTAACCACGCAACAATTCGGGACCGACGAAGGCGCAGTCATTATTACTGCCGCATCAATTACTACCCCGACAGACTAGGAAACATGCCATCAGGAAACAAACAAGACTATCAACCCAGGGCGCCAATTAAGGTCAATGCGGACGCAGGCGAGGCCTGCCAACTGTCAAACGCCGCCCCTCAACGAGAGACCTGCCAACTGAAGGCAATTATCCTCCTCCTCCCTACTTCGACCCCGGTGAATACAGAGATGCTTCCTGTGTGTATGCCAGCATTGAACGCCAAAGCCAATTAAGGACTCTCCCACGCGAGTCCCTGAGATCGCCTTTTATTCTCATTTATGTCCGGGGACCTGCATCTTCGCTTCTATTAGCAATATTTTCGGGCACAAAGCACTTGAGTCAGCACAACGTTGGGAAACCATTGCCCTTCGTGTGTCATCTACGTACGTGCAAATCCAGCTCCTCCAAGGATGCCATGACAATTACGTGCTTCCGAAGAGCTTGTCTTAGAGGCCACCGGTGAACAAAAGTCTGGCCAAACGATGGGAGATGCAACACGGCAGGCGAATGATACGGGCGCTACTCCAGGACTGCCATCTTTGATTGCGGAAATATAACGGGGTTTTGAGCAAAGCGGTTGCAAAGTGCGCTGAACTCATCGGTGAAGACGGAACTACACTTTTGCAAAATGTGATAAGTAGACGAGCCAGAGAATTACGGGCAAAACAAGATGCCGAGCTGGCGGATAAGCTTCAAAATATAAGCCACTCACCTGAGGAAGAGACCGACGTCCTATTCCACAAACTGTCCTCTAAACATTTGACGCCTGGACAACTGAAGGTTCTGAGTCACGAGGCTTGCTTCAATACCACAGACGCCGATCCGGTTAACCTCGTAGCCACAGTCAAATCAATTCTTAACCAAACTGGGGAATCCGATGAAACAAAACACCTTGTTCGGCAACAGGTAACCAACCTGGTAATGGCGCATAAACCACGCGCAATTATTACCGGAGCGGAGCAGGATGCTGTCAAGAGACTGAGAGCTGACACGAGTATTCTGATACTACCAGCGGACAAAAAGGTTCTACAATTGTCTTGGATAAGGCCAACAACCTACTGGAGGACCGACAGGCGTATCTTCGATGCGATGATGAACCGATGAAGAAGCTGATGATGCAGCTAGACAAAACGCTTGCCAATATGCAGACAAAGTAATAAGTAAGTCGGTAAGACTGGCTGTCAAACCATCAGATGCGGCCGCAGCAAGGTTCTACGGATTACCAAAAGTACACAAGGCCAAAATTCCCCTCCGTAACATTGTGTCATTGCGTGGTACACAAACATTCAATCTGGGTAAACGGTTGTTCCGACACCTGAGGTCTCTTACTTCGGGCGCAGCCACAACGGTCACTTCAGCTACTCAGTTGCTGGAACGGCTCAGGGGGATGCAACTCCCCGCAGACGAGGTCATGGTGTCATTTGATGTAACCTATCCCGTCACTTAAATCCCGCAGGACTTAGCAGTCAAAACGGTAAACGAATTGCTTGAGAGGCAGTACGATGACGCAGGCGAGTCAGTAAAGCGGGGACATCTTGTTCAACTCTTAAAATTCTGTCTGAAGACGTACTTCACCTTCGAGGGGACCATGTACGAGCAGATCAGAGGGACGCCAATGGGATCGCCGCTCTCGAGCTTCATCGCTGAAGCAGTTCTCCAAAAGCTTGAGACTCTGGTTTTCGCAAAATACAGGTCAACGTTTTGAACTCGATATGTCGACGATACCTTCGTCATCATCAAACGATAAATGATTGAAGAATTTCATAGCGTCCTGAATTCCGTCTTCCCGGACATCCAATTCACAATGGAGGCCGAAATTAACAACCAACTGCCATTACTGGGCGTTCTTTTTCATCGAAAATCCAACGGGCACATATCAACTACGGTTTATAGGAAGGTGACCAACACACGCCAAATCTCAAGTTACCACAGTAAGCACCGTCATGCGAACTCTCTACAGAAGGGCAGAAACAAATTGCAGCGAGTCGGACGACAAAAGGGGGCAGAACTCCGCTACCTTCAGCGCCTTTTCATGGCGCAGCAGGCTGGCCAAAACAAGATAAAATCTGGTAACAGAACAGCCAAAAGTCTGGCGTGCACTGCCATACATTGACAGCGTCTCTGAGGCAGTTTTCCGCCTCCTCAGACCGCTGGGGATCGGAAACGCCTGTCGACCGGATTCAACCATTCGGAGTCTAGTTATGAGACCGAAAGCCTCCCTTCCACGAGGTGAGACGTCAAACAGCATCTACCGGATCCAATGTGACTCCTGTGAAGTTAACTACGTCGGAGAGACAGAAATGCGGTTGCAGACCCGTGTTACCGAACACGTGCGGGCAGTAAGGAGAATGGCCTCATTGTCCCTGGTGACTGAACACTGTGCAAACTCTGGGCAAACGTTCGCCTTCCAAAACATCAAATCCGGGGTCAAGGAAATGACCACGTAACCAGGGCAACAATCGAAGACTGGCACACGGGGCCTACGTCGATCAACCGCTGTGTCGACCTTTGGCAGCCTACCAAGTCTTTCAGGCGCAGCTCATCGAACGTAAGACCAAACACGGAATTAGGCCAAACGTGAATCCAACCACGAGTAGTCAGCTAGCGACACTAAAGCTGAATTCTCAGCACATATCAGGCGTAGTACTTGTAGCCAATAACAAAGCATTCAAAGGACAGTAACACCTGAAAATAATGACTGGTCTGTGATAGTTATAGTAAGAAGCTCGATGATAATTAAATACTCTGCAGTCTGGAATTCGTTGAGCAACTCTCACCAATCGCTACCGGAACTCACTCGTTCCGTTATACCAATCTCCCTTGCAATATTCATCTGCCTACTGTGTAGCCTGGTATTGAAAAAGCCCCCTTCAACACACGCAGCAGGTCAAGAGCTTACTTGGCTGTTGTTGACAACCGAAACCAGTGAATACTGTTAGACACAGTCTCCAAGCCAAAGGATAAAGATAATTTCTCGTTGAAAGTGAACATCATGCAAAATGCAATATCAAAAAACAACAAAACTAATCAGAACGCAATCTCAAGGTTGTCCGGAAGAGTTCTGAGCACCCGATCAAGGCCTCATGATTCACTCGAGTATCACAGTCAGATCACCAACTGTTTTAGGGCTTACCCAATAACCCTGTCAATCAGTCTCAGAGATAACCACGCCAGAGCATCAATTTTGGCAGGCGATGGCACGAGGAACCCCACAGGCGGTTTATGTGACCAGCGAGTTGCAGTGAGCGAAGCTGAGGGCTGTCAACCAAGGGGGTGAGGGACAGTGTGGCAAATCCTCGGACAACCACAGTGTTCGATGGTTTCTTTTATGCAGCCTGTCGCTATAACCCAGATGGAGGATGACTAAGTAACTTGTTCGGCTGACTCGCATTAGGGTTAGGATGAATTCCATGGTCGCCTAATTAGAACACGGGAGAATGAACCAACCGAATTGCCTGTGGCTTTGAGCCCAAACGCTGAAAACCCCCATGAAAACAATCTAGGTCCCAATCCCTCAATCGGAAGTCAACCTCCAGAGCAGAGCTCGATAACTTAACTAAACCCTCACTGCGTCAACCTCTCGTTTCGGGTGCAGGGACGACCGTCTGCGGCGATGGTTGAAACCATGAAATTGGCCAAGCGTAATCATTTCCTGACGATAACGTGCGTGGGCATAAGCGCATAAAACATTGGCACTAAAACAGTCTGGTACGGCAAATTGGAAACACCATCTAATTGTGGTTGAAGTACTAATACATAGAGGAAATGCACACTGACATCTACTGAGGATCACACACTGCCCAATTAGCGTACTACACGCACCTCACATTGCTACGATCAACTGAAGTCGGTGGTTTTAGAATGGATGGAAAAATAGACCGTTTCCAGCCTCTTTTTCGCAGTCAATTTGTCCTCCTCGGGTTTGACCCTAGAGAAGATGCAAAAGGTCTGAAACGTCTGACGGACGTGCTCCACGAAATTAAGTACAGCGTTCATCTAGGTTTGCAAAGAAAATAAATACCCGAGATTTCTGGACTCAAGGGTTTCGTCGTGATTCCAACCAAAAACTAACTTAAAGTTAACGGGCGGATTATCGCCTCTGAGCACGCATTATACGGTTATTCTACGAAGACTGATTGCCCTCAGCCCAAACTTCCATTAAAGTTTCTCAAGTGACCCGAAAAAGGTTAGGTTAAGGACACTTTTAAAGTAGACAAATCGACATCCCAGGTAGGAAAATGACACTAAATACGGGCAAAAATTTCGTTTTCTGACACTAAAACCAAAAAGATGTTAGGTAAACAAGTGTCTTGCCGAACCTTTCTACCACCATGTACACATGACTCAGTGCCGTGAGAGTGAAGTAGGTTCACAAATAGTGGGCCAAGCAGCAATGCAACTTCATCTAAGTATCCTAAACGGCTGAGGTAAGGATGTAAATCATTGTTGATCAGCCTCTGACATCTGTTAGCGTTTTATACGTTCAATTAGAATGGCTTTTGTTTGATAACGCGGTATCATAACAATATCGACAAAGCACATACACCAAACAGTATATAGTTAGTGTGACCATTAATGGCTACATACAACTGCCAAACCCCACCACCACCACCAGAAACGAACTGAAGTCAATTCACCGATATTGAGATTACCGTTCGAGTCATAAGCCCGAGCCCGTATTGGTTATGGGTGGTTGCACTGAGCATGGGATGTGGGCAAGAGCCCTCCAGGCGAACAATTCAAATATAACGATCACTCTAGTCTTCACCAGGATCAGAGTACCTGTATGAACTACTAACAGAATTATCTCTGCCGGCTGTAGTGTCTGCTCAACCAGGGCTTCGCAGTTGAAGGTGAGATCAGCGGCACGCCCTGACCGCTAGAGTGCTGTTCTCGAAGGTGGATGTTTTCACGCGTCCACGCATCCATTTAAGTTCGGCTTTGCCACATTAGACTGTTCTAAGTTGACCTAAAGATCAGTGGAGCCTATTGGAACGGGGAAAAGATTGGGCGAGCTGAGTTTACAGGATTTCAACCTCTGGGTGTCCAAATTCATGATTTCAGACAGTCATTCTAAATACACCCTCTTGACAGCACTGCCTCCAAAAGATGACTTCTGCGCAACGAGTGTGGGTGCGTGTCATAACAAAATGGCTCTCTCTTTAAGGCACCGGATTTTCGCAGCACGGTTTCAACTGAATACGAATGAAGCCCAGGAAAAAACGTGCCCACAATATGAATTAAAAAGGCAAAAGGGCCGAGCTGAGTAGCTGTTTGTAAGCGCTGAACTGCCACTATTCGTCGACGGCAACGCTATTAGACCTTGGCGGAGAAGGAGAACGAGTTCAGTTAGGGTACTCGAGGGCCTGGGTCCTTTCTCCCTCAATAAATAGAACCGGGCAGTGCCAAAAACGCAATACACCGACGGTACAGTTTAAACAGAGAACAACTGAAGGTCGAAAGATGCCTTGTGTCACGCAACCACAGAAAGTCGTCGAACCACGTGAGTTGCAAGTACGGACGAGGGGACAGCAAGTTTTGATATCTGCAGAGAACCAACATCCCCTGCAAAACAATCGAGACAAACAAAGGGACTGGGCAGAATGATCGGTTGTCAGCATGCGTCTACCGCTATCTGTCGACGTTCGAGGTGTATGCCACTTTGAAAAACGAGGGAAAGGAGTAGGAGGAGAATGAGTTTAGTTAGGGTGAGTAAAGGCTCATCCCTATTTTCCTTCGTTAAAGCGAATTGATAAAAAGTCGGCGATAACAGCCCCCTCCGTTGGAACCAATAAGCACACCTCACATCGATACCAATAAGAGTCGTCCTGAAAAATGCAACGCAAAAACAGAAGACGACAGGTTTGAGAGGTGCTCAGATCACTAATTCCTAAAATACTATGCAGCGAGGTTAAATCAGGGGAATTGGTGGAGGGAGAGAAGGGGCAAAAAGGAATAAAATAGGACAGGAAGTCAGGAAATCCGAGAAAAAAGGAGGATCCGGGAAGCACCGTTGTGTTCGCGTTCTCTCCCCCGCACTTGCTTTTTATGTGGCACCAAATTCATGCATCCACTTTTCATACTTTTCAATATCTGACGCTGAAACGGACTTGGAGACGCGAGATATGGCTTCCTCAAAGTCCACCATTCGTGTCGGTAAGTTTAGATCCGACGTGTTGAGACCCTTGATTTCTTCCACTGAGAGCCCCTCTATGGCACGTCGCATGGACATCATCGAGGCGTCTCTGTGCAATAAAGGAAATACGCACAAGAGTGAGAGGAGGAAAGCCTGCGGGGCATAAGAGACAAAAAGGTAACTCTAAGGAGTAAATGCGGAGTAAGTTCGATTAGAACTGGTAGGTATCAGAAGAAGAAGATGCGATCACTGGAACGTGGCGTTTCAGATTCTCGCTCAAACCCCTCATCAGAGACAGTTGCATCTGCGACTGTCTCTGATGATGCGTTCGAAGGAGAATCCGAAACGTCAGACCAATAAACGCCATGTTCCAGTGAACGCATCTTCTCCTTCTGGACTCCATCCTGGAACTCACCCGTTCGCTTCTATCAGCACTGAGAGGTATGCAAATTTTCCCACAATATTTCATCAAAGCCAGGGTGCTAGCATTCAAAGGTGCGTCCTTCCGGTTACTTTCACAAATTACTCTCAATAAAATGACAAGTTGAGAAGTCCAGTTTTTTTTTCATTAATTTTTTATGCCGTAAGAAATTAAACAGGAGCTTATAGAAACCATTTATAAAAATATCCGTTCTTAAACTAATTTGATGGTAAATTAGGTCAGCTTCACATTTCATACTTAAAAAAACGATCTTAAAATTTTACGTGGCTTTTGCAGTTTCAATGAATTTTAAAGCCTAGATGCCATTGCGGCTGTGTTAAGGGTTTCCAGACTATACGCTGTATACTTTCCATCCAAGGAAAATCATACATTCTTCTGAAATAGCAAGAATATTCGATGTAGAACCACAACCCTGCAATAGAGATGGACAATAGGGCGTACTGTAAAAGGATCAATAACAAATGTATAGAGAGGAGGTCAGTTGAATAAATAATTCACGGTTTTAAGAAGCTCCTTTTAAAAGTTAAAGAAAACTTTTCCTGGAGGGTAAAATGCAACGGAGGGGTAAGTTATTCCAATATGAGCATAAGGGATACGGTTGGGCACGTTTTTATGAAGTATTTTTGGGTTTCTAAAGGCATCATCCCATCCCGGCGGGGAGGAAAAGGTTGGGAGTATATCGAACGTCAATCAGTATTATAGCTCGACTTGGTCGAGCCTTTCCACAAGACAGCTAGTTTATGAATTCTCGTCAGCACCCACAGCTCGAGTTACGGGACTCACTCGCCCTCTTGTGTCTGGGGGCACACGCTCGAGCCCTAGCGACAGCCACACGACGTCTAATACCATAAGCAGAATAACATTACTGAAGAAGACAAGGCCGTCTGGAATGGTTATTTTGGGCTTATTAGTCGTCATCAGTCAGCCATACCTAAGCCCAGGTGTTGCAATGCCTAAAGCTTAAACCAGCGATCTGTTGGGTAGAAATCCAAAGCTCTAATAAATGTAAGTAATGCTATTTTGCCTATAATGTTAACCGCTGTGCGACTGCCCTAGGGACTAGAGAGAGAGAGAGCTCCAAGCCACAATGGGAAGAGTATGTCTCGTGACACGTTCGCGTTCGAATACAACTCTTAATATACCCAATTGAAAAGGACAAGACAACGAGCCAGTGGGTTAATGGTTAGGACGTTGGATTTCTAACAAGTAGGACGCGGGTTTATGCCTCAGAGGTTGCAACACCCGGGGTTGGGTATGGTTGGCTGATGACGACCAACAAGCCCGAAATGGCCATTCTAGGCTGCCTTGTTTATGTCCGTAATGTTATTCTGCTTACCTTCGCTAGCCTTCAAATGCACGTCTATCTCCAGAGTGGCAGGTGTTACGACGAGGAGGAGAAGGAGGAGAGAGGTCTACCTGCTAGCCTATTTTCGGAGTACCCAGAGCAGCCGCGAGTGGCGGATAGTGAAACAGGCTCGGTGCCAACGAAGACAAGCTTGCGGACCATACAGCTGGGATGCCCGCAGGAGCGGTTAATTACTCATCTGCAAAATCAGCTAATAGCAAAAGAGTCGCAGTCCACAGCGAGATAAAGACATGATGAACGTTTGCAGCCATCCAATAAGGCTTGCCACTCCCAATTTGTCCGGCACGGTGCAAGGGCCATCAACTGGATTAGAGGACAAGAGGGAGTGGGGGAAGAATGGAGATGTCCACAATCAAATCCAGGGACCAAAGGAAGTAACGCGTTCATGAAAGCACCCCACGTACTCGCTGTCTGGCAGGACAAGGCCTGAACAAGTTTTTGAATGACCAGGCGGCGGCCGGAGGGGGGGTCTATGTCCAGAGCGCTTTGGTTGAACTTCCTGAAGGTCGGAGGAGGAGAGGATTCTACCCAGCAAACAGAAGCATCGTCCACCCTAACGCACAGTGTACCTTCTCACAAGTGGAAGCGAACATGCGAACCTCAGGTTCTTGTTACAGAGAAGATGAAAGCGCGATCACGGGGTCAGTACGTGTATTAGTCTGAGCTTTCGGTGTCACGCAGGAGGCCAGCATCAGAGACCGTGAGAATGCTACAACAAATGGGCAGTGTTTGTAGTCTAACAAAGAGGAGGGGGAGGGGGAGGGAGGGGCAGGAGTGGAAGCCGTCTAATGGCGTGGTGACGGCGTACCTCCTTGGCTGGGAACTGGGCCGCGCGAGCGAAGCAGGGGGGGGGGTATATCAACGTGCCTGTTGATGGAATTGGTGTCAGACATGGAGGCGTAAGTTTTGAATTAAATCAACTTATTCGCCGAGAATAACAAGGAGGTAAACTCCTTTTTTTGCTATAAAATGTTAGGTTTAAAAGTATACTGATGATTAAAACCTCGTCCCTCTAACATAAAGTATACCCGTAAAAAATGAGAAGACGGTACTAGAACGTGAGCTAGAGCTGAATCAACTTTAGCATTTTTTCCGAGCAGAATAAAAGCACTCAAATGTAGAAATAAAGTGACTTAATAAATACACAAGCAGAAAAGTAACCCCGAGACCTACATTAACGGACACAGGATTACTTGTTTCTTAGGAGATCAATAGTTCAGTGACTGCCACACGAAAAGCTTTGTCGTGACTGCCATACGAAATCCAGCATCCAAATCTTTTAATAGGTTGATAATCGCTCGGCGAGACGGCCGCCATCACGATACTAGGAACGGACTGGACGAAGGTGGAAAACGTTGGCAGTTGTGAGCTACCTCGCAGAGATGCATTACCTCCCAATTTGGGGGAAACGAAATTAGGCGTATGCGCACGGACATCAAGAGTACCCAACAAAAGAAGTGACTAAGTCAGGTTCCACCTACCCAGGAATCCCAGTCCAGCTAACGGTGTAGCAAACCTAAATAACTTCAAATCAGTTAGTTGATTCAGGGGAGGTGGGATTTTATTGAATGACCTAGTGACTAAATAGCATGAATTGTAATGGCGCTTAGTGATCTGAATTATAAATTCGTTTGAGTTGTTGATTAGAGCAACTGTCGGACATTGCAAGCAGAAAAAAACGGCGCATCTCAAAGTAAATGTACACCAAAACAGGAGTCGCAAAAGGAATGCAAGAAAAGGGCTTTTTCAAAACACCTTCCAATACGTTTATGAGCAGATGAGCGATTTACCATAAACAGTACGACATCGACGGCTCAGTTGAATTTGGTGGCTGACATACCCCAAATGTCATGAACATAAAACAGGGGGTTAAAAGTGACGAAGCTCTTGCAAAATAGGCACGGTGATGTTTTCGGAGGAGACACTATCAAGTGTGTGGATTGTCTAAATAGCAGCTACAGTTAACCACACTCCCATTGCCAGTTTATGCACCTGCGGAGCAATTACAGTGGTTAAAAAGCACCGTTGTTTCACCTGAAATGCCCGAGGTTCAGCAGACGTGGTATGCCTCAATGAATTTCTCACTTTTGTTACTAGAAATTCAAAAGTTAGTATTCTATTGCGCGCATATTCCAGTTAATCTAATTGGGCGCCAGGATCAAGAAGCCAATTGATCAGCAAATAATCTATAAAAAATGCTTCCAAAGCGATCGGAAAAACCAAGACAAAAGAAACCCAAAAATCGATAACCAGTGTTCACAGCCTGGCGTAAAATAGCGCGATAACAGTTAATCGTCCAATCTAAAATAACGACAACATGTAACTTTAATCCAATAAAGTTCAACAACTACATCGTGTAACTGAAATCACGGCAACTGATTACTGGCGTTTTAACTCAGACTTGATAGTGCAATGACCGTTAATCGAGGTCAAAAATCGAAAACTGTGCTCGCAATCTAGGTTAACAATAGATATGAATAATTCAAGTTCGATCCAACAACTTATCAGCCCTGTTAGGAGGCTGCAATCACACTTGAAAATAAATAAATGGTGCTTTCAATTCAAACTACCAAGTCTGAAATCTTGAGCAAGGCGAAAAGTGCCGGGAAGTATTATTTACCGATGTCATACATGTTCGGGATCCCATAATAATGACTATATCGAATAGTCCTGTCGCAATTTCAGGTTTTTCTAAATTATTTATACAGAAAAGAATGTATAAAAATCCCCAAATGCTAAAAGGAGTCACACATTTCCAAAAAAGATGATTAACGAAAAAAGGGCAAAAAAAGTCTAGAGCATGACGCTTCTGCGCGACCCACAGTTATCAACACTATCGTTTTGTCTAAGAAGCTCTTGTTAGTTTCAAATAGTGACAGCTGGATTGTAAGTTTTGAGAGAAGACCGAGGGCTGGAGTTGCGCTCGAGAGAGGAGAGGTCTCCATGCTAAATAGAACATCCAAAAATTTTCAGAAAAACGCTCACCAGTCATCGTGGCAAAGGTACAAAAGACTAATTCTGGTTCCCGGATTTCCATCTGCATTGCGCGTTAGAAATCGTGCTAATGATGATGTAGCTAATCGTTGGTACGCTGATGAAAAGTGGAAGATACAAGCAACACTGCGTTGAACGGCATGACTTCGTGGTGGAGATGGACACGGCTATCAACACTTTAATTCGCAGAACACCTGACCGTTGTAATACGCCCTCGTACTATGACCGACTTGCAAGAAGTAAGAGATACCGTTGGAAAACAAAAGCATGCGAAGTGCAAGTCGGAAAAAATTAAGGCAAGAGAAATGACAGGGGAGCAAAAAAAGATGAAAGGGAGAATAAAAGCTTAAGGAATGAGACAGTAGGATAGCAAGGTAAACGCCGAATACAACGCAGAAGTCAGGAAACTTTTTAAAAGGTCATTCGGAACGATAGGAGAATCGGAAATCGGTTAAAAGGGCAACACTAAGGTACCACCGAGAAAGAATGTCTAATAATTCAGAATTGGGAGATGGGGTGCACTTGAAAGACACGAAAGTGAGTTATGAATACTAAAAAGAAGACAATTTGCTGACACCCGATAGCTCGACCGTCGTAGTCCGACGATGTCCACCATGTCCATGCTCCATGGGAAAGTGGAGCAGGGACGGTGACTTGCGCGTGATTTAGTTTAAAGTGATAGCAGACTTCGCTGCATCTACCGCACTCTCTCCTCCTCCCCCACCTGAGCCCGGTGTCAAGACAGAGTCAAGAAGACCGGATGCGGGAGAGAACGCAGGTGAGATAGCCGGAGGTCACGTTAAGAAGGAGCCATCGCAGCCTGACTCTCAGAACACCAGTCAGCCACTCCACACATCACACATTGGACTAACTTCGAGGTCTGAGTGTAATTGTCAGTTGGCAACCTTCCAACCGCGGCACTCAACGTTACCGCACACTCTTCTCCTCCCCCACCTGAGCCCGGTCTCACGACACAGACAAATAGACCGGAGATTAGAGAGGTCGCAGGTGGCTGGCGCGGCCGGAGCCGCCCCTGGGCGTACCACAACACCTGGCTCGGATCCCACAGAGTGGGAGTGCCATAAAGACCACATTAAGAAGGAACCCTTGCAGCCTGACTCTCAGTCCGCCAGTCAGCCACTCCACATAAACACACATTGGGCTGACCACGCGGTCCGAGTTATCCCGTCAGTTGGCAACCTTCCAATCCACGGCTTTTAGCGCACCGTGATAGTTTCAAGCGCGTCAGATTGTTTATAGTGAGGAACATGCGCTGAGCTGTCGACCTCACTCTCTCCCCAACCCCCACCATCAGACACTGTCCAAGCCGGTCAGTTGCCTGATGTGGGAGTGGAAGGTGAGTCATATACACAATCGCTGACCTACTAGTAAAGGTGACAACACATACGCTTAGGTCTGTCCGAGTGAAAGTAGTTAGACGGGTGATATCCCGCCAAGTCTGAACAATCACCATGTCCTGCATGAGGACGATAGGCTCAGCAATTAGGTTTCCCTTGGCATTGTTATTCAGGAGTCTGAAGTGTTGTTAGCGGAAGCTTAAAAAAGGTCTAAAATTCTGAGATTTATCCTGTCAACTCCATTTATATGACGGCAGATCGACCACAAAACGAGTACGTATCTTCACATCCAGTCATCCCTGAACGAATACTTATGTCCCTTCCATGTCCTTCGGTGTGACCTGACGCAGTAATTAGGACCAGATCATGTGTGGAAAGCGTAGATGGGTCGGTTAGTTTGTTTACCCGAGACCACATCCGGTCGCCTTGATATTGTCGTGTCATTGAAAGAATGTGCGTGAGGGAGGAGAGAATATGGTAGAAGCTGCGCAGGGCTGCCCCATTATAAACGAACTCGCGCGAAAGTCACTGCGGCTGGCTTAGCCTCATACAGCTGCCATTTACGTCGTTACCAGGGGCAGTCGATATGTTTGTTTAGCCAGGCAGACGACACCACTGAGTAGCCGTTGTTATGACAGGAAAGATGCTACTTTTACGCCTAGTTCCCGTGTCCAAAATTTTGCTGAGAAGCCGTCCTGGCAAACGACATGCATAATAGAAGAGACATAGAAAGACTACCAGTAGCTCTGGGAGCCAACTAACGCAGTATTTTCTGATGTTAAGTGGTGCAGATGCAGGGATCAGTTCAGGCAGGCAAGGAAATGTGTGTCCAAGTCACAAAAAACCCACACAGAAGAAACACTGACGAAAAAAGACACAGGAGACTGGAATTGCCATTTCTGGCTCATTAGCCGTCATCAATCAGCCATACCCAAACCCCAGGTGGTGCACCACCTGAGGCTCGAACGCGTGACCTGTTGATCAGAAGTCCAAACGCTCTAACCCTCTACGCCACGGGCTCGTTGACTTGCCGATTGCGATCGCAGAACGGGACGAGTGAGCCCCGTAACCGATCGGTGAACGTCTATCCACCAATACGCCTACAGTTTGAAATAACCGAAAGTATCAAAAGGAGTCAGAAGCGAGCAACGCGTATGCCTGAGCCGAGTCGTTAAACCGGAGCTAGACATGTGAAAATAGCAGTTACATAAGCAGCGGCTCGAAGACAAAGACAGCCTAATAAATAGACAGCGAAGCCAGTTATCGAACGTTCGGGGCAGAAGGATGACACTGGGGAAGAGCTTTTTAAATAACACACGAATGAGGAAAAAAAGAGAAACGGCGAATTTGAAAAAAGGCCAGAAGGGCTGAAAAAATAAAGAAACAAAGTAACATTTTTTTCAGATGCCAAGTGAGGAAAACGCGGCAGCCACGCAGTACATGCACTCCTCATTGCATTTAATGAGATATGTGTGAGGGCAACAGGGGGGTTTAATGTCTTCGTAAGAGAGGGAAAAATGGACAACGCGAGCACATCAGGTGAGAAGGTCTAACTCTGACGAATGTGTATGTAGGAAGAGCTCACATCGATCACACGGGAAGAGGATATTGGAAATTCTACCCTAAAGGGAAATCCTACCCTCCACTGGACTAGGAAAAGTTGCAAATAAGTGAAAGTTTGGGGTAAGATGAGTCACGTAGTAGTACAAAACATTAACGCCGCCTCGTACGTATTGCTCATATTCTGATTTACGATCCATTCAGATGCGAATTCGGGATAAAGAGAATGTGTTTCGACGAAAGTCGATTATCGACAAAGAGAAGAAAGACCGGGGTGACCCCTTCAGGCATAAAAGCCCTCGTCAGTCAGCCTTTGTCAAGACCCAGCTTGCAGCGTCTGAGCCTCGATCTCACGTTCCTTGATCATCGAGAGTCCTTAAGTCTCATTTCTACTAATTGGGTCACGGATTCGTTTTCCGAACGAGGTAATGGGACATGGTCGTCAAGTTTTACTTTTGGGCTCGATCTACGGCTCCAAAGGCAGTTAAACAATGACTATAAACATCGACAGAAGGAGATGACTGAGAAAGACAAGGGAGACGAGGATGGCCATTTCTAGCCTATTAGTCATCATCAGCATTTTAAGGTTTTCTCGGAGAGATGCAACCTCTTGGCAAACAGAGCATCCCGTAAACTTTCTCGTAATGAAGGTAACAGGGTATTGAAAGGGAAAAATTATCTAGAAAAACCCCCATGAGGAAAAACATGCTCAGCTACTGATGTTTATCGGAGAATGAGAAGTGTTGAATTTTTATTTAAAAAATGGTAAATTTTGTAACATGGACAACTGTCATGGTGTTGAATTCGAATTAGAGGAGAAAAATTGGCAGCCCTGTAATGACGCTCTGAGCGTGTGAAAATCAAAGTTTATCAGATGCGGAAGGCCACGCCTTCGAAGACCGGCAGTTCGATGTTGCAGGTATAAATGGAATAGCGAAGGCTGGCACCGAAACAGGAAAAACTACTTGAAGTTCAACCCCTGGTCGAGACCCCAAAAACTGGCGTACGTGAGTCACGAGCTGGAACTTTACCATCAGGTTACTCAACCCAGTTTCCCGACAAAAACATGCGGTTAGATAGTACATATATTTCCGTTGATGAACGCTCACCGATCGCTAACGGAACTCACTCGTCCTGTTCTGCCTTGGGACTCATTAGCGAGCCTCGCCAGCAGTCGTAAAGCGGCTAGTAGTAGTAAAGGCAAATGAACCATGCTGACAAAGACAAGGGAGACTGGAATGGCAATTTCTGGCTTATAAGCCGTCATCAGCCAGTCATCAAACCCCAAACGCTCGAGTCTGTTTTTTTACTAAATCTTGAGCCACAGTAAGAACAGTCAGGTTGCGTCCCCCGCACCTTTCGTTTAAGCTAAAAAGTATCTACAGGGATCATAGAAAGCTAATTTACATCTGAGGTTAAAAAACTACCTACAATGACCAGAAATGATCTACGCTTGGTATGATAGAGAAATGCTCTCAGAGCAACCCGCAGAAGAGCGAATGGCAAAGGGGAAAAACACAGGGTCTAGTAATAAGATATTGCTGAATTAAAATAAATACGAGGAACTTTCGCGCTCAGGACCCCAAAGGCAAAGCCCCCTTAACAGTGGAAATGTTGTACACGGATAGTGACACCACATGCGCTGTTGAGGTGGCGCACACTTTATGCAGGGTAGAGCAGGATACGCGAGATTTCAACACCGTTTAAGCCTTTAAATAGAAAGCTCGCGTTGAAGCTCAGTTGACTAGATCTTGCAAATGGCCAGCGCCTCAAACCCAAAGGCATAATCTGGTAACCAAAAGTTCCAGAAGCGCGCGGCAGGCATGAATGTGGGCGGGCGTGGAAGGGACAGGCTGGAGCGCGGGTAAGGCAAGCCTGCCTGTTTAAATCAATGGTGCCTCGCCCGACAGCAGCAGTATCAACTATGACTAGAGAAACAGTGCAGTGAGAGTAACAGACGTGAAACGGCGGAGTGGGGGCATTTTGAAGAAATGGCAGACCACCAACGTTGTTTGCACGCCACCATATGCCCCCAGCCGCTTGAGGAGCGGATGCGAAGAGGCACTGCGACAAGCCTTATTACGCGCCGCGCTGAGGAAATCGAGAAGAGCACAGGAGAGATGAAGGATCTTGCGGAGGAGACGTAATTTGTAGTTAGACAAATTGATTTATGCTTCGGTTAGTCTAAATAGTCTGCAGATTGGATTACGGGGCGGGGATGTAAAGGAAGCTTAAAGGATGGGATGTCTAAAACCCATGGTTAGTTAAAGCGAAATGAGTGGGGAGGTATGACAGGTGACTCAAATGCAAGCGACAATCCGACCTTAACTTGAGTGAAAAAGGTGGACACAACTGGGTGCACTGAAGTGTAATCCTTAGTCTTTGTTTGTTCAAGATCACGAAAACTGTCCCAAGATAAATAGAAACGGAAGTTTTTCGTTTGCGGTAAAAGCATTGCCAGTATCCATCAGGAAAGTCCATAAAATGGCAATGGAGTGTACAGGAAAAAAATGAGGAGTAGATAACTTGCACAAGAAAAGCGAGAAACAGCTGGTGGAGCTTTGAATAGTACGGGATACGGCGAATTTAAAGATCGCATTTTATTGTTGCTTTCGTTGGCGTGTCTTTACTTGGAGCAATGGAGAAGGGTGTGGTCTATAGTGCCTTAAATTGGCCAGGTGCATGATTATTATCTATGTGATGATGCGCATCTCCTCCTTCCGCCACTGCCTTATCCGAAATTCAGATCGGAAAGGTGGGACATGCGGTAGCGATCAAAAGACGTGCGCACATTTCCTGCAAGCTGCCCCAGTGCGTCAAAACACCACAGGCTTTGCGGATTCAAGTAGATGGAAGCATAAAGACGAAGTCAGACAAAGAACAATCGGGGGTGGAAAGTATTTCCTTTTGATTGAATCTAAATCAACAATCCTAAAAGTTGCTGAATGATTTGTCCTAAAATTAATTCTGACCCTCAGTTCTGTGGATCCCGACTCTCTACAAAACACAAACAGAATAAGAATTAATTCAATGCCTCGGCGGTTTTGATATGCCAGGACAAAAACTGCACCGTTTACATGTGTTTGTCTCGTTTTCTTTACGGCATGCTTAGGTTCAACCATCGTGAACGATGAGGTCTATCGTGATCCCAACAACTAGGTGCACACAGGACGGTGACTTGCGTGTGAATTAATTCAAAGTAATAGCAGACTTGCACTGCATCTACCGCACTCTCTCCTCCTCCCCCACCTGAGCCCGGTGTCAAGACAGAGTCAAGAAGACCGGATGCGGGAGAGAACGCAGGTGAGATAGCCGGAGGTCACGTTAAGAAGGAGCCATCGCAGCCTGACTCTCAGAACACCAGTCAGCCACTCCACACATCACACATTGGACTAACTTCGAGGTCTGAGTGTAATTGTCAGTTGGCAACCTTCCAAACCGCGGCACTCAACGTTACCGCACACTCTTCTCCTCCCCCACCTGGGCCCGGTCTCGACTACAGAGACAAATAGACCGGAGATTAGAGAGGTCGCAGGTGGCTGGCGCGGCCGGAGCCGCCCCTGGGCGTACCACAACACCTGGCTCGGATCCCACAGAGTGGGAGTGCCATAAAGACCACATTAAGAAGGAACCCTTGCAGCCTGACTCTCAGTCCGCCAGTCAGCCACTCCACATAAAAACACATTGGGCTGACCTACGCGGTCCGAGTTATCCCGTCAGTTGGCAACCTTCCAATCCACGGCTTTAGCGCACCGTGATAGTTTCAAGCGCGTCAGATTGTTTATAGTGAGGAACATGCGCTGAGCTGTCGACCTCACTCTCTCCCCAACCCCCACCATCAGACACTGTCCAAGCCGGTCAGTTGCCTGATGTGGGAGTGGAAGGTGAGTCATATACGACAGTTCGACCGTCGATTTCGACGAGGTCCACCGTATGCTCCACACCAGGTGGTGCAGGGACGGTGACTTGCGCGTGAATTAGTTTTAAGTGATAGTAGCCTTGCGCTACAGCTACTGCATTCTCTCCTCCTCCCCTACCTGAGCCCGGTGTCAAGACAGAGTCAAGAAGACCGGAGATGGGAGAGGGCGCAGGTGGCTGGCGCGGCCGGAGCCGCCCCTGGGCGTGCCACCACACCTGGCTCGGATCCCACGGTGTGGGAGTGCCATAAAGGCCACATTAAGAAGGAGCCATTGCAACCTGACTCTCAGTCCGCCAGTCAGCCACTCCACACAAAACACACATTGGGCTGGCCACGCGGTCCGAGTTATCCCGTCAGTTGGCAACCTTCCAAGCCACGGCTTTTAGCGCACCGTGATAGTTTCAAGCGCGTCAGATTGTTTATAGTGAGGAACATGCGCTGAGACGTGCGCACATTTCCTGCAAGCTGCCCCAGTGCGTCAAAACACCACAGGCTTTGCGGATTCAAGTAGATGGAAGCATAAAGACGAAGTCAGACAAAGAACAATCGGGGGTGGAAAGTATTTCCTTTTGATTGAATCTAAATCAACAATCCTAAAAGTTGCTGAATGATTTGTCCTAAAATTAATTCTGACCCTCAGTTCTGTGGATCCCGACTCTCTACAAAACACAAACAGAATAAGAATTAATTCAATGCCTCGGCGGTTTTGATATGCCAGGACAAAAACTGCACCGTTTACATGTGTTTGTCTCGTTTTCTTTACGGCATGCTTAGGTTCAACCATCGTGAACGATGAGGTCTATCATGATCCCAACAACTAGGTGCACACAGGACGGTGACTTGCGTGTGAATTAATTCAAAGTAATAGCAGACTTGCACTGCATCTGCCGCACACGGTCCTCTTTCACTATTCTGAACCCGGTTGTAGGCTTGAGTCAGCACAACTGGAGGCGGCATTGGGCGCAGTGGCTGAGGATGGCAAACAGCCCGCCTGTATGTTATACGTACAAACTGGCCAACCAGACATATCAGGTTTTTCACATAAACAAGAAGCAGCCGGCATTCCATCAAGGTTACAGTGCTATTGAGGCTACATCAAGGAGTAATTGCAATCATTCTATCCATCGGGAAGAGAACTCAGATAACTTGTCAGTTAACATCCTTCCAAGTCACAACTCTAAACGCGCCAGACTTTTTATCTATAGGAGCGTGCTGAAGTTTCATGGGAATTGAGATTTCGAAGTTGACTTCGCTCATACCTCCTTCAAACACCAATCAGCTGCGCAAGCTCGTAGCCAGCTGTTGTTAGAAGAGGATACAGGGGCTGGCAGAAATCAAATCACCCTTTTTCGCGTGTCACATACGACCCCGGTTTCTGCACAATGCGACAAGCTTTACGAAAACAATGGAGAAGCTCAGTTCTCCCGTTTGTAAGTGCAATAAAGACATGAATAAGGGGTCATTGATCCATACTGTCAGTTCTCAAACCAGCCATCCAAAATATACACTTTACGCAACATGCGAACTGAGTTATCTCGTTCGTAGACTCTTACTACACCTCGGCGAGGCTTCCTTCTAAAGAAAGTGCGTTAATGAATTTATCCGAAGGGAATGATTGTTATATTGCAGCAACGATTTACCTTTCAAAACTAAAAGTGTTTAATATTCCTTTATAGCTTGTCACATTCCGAAACAGTAAAATAGTTAGTTTCTCTAAGCTGGTTACAGTAAATTAACTCGCACTATCAATTATTTATTAGCCTATCAATCAAACAACTTTATTATGCTTCAGGGTGCAAGTTGTGCACCACGTGACGACCAAACATAGTAAAGACATGATGTTTGGCGAGTTTGCTAAAAATTGTCCTTCAGTTAAGGTCTTCAAGACGGACTCAGACTAACTTAAATCTTTTGCTGGACTCAGGTGGCTCAAGGAACAACTACTGCAATACAATGGAATCAGATAGCCTCTTTAAAGAAGCCTGACATATCTGGCGTTTTAGTGTTATTTTATAATTTCGCCTTTTTAGGCCCTCGTATTAATAAGGGACGATAAAATATGTAAATTATTGCTCCCTTTCCAGTCCCTTATCCAGCCCATTGATAATAAACGCATTATTCATATCATTCGTTTCCCGGAGAAAAATTACATAAATGCTAAGTATGCATGGATTCCTGCACAATCCAAAGAAACCGTTGTGATTCAAGGTCCACTAATATTGTCTTAAGCTTATGTTCAGAATTACTGCCTCAACGTCCCTGTTGGGTGCTAGGGGACTGGTCACACTCTAGTAAGATGCACACTAGCTTCAATGGTAACCTAACAACCATCACTTTTGTAAGTAAAATCGCGGAACAATTCTCACAAATTTTGTAGGCATTTTAATCGAAGTCCGAATTCGGAAATAATGGAAGTGAGAACCACTAATCGTGTTCGGTAAGACAAAAGGTTAAATGCCGCTCGTGATTTGTCGGTTTGGGAGTATGAGCTCCTTTTCTGCAAAGTTAAACTGCACAAGCTCACATAAAAAACCGATATGAAATTATAGTTAGTAAAAGAACGCTGACATTACTAAACACAGACGACGGTAATCGAGATTCGCCAACAGCGGGGTAAATTTAGTGTGCATAAAAGCACCCGGAAAACGGGACAACCAAGTAGGCGTTAACGAAGCCCAGCTAGAGCATCCATTTTCGAAATCCACGTGCATATCACCCTGCAACTAAGGCGTGGCTGTGAGCAAGAATGACATAAGTAGACGCCAGTCGACAGGTGGTCGTAAACGGTGCTGACTCGAGACAGCATAACAATTCATATAAACCGAAATTACCGACTCTTGAAGATTACAGTAAGAATTGGCCGTTGAGTACCAATTAAAATGAAAAATAGCAAAAGAGGAGAAAAACAATAACAGCTTATAAAAAGCAAGATCTCGTGTGTAAATAAAAGGCTTAAATAACTTATAAAGCGCAAATTTGACCCGTTGGGCGGCTGGCAACGACCAGGGGCAGGGGACGCTGGAGCCGACCGAACAGCAGGTGACTGATGTTGGGTGGGTGTAGGACCAGGACTGCTCAAACTGCTTGACACTCGGCGGGTAGAAGCGTCTTGTAAATTGGTTATGTTGCCGTAATTAAGACCGAATTGGTGTTGGGGGACTGCGTATCCCGAATAAGGTCGAGAGACCTGTTGTGTACACATCTGTGAGCGCATGTTTGGGCATCTACACCTCCGTAAATCCTGGCAACAAATAATGACCCCTACACCCACGACAGTTCGACCGTCGTAGTCCGACGATGTCCACCGTATGCTCCATGGGAGAAGTGGAGCATGGACGGTGACTTGCGGGTGATTTAGTTTAAAGTGATAGTAGACTTGCGCTGCATCTACCGCACTCTCTCCTCCTCCCCCACCAGAGCCCGGTGTCAAGACAGAGTCAAGAAGACCGGAGGCGGGAGAGGACGCAGGTGGCTGGCGCGGCTGGGTCCCCTAAGTCCAAGCCGCCCCTAGGCGTGCCACCACACCTCTATGTTCGGCATTTGTTATCGGGAGCGCAACCCGAATAACACCTGCCGTGCCCTAATGTGGCCCCCGTGTTGGTCCAACGCATCTACCACGCGGCCCATACACCCATACACGACCTAACTCTCCCTCATAATGCTGGGTATAAACTTGTTTTTGACCGGGTGACCAACAAACCTATAATCAGCCCATCCACAAACACACAGGTATGAGAGGATAAGATGGAAACCTTTAAGAACCCCAGAATAAATATGAAAAAAAGATTTGCCATTGACAGGCTAGAAAAACTGAGTTTGAAAAGAGAAAAAAATAATTTGCAAGCTAAGAGACAATCAATCCAGGTGAGCCGAACTCGGACGTTTTCTTAAGCAGAAGGTTGCGTGAAACGGGACCAAGGGTTATCAAAAACACTAGTTTGGGCCTACGAGGGCAGGGTGAACCACCAAATAAGCGGCATCCAATGCACTGCGTCTGGCTTCATGCGGCAATTGTGGGCAGTTCGAGAAAACTGCGGAGTTTCAACAGTGCGGACGAGGATGCAAGTGGATGGCGAAATTTAGGCAAATAAATGTCTAGACTATGTAGGAATTGGAGTGATTTTGATGTTTCGCTGCCGAGCAGTAGGGAGCTCTGAGTTGCCGAAAAGAAAAGCATGCTAATAAGAGTCAAAACTGATGCTAGTTGGCTAGGACAGGGCCTGGGCTTTTGTCTACATGCTTAAGATGATCAACATATTGGCAGAAAAATGAGCGAAATACGCGAAGTGAAGAAAACCGGACACTAACAAGTTGTTCAGCTTAGAAAGTTTCGTTTTTTGTATTAGAACATTAAATTTCTTTCGATACCCTAAAATTTTCGGGCGTGGGGGGGGGGTGAGGTAGGACAGGAGATAAATTCTGCCAGGCCTAACCACAATGGCTTCATGAAGACAACAGATTTCATGGCTGTTTTCAGGGCAGAACATGAGGGGACATTGGAAAATGTACACAGAGAGTTGGTGTCAGCGCCAGTTATAGAATTCGAAGGCAGCGTCATGAAACGCAATTCGCTGCCGATATTTGATTTAAGACCTATTAAGTGAGAATGAGCTGACACCGTGATCTCTGTAGAACGAAAGAAGAGTTAATGCCACGCGTCATGTTGGAGTGAAAATCTGGAATGAAGCCCAAGTTTTTGGCAGACGCCGAGTGGAAATGGCCACACACGGCGGTAGTTTTTCGGTGTGAAGAAGGCTGCTAACGGACACGCGACAAATTTGCCGTAAACTACAGCCGCTACCATCACGCCAAATGCTGGTTCGGTGCGCGACGCAATTAAGGCGAGTCTAAATCACGTTTGCAAAGGTGCCAGTGTAGTATACTGATGACATGACTATTATAGTAAGATAAACAGAGGGGATAATAAATCAGCATATGTGGCAGAAAAGAGGCCAGAGCCAGTAGGTAGAAAATGGTGATTCAAATTCAAAAGTCTGCCAGTGAGGGGAGGGGAAATTGAGAGCGGTGTTAGCAATCAGAGCCAATACGGGGTCATTTTTGAGGGACAGAAATAATTCTGCATTGACCCGTCTTTTAGGCGATTTTCAAATGGATTTGGCCGGGTGAGACAGATGAAGAATCCTGAAAAAAAAACTACGAAGACACGGCGACATTCCCGATTTACCCGTCGGCAAATGAAAAGCCTAGGACAACTGCAGGTTGCGAGCCACCGAGAACAGCATAGGTGCTCCTAGGCGAAAAAAAACCCTCACCCTCCTAACTTTACTCACCTGCAGACGTTGGTGATGTCTGCGCCAGAATAGCCGTCCAACTGCTCGGCGATCTTCTCGAACTGGACGTCCTCATCGAGGGGCACCTCACGGAGATTGATACGCAGCAGAGCCAGGCGTCCGCTTACTGAAAAAAGGGCAAGCCAAAAAAATACTTTCAAAAATGTTGTTATTCTAGGACATGACAGTTCGACTGACGGTTTCGAGGAGGTCCACTGTGTGCACCACACACCAGATTGGGCGCACGGGCGGTGACTTGTGCTTAAATTACACGTAAGTGGTAGCAGACTTGCACAGCATCTAACACACTCCTCCTGGGCCCGGTGAGAGAGGGGCGCAAATGGCTGGTGCGGCTGGGGCCGCCCCCTGAGTCTGCCACCACACCTCGTACGCTAGAACATAAGCGGGGTAACGAGATCGGTGATGGCCAAGCAACATCATACAGACGACAGCTCGATTTCCGCGAACGATGAAATCCACGGCGTGCACCACGGAGTGGCTGCAGCGCCAGCGACTTGCGTGTGAGGCAAACTTGCACAGCAGCCACCATAATCTCTCTTCCCTCAGCCGTCTTGTTACGGAAACAGGCTCCAACAGAGCTAAACAGACGGTTGACACGTGTCACACATGGTCTGGTCTCTACTGCATGGACCAGACAACAATAAGGTCGGTCCACATTTGGAATTCTACCCGTTCCCTTCGCAGATGCTTCCGTTTTGTGCTCCCCGTTGACATTTCCCCTCGTAGGCCTGAACAGTGTTCTGTTACTTATGTGATTTTATATTCTAACCTTCAGGTCGAAATTCAATTTGCTCAAATAGTGACGGGAGAATTCTTTAGCTAGGTAGGCGGTTTGTACGCTTTCATGCCTGCTTACATTGTATAAATATCACCGTATTACACAGAAATCTGCTTCTTGGCTTATACGCATAGCTCAGACTAGTAAAGAATTCAACGGAAGGCGTGGGTCTCAGACGCGTGAGAGTGCCATGACGGTTACTTGAGGAAAACGCTATTTGGGCCTGACCCTCAGTCTTGAGAGGGACTGAGTTATCCTATCAGTTGGCAACCTTCCAAGCCACGAATGCTAGCGAATCATGATAAATTAACCGGTAATTTGACATGGGGATGGATCTACCAGTGCCGACCTCACTATTTGTTGCCTTTTGCCTACAACAGCACACGCATGCATGGCATTACTTATGGGGGTTACGCGGACTCAGCGCAGCCAAATAAACGCGTGCAGTGAGCCGAGCCAACCCGTTTTGTTCCACCGCATCTGCAGCGCAGCCAGCTGGGGGTCACAGTATACAGACATTACTTGGTCGGCCCAGAGTATCAGCAGGATGCATGCGTACGTGCGTAAGTTTAACTCGATGACTGACAGACGTTCTATAAGACCAATAAAATCTGCAACACTGAGGCCGGTGAGAAATGGAAATGCTAAGTTGGCTGGTATAAAAGTTTGGTATGCAATCGGCTAGTATGGATTTTGACGTTAACCTGATTAGATGGACTGCCTGCGAATATTGAGCATATCTTTAGACCCGACCGTCGACCAACCGATGCGTACACATGAGGCGAATAGTAGAACAGTTTTGAGTGAAGACCAGTTGCGGAATAAGCTGGTTGTCAGGTCTAATAAGTAAAAAGCCATTGAATATCAACAGAATGCTAGCAGGACGTGGAAGGTTGAAGTATGGCGCTAAGGTGACAGGCAGGAGATGAAGTACTAACAGGCAAGCATTTCGAGATACGAGTGTTATGCAGGCTGAAGATTCATTCAAGAGGCGCCAAGGAACCTCCCTACCGACAGAAGCCAATTACGCCTGACTTGAGCGGAAGTCAGGCCGACTATCCACAACGGGTTGACATCGCCAGTCGAAGCGCTGCGTCCCGGCACACTTTCATACTGCCACAGATGGGATCTCGGTACAAAACAGACAGTGCAGTCCGGAATCTGGTGCAACTCCTAGTACGCTAAAGTACCTACCAAAGGGGGCTCCATATACTCCCTTGTATTTCCAGATTCAGACAAAGTCCTACAATTTTTGATCGGCTAGTAGGCACACCAGTCAAAGGGGATGCTTTCCGCCACCAGCGTAGATAGCGGCTTCAGCGCTCAGTAAGCACACGCTCAATTTCACACAAAGGCCATTTATTGTTGCGACTTAATTGTTATCCGAGCCGCCCTCACGCTGTGCCTACCTACTGAAACCCGCCACTTCGAAGGAGTGAAGTCGCCCAGGCACACAGGCGAACGCAACGATTCCAGGGCATCAGTGAAAATTGCTAGTGTAAAATTGGACAAAAGCGGGCCCAAGGCAATTAGGATAATAATCGGGGGAGTGAAAATGATGCTCAACTTCCGGTGATTATCCAGCAGCTAGAGCAGGAGAAATCAGGCATGATGACGTCCAGAAGGAGCTGAAGTCCTTTATCCCTCGTTCTAGCTTGTGTGCAGGAGCTGCCATTTTTTCTGCTCTCCACTGCCATGTGAATCACCTTATATTTACGTCAGTTGGTCTATTCAGCCCATTGTATATCGAATTTGTAACTCTCTTTGTTTACTCAAAACTACAATAATAAGGTCATCAGCACACGACGCTGGCACCTTTCTGGAGATCTAATTTAACCTACATTTTGAGACTCATTCAAGGACGATTCTTCATGATGTTCATAGTTGCAGTCTTCGGCCATTCTTTGTGATCTTCCAGTGTTATGTGGTTTGTGTGCCCAATCTTAATCAGGGTGAACGGAGGATATTTTTCGCTGAAAGTTTTGGAATTTTACTTTCAAAATACAGCGTGCCTCTAGCTCTCTCTCTCTCATGCGGTAAGTGCGCTGGACCAACATGCCTAGGATTCGCTTACTCAAATCATCGACTTGGAGTGGCTGTGTGTACCCAGAGGGGGCAGATACGATGGTATGTGTCGGCGCAGGCTCATCTACGCCCTCTCCCGTCCCCAGTCTTCTTGGCTCTGTCTTGACACCGGGCCCAGGAGGGAGAAGGGGAGAGAGTGCGATAGATGCTGCGAAAGTCGACTATAACTACAAACTAGTTCACGCTCAAGTCGCTGTCCCTGCGTACAACCTACAGTGGGGCACATGGTAGAAATAATCGGAAACGACGGCCGAACTATCATACGCGTATAGGTCTGTTTGTGCGTGGTGAGTTAGTTCGTAATTGAGGAGCAGGTTCGTGGCAGCCTCCGGTCCCACCCTGCTTCGTGGGCCGTGACAGTTTCCATGCAGAAATCAGACACTCTGTAGCGTGAAGACTGCCCGTTCAGCAGAGTCTCGATTTACCTTATTTAGGGGTGGTTACGTAAAACCCGATGGGCTAGCGGCGGCTAAAAGTGACGAGTAACTGAGTTCTTAGTTTACTGACAAGAATCCTGAGATCCTCGGGCCGTTTGGCCACACCAGTTAAACTTGAGCGAGGCAGATTATTAAAAATATTGTCAACTCACTTCAGCAGTGATACATATTTCGAGTAATGTGTTATGAGTCGGCACACCCTGCAATCGAGCAGAACATACTTAGCTACAGACACTTCAGAAGACAGGAGCCGCTTCTGTTATATGGTTAGGAACAAGGAAGGCGTGGAAAACGCAGTTGATTCTAATACACAAAATTGCCTTTTGGGGAGGGGTAAACCAGGAAAACCCTGACCTAGTGTCAGCACAAAAACCATGATGACGCACGAAGACCAAGCAGATCAACTGTGACGTGGTATGAGAGTTCGACCGTCGTTACCGACGATGTCCACCATGTGCTCTACAACAGGGAGACTTAAACGGCATCTAGCTCACTATCTCCTCCCTCACCCACCTGAACCCGCTGTCATGACATCGTCAAGAAGACCGGAAGCGGGATCGAGCGCAGTGGGTTTAAATATAAATAGCATGTCTACGCGTGCCACAAACACACACCTGGGCCGTACATGCTAGACAAGAACTTCCCACAAACCACAAAGGGGCGGCGCGGATCCCAACTGAGTGCACAAGGCACCACTGCAGCGGGACTCTCCTTCCTGAGAGGACCGAAGTATTAACAATGCTGACAAAGACAAGAGAGACTGGAATGGCCATTTCTAGTTCATTAGCCGTCATCAGCCAGTCATACCCAATTCCAGGTGGTGCATCACCCGAGGCCGAACCCGCGACCTGTTGATCAGAAATCTAAGGCTCAAAAGGTTGAGCCACGGCCTCGATGGCTTGCCAGTTTAGATCTGATTGAGTATGACTGGCTGATGAGCCAGAAATGGTCATTTCAGTCTCCCTTGCCTTCGTCGGCGTTGTTAATCTGCCTCTACCACTACTGGGCACTATAAAACCGCTGGCGGGGCTCGATAATGAGCCTCAAGGCAGAGCGCGACGAGTAAGTTCCGATAACGATCGGTGAGCATTCATCAACGAAGGACCGAGTTATCCCGTCAGTTGGCAAGCCTTCAAGCTACAATTTTTAGCGCACCATGATAGTTAGAAGCGCGTCAAGTTTTTTATAGTGAGAATTAGGCGACGAGTGCCGTGGGGACGCAGGCCCCAGAGTCAACCTCACTCTCTTTTCTCTCTCCCTGGCACTAGCACACCGTGTGAGCCAGCCAGCCATCGAAGATTGGGATTGGGCGTAAGTGGCGGACGCGGCGTCAGCCTGCGTCTAGATGTGCTACTACAACCTCCCTCCAGTGTGGCAGTGCTTAGGGGCACGCAGCCCTAATAACGTATGCCGTGATCTAGTTTTACCTCGCATTGGTTTAGCCCACCCACCGCGTGGCTCGTTGCACTGACATATGGCTCACCGTAAAGGCATTAGTCATGGTAGACTCGATAGTTCGACCACCGAAAGCGAGGGAGTTCACCAGTGTCAAAGGCAGGGCGCAATTTTGACTTGCGCTTGGCAAGATTGGAAGATGAGGTGAGTGCAGAAGATGAGAACACCTACGGTGGGAGAGAGAGAGATTGAACAATCGGCCAAAAAGGTCATATCAGGGGGTGCCGTACGTAAGACTGGTTGCGCCCCGCAGTTGGTGACCTTCGAGGCCATGACTATTTGTGTCTCGTGAAAAGCTCAGAACACATTTGACTGGAAGTAGGAACTGGAGCTCTCTCTCTTGCCTTTTTCTGTGGTTTGACAGAGGCAGACCGGTGGGGGGATGCGATTGTGCGCAGTGGTGAACGTAACACGAAGTCTGCGTCTACTTTATGATACACACGAGCTCAGGTCTCACACAAGCGGGAGTGACACATAGCCACATTAAGAAGGCACCGACGTCTGGTCCGCAGTAGGATCGATTTTATTTGTCAGGTAGCAACCCTTTCAACTGCGAATTCTCACAGGCTTCTCCGTCTACCCTCTAGCAAATCAGCGGCCGTCGGAGTTTGGTTTCTACACGCATATACGCATAGGCAAGGTTTTACGGCTGATAGAAAAAGAGAGATTTCAGAACAGCGGCAACCAACAAATAAAACACGCAAATAGGTCATGTCATGGTTGATGCGCCGACAGCCCTGTTAAAACGTGACATTAACAGACTGGAGTGCGTTCAGTTTGAATGCACTCCATAATAACGGTGGAAGTCCAAGGGCACCAGAGTGCATTGCGATACAAAAACAATGGCTAGCATTCTAACGTGATAGGCAAATCAATTTATCGATCGGAAAATCAATACTTCAGTCCACCGATTTCCGTTCGATCACAGTTAAGGGCTTCGATCACTTCAGTTCTAGTGTTACTAAGTTGACATTGTGGGGATGCAACCCCTCGTAGAAGCTTCTAGTGAAAAATGCAGCTGTAAGCCAGCAGACATTGGTGGGATTGCAGTGTATATAAGAATAGAATAGGAAATTCAATTAAATCATGGAATACTAGCCCTACACTGAAAATACGTGTAGCTAGTCAAAAGCTAGTTATAATAGTATTCACTTAACCTTTTGCCTCAGTTCACTGCCTGGAAAGCATTATGGGAAAGTATGTTCAATATACTCACTTTGCACGGATTTTCGCGAGGTTTACTTTCAAAGGTCGAAATAATCCAAGTTCAAAAAGTGCGGTTTAAAGATTTTGTCGTAATTATCTGTTATGTGTCCAACTATTTTGCTACTAAAGCCTAGTTTGAGGCCGAATATAAACGCTGTGTAAAAAATATTTACAAGATTGTCATGGCAACCTAAGACCTAAATCGAAAGTACCCCCAGGGGACGTGCGTGCCAAGCACGCGAAACGCAGGCAGCGTTTAAAAATCTATGCGGGTTGAAGAAATTTGCAGACACGTGCATAAATGAATTTAAGCGAGTGAAAGGAATAAAAATAAAAACAGAAGGTAACAAATAGTGACACAGAAGATAACAAATTAGAAGGCTTCATCAGTATCTTTACCGTTTAATAAACCGAAACAAGGGAGGCAAGTTTTATTCCAAAAGTCGAGGATCAGCAACCAAATGCAAAAGTCGGTGGAATACAAATGAATAAAAAAACACCTACTGAAAAGGAACAAAGTAAGATGAAATAACTCACAGCTAGGCAGGGGGATATAGATGCGTTTCTCCAGACGACGCCGAAGGGCCTCGTCAATGTCCCAGGGGAAATTGGTCGCCGCCAAAACCATGACCGTCTTGGTTGGGTCATCTTGCCCTGTTGCACCGGTAAGACCTACAGGAGAAGGCATCAGAGAAAGAAAGCAAGTTTTGTGGGCGTACAGATAAAACATTGCTTTCCGAATTTCCTTCAATAACAGAAAATATATAAAATGTGGAGGGCATATTACAGTTCGCCTGTCATAAACGAGGATTGCTAAATTCACCCCCTCCCGAAGCCTGACTGCTTGAGTGATGTGCAAGACTTCCGTTTTAGTGTACACTCGAGCGACGGAATGGACAGTGTGTGAAGACATGACCACTCCTAGCCGAAACTCCTGCGGTTTTCTATTTTTACTGGGAAGGAGTTAACAGTGTCAGACCGGATCAAAATGACGATTGAAAAATGTGCTAGCGCTAACCACGACGGCCCCTTCCCCAAAATGAGCTACGCTGGATCAAAATGGGAGCCACCTTGGGTCATGACAAAGACTTATTACGTGGGTCTGTGTGGAAGCTAAACTTGTGTTGTACGTGCACGTGGTAGCACGCCCAACCTCATCTCCAGTTGGCTGACAGGCTCGGATAATCGACCTATATGGCATTCTTATGTATGCGAGATTCCATCCGCCCTCACTGCAGCCTGGCATATACGAAGCAAAGACTAGGGCGCGTGTGACATGCGTAGGCGGATTATTCAGCTGCTCAGGTACAATTCACGGCTGCGCTCATCTCGTAGGGCAGTGGTGGACCTTCTCGAACTATCGATGGTCGTCCTCGGTCTCCCGACGGAGCCCTAATCAAGATACTGATGGAAGTGACCGATAAGTTGAACAAGGATGAAAAAGCACGGCGCTTCTGAGGACAAACGGGAGCGGTCACTTCGACTGCTGATGAGTAGGGCGTGTCGGGCTGGTTAAATGTAATGACATCGTTTGCAATGTGGACATGTTGGAGGGGGTTCGAGGGATTAGAAAAAGCTGTTCGCAATAGTCCTATCCTGAGTGCTGCGGTTCCTCCATAACCTTTTAGATTCTTATGGTTTCACAGGAAGTCCACCAAGTTCACCGACGGGTTCTAAAGTCGCTTGATTTATTCCGAGGAGTTTGGCAAGTGCGCCAAATTGTCCCATTGGCATACTTTTTCGGCCTCTCTGTCTATGAGCACCTGTAGCAAGGGCACCGTAGGAGATCCGCCTCGACGGACGCTTATCAGTCATTATGGAAGGAGGCCGATCCAGTCCAGTTCAGTTCAACACAACACAATCGAGTATTGCTAGGACCTCGACAGCGGAAGTCTGTCCCACGGCCGATGACGACCTAAACAACAAGTTAATAAGTCCGTTTGTAAACATTGAGTACAGCTAGGCCATCGAAAACCAACAGTAAGAGCACCCTGAAACAAGTAATCCGAGTACCCCCTGGCGACCATACCACAGTCCAAATACGCAGGAAAAAACATCTAGTAAATCCCTGAAAATGTTATTGTGATCCATGCAACGGCTCGTCTAACGTAATTAACAATCTCCATAATCCTGTTTCAGTTAATTGGGAGTATGGTAATAGAGCCGGAAAATTCAATTGATTACGGACACTCGGGAGAGGATGGTCGGTGTGAGGTTTATCGATCCCAACCTAAAAACAGCGTAGGTATCTTCTGTGTCTGTAGTGCCCGAATATCCAATCCCAAATCCCGAAAAGTCAGGATCCCGGGGTACTTCTAGCCCTTTCTCAGTCAGTCACCAATTAGATCTTGTCAGCAGCGGAGTTCCACCTTCTATACGTATATATCCTTTTGTGTAACTCAAAACTCAGGAAGAAATTACCACCGCAATAACGGAACTGCATAACCGTTAATTATCCAGAGGGGGCATCCTCACTGAAGTCCATTAGTACTGTGCCAACTCGTTGGCGCCATTGCTCCATTTGATGAATAAGCCAGTTTTCCGATAAGCCCTAATTCCATATGACTGATACTTGATGTTCGTCTTCATAAAAAAGCCAAAAAATACCGCGGTATAGATCTGGTGAAGGTCGCCTTAAACGTATTGACTATGTGGTGACTTACAGACCGAAGTGTTCAGGAGAGCGACAAATACGACGTAAGTACTGAACTTCAACAGCAACCGTCCAAGCAGCCGCAAGCGCAGTTGCCATATCGACGTGTTGAGGCGCCCTGCGGTGAACCGGGAGACAAGGTAGCCGACTTGCGATATCTTCGACGGGGTGTGAAGAGAAAGTGGACACTCGCGCAAATTTGGCAAGCGGTGCATGCGCAAATGAGTCCAGCGACAAAACTGCACCGATTCGAAATATTGGCGAGGGATTCTGTACGTCAAAAACGTCTCAGGTAAGTGTATATTTGAGTATTAAAAAAGGTTTTCGAATTTCCGAAGAGATTTTAGCCAATATGCTGTCGCATTTGCCTTCAGAATTGTCAGTCTTTGAGCTACATGTCATCCGTGGAAGGAATACCATATATTCCTCTGTGTTTTTACTTGTGATTGTACTTGTCACGGCTGCGATTATACTTGATCTAGCCTGCCTCGATGATGACACAGATTGTACCTTGCCATAGTATGGGCCATAATAATGTAGTTGGACATTTTCACGAGGTTACTTGGGGATTTTGAATGGAGGCAGGTTCCCAACAACCGCTCGGATTGTTTGTTAGAGGTTGTATCCTCTAGCGCTTTGGCTCAAGAACGTAACCGAAAGGCAACAGTGGCAAGCAAACTTATTTAATGGTGGTTCACGGTCATCATGTTACAGTGCCATTGTAGGGATTTGCGGCCTTCTATAAGACAATCGGCATGCCAGACCTCAGCACCCCGGGAGCACTGCTAGTCCATGACTACTTGAGTAGTATGCAATTTTAAATGAAGTGGTACCTTAGATTGTCATCTCTAGGTTGTGGTTACAGGAGTTCCACTGACACCACTGTCCCCGAGGAGGGGAGATGGTGGGTAGCATGCCTTACGCATGATTGGCATTACAGTTAGGAGCACTTGTAAAACATCTGCCTCAAATTCGATTCCACACCCCCCTATATGCAGGGATAAGATGAGATCGAGACAAGTGAGGGTGAGCATGGGTGCAGCGGTTGACAAAGCTAAATAACTTCTCTAAGCGCTCCATATCACCTGGTCCCTAACATCATACGAACCTGGCTGCAGAAAAGGTGAGCAGCCTCAAAGCGTCCATCAGCGAGGAGTGTCATAAAACAATAGTTGGGTGGCACTGCAGTTTGAACCCTGTTCCAATGGACGACAGATTCACTTCCTCGACTGGCAATCTCCCAAAAACACGATTTCCTGAACGCCGTAATAATTGTAAATGCGTCACACGTGTGGTGGGGAGTGTGCAGACCTGTCAAGAGAAGAGGTACACGAGTGTCGGCTTCTCTCACTCGTTTTGGTATAGTACAGTCCGTTTTGGGTGACTTGTAGAACGCACACACGAAAATAGTTACGGGACGTCCTTGTATAAGAGGCAAGAAGCAGAACGTGAGTTACGCACCGTCCATCTGCACTAGCAGTTCCGATTTGACGCGCCGCGAGGCCTCATGCTCAGAGTCGCCACCACGTCGCGAGCAGAGGGCATCAATCTCGTCGATGAAGATGGTGCTTGGGGCGTAGAAGCGTGCCATGTCAAAGAGGAGCCGCACCAACTTCTCCGACTCGCCACGCCACTTGCTAGTCATACTGGAACTGGAGACGTTGAAGAAGGTGGTCCCGCACTCTGTGGCCACCGCTTTGGCCAGAAGTGTCTTGCCAGTGCCCGGCGGACCCACCATCAGGACACCCTAAAGGGAAGAAACATGGCGCCAATGTTGATGGATCAGGAGCGTACAAAGATATTTTGTTGCATTTAACGAATTTGGTAAAGGGAGGTTGGGACTACGACTGTTACTTTGTGAAAGGTATCAGAAAAATGTCTAGTGATGATACTGTGTCTGAAACTGATGCATTTCCCGTCAAAAGAGCCTAAATCTGCCATTCACCACATCCGGAAAATTACACCACAAGCCTAGCGGATAATAACTCTGCCTTTCGGTAGTTCAAGACACATAATATCATGCATTTATGAGAACTAAGGGCTTTGTAAAGTTTCACAGCGAAACAAAATGCTCGTTTTCCGTAATATAACCGAGGCAGATCGGTGAACGCCAGTCCCACGAGACAGAACAGCCCAGACTGCTTTCGGCAGAGTGGGAGCCCGTAGCTCAATAATAAACTGGATCTGCCTGGAGTAGGGGTATGGATGGGTAACGGTGTTAAATAAAGTGGAAATAGTCATTCAACCACACTGGGCTTTGTCGGTTTTAATACATGCACTATAACATTACTACTGAAAATTTGGTATTAGCGTTGTTGTAGATAGTCAGTTGCGATATGCATACATTATTTTAATTGCAAATGCGTCAGACGCGTGGTGGAAAGTGTGTAGAACTGTCAAGAGAAGAGGTAAACGAGTATCAGCTTCTCTCTCGTTTTGGTATAGCACAGTCCATGTTGGGTGGCATGTAGAACGCACACACGAAAATGCGAAATTTAGTTACGGGGCGCCCTTGTATAAGAGGCGAGAAGCAGAAAGTGAGTTACGCACCGTCCATCTGCACTAGCAGTTCCGATTTAACGCGTCAGTTGCGATGAGCATACATTATTTTACATTTAGCGACAGCATCGAGGGTACTTTTAGATTTTTCAATGTGGTAAACTATCTACCAACCCCTAAAACTATCCGAAATCGGTTTAACTAGCACTATGTTTTTTAGAAAGTGTTACAAATACCCTCATTCTCAAGATGAGTCAATCACGCCGCATGACATGAACGTGCGCACGACAGCGTCCCGCCTTGTCTGTGCCCACGGATCAGATCTGATTGGTCCATTTATGCGAGAAGTTTCTCGGCTCTTCTAGAAATTTCTCTTCAAGCAGATAAAACAGAATATAGCCAATCCAAACGGGATGCTATAAATACACGCAGCTTTCCAGTGAGGATGGCATTTCCTCGTGGCCGATCATGTTCTTTTTCGCTTCGTGTGAATCCTAAGTACTATTGTGAAGGGAAATGTTGGTCAGCAGCACAGGACTACAACTACATTCGAAGGGGCCCTTCAACGCTTGAAAGACGCGTTTGACACTCTGTAAGTATATAACGTTCAATGTTGCATCAATAAAGGCAACAAGAATCTCGAAAAGCGACGTCAACAATTTTTTGAGATGGAATACGTAGATGATGAAGAATCAGATGCCGGTGGACGCTCTGGCGAAGAGGAAAGTTATATTGACAGTAAAGACTCATAAAGTCTAATGCGTATGCTTGCAATAAATTCATTTGCATATTTTGGGTTACTTCCACATCGAGGCGTCAATCAGCAATTGTGCATGTACACAACTCTCCGGTTTTGGAAGTTTCAGTATAGTTGCAGACCATTGAAAACAACTCACGACATTAGTATCCTCGATGCTGTCGCTGACTGTCAACAATCACGCAGTAAAGTAGTAAATGTGGTCGCACACTGCTAAACCGAACAACCTTCTTCTTCTTTACTTATAAACACACCTAGAATGCGAACATTCGCCTCTATTCGTATTCAGATTGTCTAATTGAGTGCGACGACTGTTTTCCCGTTACCCTAGAACCTTCAATTGCCTGTACGGATTAAAACAGATACAACGTCTCCAAACAATGCAGTAGATGCAACGGTTCCTTCCTACTTTGACCTCAAAAACATTACCACCAAGTGAGGATCCAAGTAGACCCTTTGCTATTTGTGTGAAATCTTAACCTATCGTATTACTTGTGCTTGATACGGCCGTGATCCTGCCCAATCTAGCCGGCCTCAATGATACCACGTATTGTACCTCTCTATGTGTGACGATTTGTGGCAGCGGAGCTGGACATCTCACCCCATTATTTTTTTCAGCGACGTAAACCAAATACCGAAGGTCCAATAACCGTCTTAATGTCTTGACGAACGGTGTCGAGTCAGGTCTCAAGATGACCTCCTCTTTGACGCCCCCAGGTTGGCCCTGACGTCGGATCGAGGGCAGTAAAACTGAGATCGTGAGGCGGATGACGGAGAAGGCGTCCAAAACACCTCAGTCGTCTTTCTTGGATGGCTTGCGATATCCTTGTGATGTTGTCGCAGCGGGTGTGAACTGTATCATTGAGACGAAGTCAGTGTACTTCACTCGAAGGATGGTCCTCAAGAAGTGGTGGTCAAATACCTCGAGTTTTCGCTCATCTCCCACGCACACAGTCCAGCATTCACAACCATAGAGGAGGACTAACCGGACGGATGCAAGGTACACACGGATCTTTGTGGCAATAAAGCGGTCGCATCGGATCCATTGGCACTTTCTAAGGATTGAGAAAACCCGGCAAGCAGCGGACCAGGCATTTGTGGTACGCGAAGACAAACTGTTTGACTTTGTCAGCCAAACCCGTATCCGGTCTTCTTGACTCTGTCTTGACAGCGTGGTTAGGTGGGCGAGGGGGGAGAGAGTGCGGCAGATTCAACGTAAGTCTAATATCACCTCAAACTACTTCACCTGCAAGCCAAGGTACGGGCGTCCAACCTGCTGTAAGGCATACCTTAGACATCGTCTGTGACGACGGTTGAATTGTCCTGCATCGCCATAATTCCAGAAAATAGCCACATCGCTGCTGCTTGTGGCCCGCGCAAGACTGAGGTTTACGCCATCTCAGTAATTACGTTCACGTTAATCATTAGCCGGCTGTTAGACCACTGTTTATGGGAGAGGAAAGAGGGAGAGGGAGCGATATCGAGATACCTCTTCTAGTGACAATGTAGCAAAATTTTTACTATAACAAGTCCATTTCACTTCGCGACGTGCAAAAACCGTGGTCTGAGAAATTTCCACTCATTCATGTCTCGGAAGAAAAGGTTAAACTACAATGGCTTCTTATTCAGGTGGCTTTTAGGGTATCAGGCGGTAATGGAAGCCATGTGCCCAACCGCATTTGTCTAAAGACTGTTCGGTGTCAATTTAGGGATCAGATGATGAGGCACATTCAGATGGGCTAGTAAGCTTCGGGAACACGTCGACCTCCAATTGTCTTGACTTCACTTTACCCTTGGAAGACAATAGTTGTGGGAATAGAGTGAGGTAGTAGCTACGCAAGTCCGCTTTCCTAGAAACAAATTTCCATGCGAGGCGGTACTTGTACAACGTAGTACATTTTTTTATTAGAATAAGATCTGTTCACTTCACGACATGCAAAAACCATGACTTGGGAGATTTCCACTCGATGGGATAACTTATTCATGCCCCCGGAAGGAGAGTCAGACTACAAGGGCTCCTAAATAAGGCAGTTTTTATGGTTGCAGAGAGGAAAGATGACAGAAAATGTGGGTAGATTGGCACAGCCTGTGTCGGGCTTATTCTGCCTTCATTCAGCAAATCATAACCCTAAACTACCAGCTGGGACTGGAAACACAAACATGCGCTCGAGCACGGTGAATACATGGAAGCCATGTGACCGAGCACATTTGTCTAAAGCCTGGCACACGCAGATGGGCTATTTAGCTTTGTGAAGACGTCCAATTCTAATTGTCTTGACCTCATCTTACTCAAGGAAGACCGCAGACATAGGAATAGAGTGAGGCAGTAGCTGCGCAAGTCCGCTTTCCTAGAAACGGACTCCCATGAGAGGCGGTACATGTACAGCTGACGTGGAAAAAAACATTTTTGCAATAGATTGATTGCAGAACTGGTAAACCTGCAAGAGATCAACCAAAAACTACTCACCTTCCACGGCCTCCGGATGCCCTTGAAGAAGTTGGGCAGAACCATGGGTAAGACGACAGCCTCCTTGAGGAGACGTTTGGCGTCTTCGAGTTCTGCGATGTCATCCCACCGGACATTGGGGTTGCGTTGGAGTATGTCCCGTTCAAGCATTTCAACTAAGTCACTGTCAATGCCAACACCTTCGTATTTCCGCTCTTCAGGGGCGGCAGTGTTTGAGGTCCCCGATCCTCGAGCGTTTCTTTCCCGCTAAAAAATCGAACAATTAAGGAAAATCATGAAAACGAGGATGGAGGTGAGATGCTGATGAGGATGGTAGTTTATCCATCGCGATCGAAGTGGATTACTACCATAAACTCGAGGACAGGAGTGGCGAGAGGAAGCAAGCACAGCATCTAATTGTTAGTAAGGATATCTTAGTCGACAAAGAGGTTTTTAAGAAACCAATGCTTACATAGTGGCATCGGATAAAACACGTCTGACGAAATCATTTTCGGAACCTTAACGGGACTGCACAGGTGCCAGTGCTACGGTGTCCGCGGAAACCGACGCGCTCCGCAATCCTAGTTTAGTGGTGCCATCGAATAGTATGAGTGCTGGACTACTGAGTCGAAAACGGATTCATTGTATGTTTGAATGTGCGAACGTTCCTGCATCCTGGTACCCAAAGTCTGACGGCGCGCAGCCTTTATCAGCACAAAAGAGATGTCTGCTGTCTGTCTTAAGTTCGAATTTCTGACTCAGGTGCTCGGTAAATAAAGATCCTCGGAGCCAAACCTCAGTTCAACCCATTCCACAGCGGCCCACACGACTCTTCTGGTAAAAAACGAGGTGGCAATCGCCTTCTCGCAACAAAAGAACCATGCAATACCTGCTTGGGTACCAGTCAATTACCGGATGGCCTACGTGCAACCGAGGAGTCACGTTAAAAAACAGAAAGAGGGGTTTTACTCGAAGCTGCAAGTGCCAATTGAAAGATTCCCTCGCAGTAATCTAAGGATTGTTGTCAGGGAATGAAATAGGTGAAATGGACCTGACAATTCTACAAACAGTCACCTTATTGGCCGCTTTGGGCTTGGTTTTCGATGTCACAATGTTTAGACATTGCTGAACTTTGCTGATCAGAACCGACTGTTTGTCGCCAACACGTGCATTCAGCATCGCCACGAATATCTGCTACCCTGATATCCAAAAGACGGTCATAGGGCCTGTCAGATCGATTACATTCTAGTCAGTTCAAAGTTACGCAGTTAGGTTCACGATAGCAGATCTATGCATGGTACCGGGACTGGTAACGCTCATGCATGCGCTAATTCGGACGCGCTCTAACGTTCGTCTCTCATCCGCGCCAAAAATGACACGTGATAGATGCCTTAGAAAAAACTTATTGATACGTGACTGTAGATATTTAACCCCTACTGCTTGAGAACGATCCTTCAAGAGAAGTACACCGAGTTTGACTGAAACGCGACAGTCCGCACTCGGTGCCACAAAATCACAAGGATATTCCAGGGGATCCAAAAAACGTCTGAGGTGGTTTGGACACGTACTTTTTCGTTCACCTCACGAGCTCAGTATTGCTGTCGACCATTACCCATTTGGAGGCGTTGAAGAAGGGATAAACCCAAAAGCTGGCTTTACACAGTTGGTCAAGACATGAAAGTGGTTCTTGCACCTTCAGTATTCGGTCTCTGTCACTGGCGAAGAGAAAGAGGTTAAGTATCCATCCCCGCTGCCGCGGATTGTCACGCATGGAGAGGTAAAGTCTACGACATAATCGAGGCAGACTAGATCAGGCATGATCGCGGCCGTAAGAAGGATAAGAAGAAGCACATAGAAACTAAAACTGACAGTTAAAGGGGAGGCTTTTGCTCATCTTGGTAAATTTACACTCGACTGTCGGTACGCGACTTCTCGTGAGGACTCTGACATAAATTTTCAATAGGCATCTTCTTTCAACTTGGAATAATACACTTGACCCAATTTTGAAAATTTCGGCGGCCTCATACGATCTGAAGTCACTAAGCTTTGATTAAACTCACGGCTCCCGATCGGCGGCTCGTAGCTCTGGTTGTTAAAGCGTTGGCCATGCTCAAATCTTGTCATTCTGCCGTGGGGGACGATTTCCAACAAGGTCGTCAAGGTTTTCTCAATTGGGTCAGCTGAATAAACTTCTAGAGCAAAACAGAACCTTAATAATCCGTCCTACAAATTATGCCGGTAGATTAACAGAAATTCCTAGTGTTCTTGAATTCCGTCCAAGGTGTCTAGGGGTAGATCTCACAACGTCAAGGCCTAAATCTGTCTGCAACTAAACTTCAAACGTAACGCTGCAGTGTCGCTGTTTTCCTTCGCGACGTCCTGTTTTTCTCAGCTCATTTTGACACCGATGTCACGTGCATCTGTATCAGACACAAGGAAAGTAAACCTTGGCAACTGATCTGTGTATACAAAATCACACGACAGCCCAGGGCAGCATTCTCGAAAAGGATAGCATTTTTTAATACCACTCAAGACGACAGATTACCGTCAAATAAGCTTCACGATCGGTTTTTCTGCTAATACACTTCACAACCAAAAAAGTATGCTCTCATTTGTCTTCATGACTGGCCACTGCTATTCCATGCAGATAAGTAATTTGACCTTTGATGCCGTGTCTGCAGTTTGGACTATAGCATCGCTAAACAAAGATCGCGAAATTTGCACGGAAAATCAAGAACTGAGTCACTTGGATAACCAAAAGCTGGCTCTCACCTGGTAAGGACTTGCCACGATTGACCTGGGGAGCTGCCCGGTTGGCGGCCTCCCGCTGAATTCGCCTTGGCGCGCGCGAAAGAGGGTGCTACGTTGGAGGAAGCGGGACTACTCGACTGAGCACCTGCGGGTGACAAGATAGGCTTGCGCTCCAGTGGTGGTGGAGGTGGCCAGACACATGGATCTCGGGTCGGTTCCTCAGAGGTATGATGACCTGACGGCGAAACCGTGTGGTCCTGGTTGGTGATCGTAAAACTAGAGAGGGTCTTGTTGATATCGGCGACGAGTTCGCTTTCCTGCGAGATTTCCTGCTGCACCTACGGGAGATTAGAGTGCAGAGTTTATTAAAAAGACAGAAAGGCTAAGTCGGGTCATCAAACATTGCCAGTACTTTTTAAGCTGTTTTATAAAGCATTAAATTTAGCCGTCCTTCAAAAAAGGATGGTATCTAAGAGAAAGAACGGCTTTTATTATTAGGAAGGGTTGCATACACCGAAATAACAGCTACACAGTTTATTAAAGGGCCCACAGAACCGCACAGCCTATATATACACTCGCTTGCCAATTAGAGTGTCTTACGAGGGGAACTTAAATTCGTTTGTTCGTAAGTTCCTTTTTGTTAGTGAAGGTTAAAAAGTGGATATCGCAGTCATATCCCTAGTATCATAAATATATCGTTAGACACTGGATTGGCGGGAGCATCGGGGTGGAAAAAAAAGAAAAAAGACCAGAAAGACGAAAATTAAGTAGTAGTAACGAACTCGTAGAAAATCAGTGGGTTTTTACAGTAAAAGTAACAGTGAAAAAAGTTATACAGATGATTTGCAGCATAGTTTGCAAACACCAAACAGGAGCGATTGGCAACAACCGAGCACGTCTCCTAAACTAAATGGCGTACCGGAAAGCCGACCAGCAAAGACGTGACATCTGTATCTTGAGTTTGGCTGTGATAAAACATGGAAAAATGAGTAGACTTGCTCGGATTTTCCCAAAATCGTTACTTTAAAGACACAAGCTATTTATTCATAGGCATAATACTAATTCTCCGTTTAATACAAAGAGACGACTTGGAGAACTCGATTTACCTGAGATCGGTCGCAGGGAAGTGAAAAACAGATTGGTTAGAACGACTTAGTAAAATATGAGACCGATAAAAAAAGGATAGATGACGTAAATCCATACATTTTCCATTGAAGCCATTGAAGACAAATCCCTTTAAGTCATTTGAGGTTCACAGGCGGTAACCGCGATGCGAATAGCCTAATCTTGAAATGGGCAGCCTGAGAAGATAGTTGCTTGATACTTATTGGTAACTAGAACTGTCTGGTTACGTAATCAAAGAAAGCTGACAACGAGGTCTTATTCTTGCTGTATAGTATGGTGTCTGCCTTGTAGATGCTGATTGCCTTTATCACCTGCTCTGACTACCGTATAACTTTGTAAAATAACCTTACACCTTGGATGCGTTGATTTGCTTGCCTTCCAAAGGATAGCACCCGCGTACATTTGCATGCTACATCTAAAACAAATGTCATACAAAAATTACTTACTCAGAAAACCCGAGCGATTCCTCACCCAAAAAATTTTAAACGGAGATTGAAGGTTTCGAAATGAGACTTAAAATATCAGGTGATGAATTTCATTGGCTGTCGACTCGTGTCCTCGAAGTCAACGGTCAGTACAAATTAAATCTTCGAATCCGTAACTACGCGAAATTGCAATGACAACACACTGCAACATATAGGCAACCAGAACTGATCAAGTACCACAGCAACCAGACATTTTTTAGAAGAAAAACGTTGCAGTAAGCATAATATGATACAATTAATACGGAATAAGACAGAATAACAAACCTGTATCCATTGTTGTCTCATAAGATAGTCCTTCGTCATCAAAAGATGTTTTTTGATTTGTGCCAGGCCGCAAGAGTAAAACGTAAGCGCACTTTCATAATTTCCTAACAAGCTAAGCTCTCTGGCTTGCCTTATGTTGGATGATATATCCGCAAAACTAGACATCAGCTACCGAAACCACCTAACTCACGACAATAAAGGGACGCTCGAACCAAATTTTTGAAAAGTACACCGTTTAAGGCAACACATTAAAACTACACAATGGAGTGAGTGACGCAAGAGTCTGCAATTTTAGCCTTTACTCCGATACGTTGTCCCTGTCCATCAATTGAGCTCTAACGGTCTGATTTAAAACGGAGATTTTATGCAGAAGGGAGAACAAATTATACAAGTAAAGATTGTGACAGGGGGCAAATGTCAGCAAAATCAACTGCAGAAAGAAATTTCATGATTTTTTAAATCACGCGTCACATGTGATGGGCAGAAGATGGATCAATCTATGCGATCTTTTTAATGATTGATGTGTCGGTAAACTAGCTGCGGCTAATTGCATTCGTCTGGTCCATCCACGTCTATTCGCTCTCCCTACGTCCACCACTAACAATATGACACGACCGAGGTGGATGACTTCGGAATGAATGCCTTCCTGAGACAAAACAGCCCATTTAAATTTTCCATAACCGGAAATGCTCTCTACATTCAAACTCATCAGAAATTTTAGGCAGTATCAGGGTTGATATAAATGAGAGCGTAATAAATACAATTATTATACCATATGACGAGTACTATTCATTTTCTCGGTTGATCACCTAACGTTATCTGTACCATATTAACTAGACATCATGTATGATTCCCAATCGACCCGTTAATTAGTATAATCAAGCTTGTAGAGATTCCTAGGCATCACTTCATTCTACTCTTCGGTTCCCAAGAGAGTAGCACGCCACCGTATCATAAACCACCAATCTCCTGTGCACGGTATTCAATTCTTATTATTTATGTAACATGCAAGAAGGCATGAGACATTTTCTGTGTTTGAATCAGGCAACCAAAATTCAACCTTCAGTTGCTGTTATTTTTCACAATACCGCAGTTCCCTGCTAACACTTGTCCTACCTTTTCCTCTACTGGGTTTGCGAATTTAAAGATAAGCTGGCAGATAGACAGTTTATTAGGACATGGGAAGGTGCTTCAAGGTGTTTATTCAATCTCAAAGTACATATAAAATATAAGTTATCTGTGTGCTTGAATTAAGCATAGATATTTTATATCTACTTTCCACCTACTATCCCCCCGGAAATATTGCACCCACAGAAACAAATTTTTCTTTATTTTGTTGTTAACAAGCAAATGGATGCTGGGAGAATCAGTTAATTGTATATAATTGTGAACTGGTCAGGTAAGAAACAGTTGGTACTGAGCTGAAGATCAAGTGACGGGTCTTAGTTTGGGAGATGAGATGCGTTACCTTTTAAATCATATGCTTCTCGAGTCACCGGCTTTTACAAGTTTTTTAAAATATCCCTGAGATGCTGCAACACTTGCGCTGTAGACTTTTCTGTCTTTTATAATATTGGCATGGCAACCGACAGAGAAAAATTTTCCGGGAGTCAATTGAACCAAGACAAGTTCACCATCTTCAACCCATGATTTACTACATCACATCATTGAGTATATGGGCACGATGGTAAGGTCATTCATACCACGATTAACAAGCTCTTCAGTGAACAGCAATTGCCTGAGATGGCTTAAACGCAGCAGGTGCAGGTACCCAATGTGTTTTATGCGTGCATCTAGCTCTTCTGGTATACTAATTAGTGCAAAGTAAACCCATATAATTGGCAGTCATACGAATGCATTTATTATTCGGACTCCCAAGTAATTCCACGTCAGCAAGGCAAAATCAGCATGCTTTTCAAAGTTACGCTTTGACAGTGGGGAGGGCCTGTCAAAAATATATGGGAACATTTAGGGTCGCTAGCATCCAGTGGGAGTGTAGTGTTCAGCCGATTCGGGGATAATGAGGGAGCTGAATTATAATGTTGTAGAAATAAATGAGGATTCTTCTTCATGGGAGTATCTCTTGATGTTGCGTCTTCTAAAGAATTCATCATTACGGTATAATACCAATGAATTGGAGATAAATGAAGGGATTAATAGAGTAGTCGATACTTGTACTAAGTAGGATTATACGATAAGTACAATATTTATGGAATAGAAGGATTATCGATACAATAACCGTTACAGAAATGGTAAAATGAAATATGGTATATACGATTCTAGAAACACTGAACGTAGTAAGGTTTAAAACGATATGACGGATGACGAACGAAATATGACTTATTGGAGCGACGGCGGCGGGCTGGATTTCCAAACGCGCCCGGTATTATGCGCCGTCTACAAAAGTGGGAGAGTCCTCTGTTAAAACAAAACGTAGTTCGGGTTTTGGTCCGTTACAGAAGTGCAAATAATTTTAGTGCGTAGCAACGACGATTGCTCTACATTTAACCAGACGTATTACTTAGAGTTGTGTTTCCAAGCCGTCCATCCAAAGGTAAATTTTCGTCAATTAAATGGATGCCTGATATGCACATGTGCTCACCACATTTTCTTCCGCTTAGTAAGGTGTGCACTTATATTTTCAGTGTGATCGATTTCAAGTTGTTCAAGTTGGCGTCTTTAGGCTGTGGCATGTACGGTGATGGGTCCAAAGCTACATGTTAACTTGTTGTCCGTTTGGGAATTTATTAGGTGACGGGATTTACAAGTAACGGTATAGACAAGTGGAACAACAATATTTGGTAAACAAGGTGTACCAATGAATGAGACCGAATTTGAACAGAAGCTGCGGGAACTGGACAAGTGATCACTATTTTGCTAAGTTGTTCGTTCTTTAAAAACAAACGACAAACAATGCATAGCATAATATGAGTTACAGAGGGGAATTATTTGATATTTTAAATTTGGAGATAAGGACCCTCATCTGCCACTGTGTCTGAGGATACGTTCGAGTGAGAATCCGAAACGTCAGGACAATAAACTTCTTGTTCCAGTGATCGAATTTTCTCCTTTGGAACTGTTTTCTGAAACTCTTTCGAACGACTCACGTGCCACTCATCCAATTTGCCCTGCCTATCCCTTCAAAATCCTCGGCAGACAGGAATAGTCTTGATATATTATTTGAATGACATTAAAGAAAATTGTGGTGAAATGTATCAGACGCTCATCGCTCATTATACCTCAAACTATCGTCAGTTTACCTTATAACTGTGTTTTCTAGCAGATAATTTCACAGGTAGAATAAAAAGATGAGATCGCTGAGACATGGCATTTTTTGTTCTGACGTTTTGAATTCTCTCTCGAATCCATCGTCAGACACAGTTGCATAAAATATAATGAGGCACAGGGTGCACAGTATTTATAAGGCGTAGTTGTCAGGCGACCACACGCCTACCATATTTGGCAGTCCCCACGGTCCTCGCTGGAGGTCACACTTGATCCGATGATTGCTTTTCGCTCCATACCCGAGACATTAATGGCCGTGATTTCATCCCCATTGTCGATCCTCGGTGTGACGATGAGTCGGCAATTTGGCTCATTGTCATCGGAACTGCAGGTCACCCACCTCCTCTCCGCGTTGATAGTAATTTTGCCAAGGCAAAATCACAGCAAATAATATGGAGCCGACGAGGTCGTTGCGCACATTTGCTCAACTACGGGCCAGAACGCATGCAGTTCACGCCTGACGTGGTTACCAGCCATTGTGAGAATTTCGGCCTTACAAAAGGCTGACAACCGCGTGAGCAGCAAAATGCTTGAGTTCTGGCCCGCAGTCGAGTAATGTGCGCAATGAACTCGCGGCTCCATATTCTGTGCTGTGATTTTCCCGGGCAAATATATCAAAACACTTTAATGGTTAATAGCTGAATATATCATTCTTTTTCTTCCGATTTAACTCCTTTGAATTGATAACGGCAGACAGACTCAACCCTGAAGACAACTTTGAAGACAGAGCATTTAAGAACTCGTCATATTGATGAAAAACTCCACGTTTCCAACCAGACATTTCATAGAATAGGTTCCTCGTTCACCAGGTTTCCTACTTGTATACTTTTCAAGGAGAATACTTAAAAAGATAAAGTTCAGTCAGTCTACAGTCAGCGTAGACAGGAATAAGGTAGAGAAGATGACAGCTTGTGATGGCCCCTTCTGGTTTATCACCCGTCATCAACCAACCATATCCATCCCACATATACAGATGACATGGCGTTCGAACTAGATTTTTTAGTTATTGAGACGCATGTTCGATGGCCCATCGATTGTAGTCCAGAGTAGAAACTTTATTGATGAAGCTTTGGAGAGTGCTAAGATGGAAGCAGCGTATCCGGTGCTTACGTATATCCTCCATTAACTCGACAAAAGCACAATTTCAGACATCTGCACTGCAGTGATGCCTGTGTGGGCTATTCTTATCATGCCGAGGGAAAACGCGGAGATCGAATCAGCACCATCGTTAAATTGTAAGCTGGCCTGCGCAGAAGTATGACGGAGAGGAATGACCTCCTCGGAGGCGAGTGGGTGTCTAGATACCGATGAAGTTCAGTTGCCTGTACTCGATATGCGCGCAGCGAGAGAGTCTGCCAGACAGATGAAGACCGGAAAAGCCTCGGAGAAGCTGATGGCTCAGTCTCCCGCGCAGTTGTCGCTCGGTCACAGTTTAGCCTTCTAGTTGGGCGCTTATTCGTGACCTCTGCCAGCCCAGTTGAAGCATACTCGCAAAAGAAGTTGCGGTTTTCATGGAGCGGGAAGGCATCCACCAGCCCTTGATATGTAGCCCCGCCTGGTATTTGTTAAGGCTTAAATTAAACTCCCTTCCCTTTCGCTCAATCTCCATCACGCAACCCTGAAATTTTATTTTTAGGATAAGCGATCGTCTAAGGGTTAGAGTTAGCCATTAGTCATATATCTAAGGCTAGAGGGTAGGCTATCAATGCAGTGAACTTCAATTATATCTTCGCGAGAGTCGGAGATGAAGACATATTCTTCTTACTTTTTCGTTCCATTTTATTGATCATCATTGGTTGGTATCAGTTTGCCTAAATGATCTAACCAATGCCGTCGTTTTTCATTTTTGCCGCACGCATGCAGCTCCTAATTTTCAGTATTTCCCATTTTGCGCTCGCATTTTCACGTTTTTGGTGTATATCAACAAGCTAATGGCATAAATGTACACTTTACCTTTTAATTCCCGGACACAGCTTTATGTCAGTTTCGTTTACCTCGTCCATGAAACCCCTATGCTCATCAGTTCCGTATTAGACGATTCCTTGCCTCCCTTTTTCTGAAGGGGGGGGGGGGGCATATCTGACCGTTGCCGAGATTTCATCCAAACAGCTTGGTGCACGGTGAGCAGGTCATTTCCATCGCGTCGCCGGCCTGAATTTTGGTTCAGAGGATCATCGGATCTGCATCCACGACCGATCTTCGCCAGAACATAAACTTCCGTGTCGCGGTGTATCTGCATGAGTAAAACCTTGCATAATATTAAGTCTTTTGGAAGTGTGAACTCGCGGTGAAAACTGGGAACAGGGGTACGCTTAGTTGTGTGTTCGCAACTCCTTTTAACCATTGAAAGATGACACCAACTGGCAAGACAGCGGTTGGCAAACCTCTCACAGCTTGAAGTTGGACAGCATCAGTCCAGTCCTCCAGTCCGGTCAAAAGATTTAGCTGACGCCAGTCAATGAGTCGCTTATGAGGCTGGAAGATGTTTGCTGTGAGAACTGCCGTCTCTTGGAATTCACATCAAAGGATTTGTTTTTAAAAAATCAGCCGAATTTGCCATTTGCGCGAAGTAGTAGGTGTTTCCGCCGTCTTAGCTCGCAAGGGACACATACACTACCTGCCCTATCTCATGAAATCTTATGGATTTCATGAGAAAAGGCCCGTTTTGCAAAATCAGCCCACATTGCGCTCCCCGAAGGTTTACAGGAGTAAATAAGCGGCCGTTATTAAAAAGAAGGCATATTGCAGTTTAAAAGTTAATATTAAGTTGTTTATAAATACTATTTATTTTACAGAAAAGTCGCAAATTACGAAACACGTGAAACACTAATTAACCGAAAGTTTTAAATTTACACAATGCTTATCTATGTAAACAAACGAATAAATAAAACACCACAGGTAGAATTACTTTTAATAATAGTCAATTTGTGTGAACGAGTGGATATTCCCATCGTTTTAGCTAGCAAAGTACACACATTTCTGTTTGAGCACCTGTCCTACAGGGATTACAAGAAAACATAAAATGGTTAGACTAATGAAATATTAACTTAAGTTTGAACTGGGAATTCGTTTAGGAATATTAACTTGAGTGATGTTTCAAATATTTATCATCTTGAAACAAAATGACAAGACGCTTCAGTCCAATCAGGATAGTGGCTTTTGAATGCACGTTTTCCGGGCTGACGACAAAACCTACCCCTGTTACAAATGACGGTCGGGGGAGGGGAAGGGCGGCATTTAAGCACTTCTGACCGAATTTACTGCTTACTTAGTGTGATTACTTCGCATGGAATATTAATACCCTTATGAATCCAAAAGTATTTCATAAAATCCAGGCAAAATACCCTTTCCCAAAACCATTTTGTTGTGATCTAGGTGTCCTTTACATTTCTTGCTCAAAGGACTGCTGTTTTCCAATTTCGAATTAGATTTAAACTCGAACTGCCTTACCCGCCTTTACTGTGTCCAAACTATAGGCTGTACACTTCCCATCGAAGAAAGTGCAAATATAAAAAGTATAATTTTAAAGTTTTCAACCATGAGCTACCCATTTAGAGTATAAAATGTAAAATAGTAGTGAATTTCTATCACTTATTTTTATTTGAGACAGACAGTGTGAGCTAGGCTAGAGAAAATATTGCAGACAACCTCCACTCGATGTTCAGTTAAGCTTAAATTATTGACTAAATTGCACGGTGGGCATGCACCATGGCAACTACTCAAATGTGCTGAGGTTCGGTGTGTGACTCCATAAGTCAGAAATTGTGTATTTCCTCAGAAAATCCGAAAATTGTGTCCAGCTTATAGGCTTTAGACATTCGCAGACTTCCCACTGAACAAGTTTTCGTTACGAGAGGCAGAGGACAGCCTCTTTGAAGGCCTGGAAAAACACAGTAAACCTCAGTTTAACTTGAGTTGTTTTACTGTTTTTAACCAAATACACATGAGAGCGACTATTAAACCGTGCTTTTAATCGCGAAACCGGATAAGCTTTCGAACATCCTATTCTAATCTGCGGTCGAAACCAAAACGTTACGCGCTTGTTTCGGCTTAAGCTATGCGCCATTAGCCATTGGTCAGAATTCCTATCGTGTGTCCTTGAAGAGCGAATTGGCGGTCTCGACTTATTAGGTTTTGCGTCAAGAGCCATGTTCGGGTAAGACGCTGTAAATTCTGCATGACTCCACTCGTGGAGCTCTTTTTAAAGGCCTCATCCACAGATGCCGGAGACAGGGGTTCCTGTCCACTGTCGCACAAGTGGTTCATGGTATTCTACCTCCTGGTGGAACGGCATGCTGTGAATTTGCGCATTATTCCCGTATACACAGCGAGTCCGCCAAGTGAGTACACTGAACTGTTTTCCGGCAGACGTCTTCCCGCCTTGGCAATCTACGACGAACATGACCAAGGCAAGAAGACGACCATGACGCCGTCCGCCGTTTACGCTGGCAACGATGAACTGGAGGAACTGATGCGTCAGTGCTTCAGCATGCACGTCAACGTAGACACTGAGGTTCAATGGGTCAGCTGCAACCTTCTTCGAAACCTGAATAGCCTCCTTCTGACGGGTCAAACTCGCCCAGTCATTTCAGATCTCCAGGAGCTGGACAAATTTATTTCAAATGTATGTGAAAATTATTTTTAAGAGTACACAAGCTGTCCTTGACAAAGGTCATCATCCAGTACAAGCAACTAAAAAGAAACTATCGGACACAAAAATATAGACCAACATCGTACGACAGGTGTCTCATTGCCAAATTCAAAGGGGTATCTGTTGCAATATTCCAACATTAACCCTCGCACTTACCCTGATAACGCTGAACCTAGATTTACTGACCCTAACACTAAAACTCTTAACCCTAATTTGATCGCCCCGCAATTTAGCACAACGCCATCTGTAATCTAGGGGTCCAAATCCCATGCTCTATAAAGGAAAGTAAGAGGCGTCTGCTATCAAAAAAAGAGTTCTGCCCTGCCATTCTTAGAAGATGAGCCCTTCACCAGATGAAAAGTTCTAATTTTCGGTGGCGAAGACGACCAAGAACGTGATTATCAGATAGTAAGTCTTCCCGGACGATAACTCCGCAAGGGTAAGGTCCTGTCTCGCCTGTCCCATAAAGCGGGTTGTCGAGTAGTGCTCAGTGCTGGTGGACATCGCTACGGTTTCGGCCGTTAGATCGCAAAGTTGTTAGCCCCATTAGGTCGCCATTCAATGTACGTTCTTGTGGTTGAGGAAGCCAATACTGTGCGGGAAACCGATCTTAGTATGCTTGATTTAAAAAAAATAGCTGGAATGACGGCGCAAAGCACACATCACAGCGTCGTCGAATCTTAGAATTGATCTAAAAACTTAGGGTTTTAAGGCTTTTTTTCACGGAAGTTGTAACCTTTTGCTATTCATCTACTGTAACTCACCTGTTTTCCTTATGATTTCCGCTAAATGACCCTTTTACCTTACATATTTGCGTTGTAGTTCCGGAGCTTATTCAAAACGTATTAAAAACGTCTCTATGCTGAGTGGCAAGTGTAAAAAAATACTTATTAAAGATTGTACAAGGTAAGTAAAAGATGCAGCTGCTCGATTTCTGCAAACAAATGAGAGATAAAACCGCCGAAATATGATATAAAAAGCTGCATCAGTGCATGGCTGTCAAATTCTAAACGTCCACCTGCATCCTCCATATGATTAAACAAACGTAAACAATCAAAGCAGGTAAAGTCTTCTCGTTTTGTAAGAGGTCTGATTGTACATTTCATGAAGTAGGTCACGTTCTTTGTAATTCAAATTTACACTTAAAATGGTATGCAAATGGACCACATAGAGTGTTAGTCCAAAATCAAGAAGCTTGAATGAGTAAACTGTGGGAGGCTGTCTTTGTCTCGAGAAGCTGCCACATTTGGCGCCCGGGTACAGGCAGCTTTACCTACTTTATTTAAATATTTGGATGGTTTTCGTCATGCATGAAAACCATCTATGTTAGCATAGCAGAAATTCGGGCAAAATAAACTTTTATAGTCATCTTTTAGGTTGCTGAACCACAGAATTCAATCCTTCGCGCAAAATTTTGCTTTTTAAAATAACTGACCAAGCGTGCAGTTTTAGGTAATCGATTTCCCTTTAGTGTACTCTCCCTGCGTCCACGTTTCCCGCTGTGCATTCGGAAATGCGGGGTTATACTCGTTAAACTTTGAGCTGTGAGCACCCTTGCTACTGAGCCAGGACAGCGTCAGGGGGTGCCATTTAAAAACAGTTCACGCTAGTGACCCTCAAACTTAGTTCTAAATGATGATTTACTAAAGAAAAACGTGTGAATGCGTGTAAGGTGACTGAACTGGGTTTTAGATGTACAAAATAGTAGTCCATGCAAATAACCTAAATGAATAAAACGGCCTAAGTGCATTAAAGTTCAGAGACTGTTCTCTACATGCAATCTCAGTACATATACACTAAGGAACTGTGTTGTATGAAAAAGGACACAGAGGTGAGTACATACTGTTGGACTTGGTGATTCCAAAGTTAACTGCAAGAATTCGATGTACTGTGTCCTTTTTAAAACTGCTTGAGAAAATATTAATTAAGGCAAAATGATCATAACCCGATTTGCGTGGCAAAAGCTTCCAATTTAGATAATCATGCCTACGTAGATAAACACACAATGTTCCATAAAAGTAATTTAGGAGCTTTTCTGGCATAGTACGTTGAAATGAGTATCGTTGCTTTAAGTTCAATTTTGTGAAAATTTACCTTATACAAGTACTAAGAATCCGGTTCTGGAAGCAAAATGCACATTTAATGGAATGGCTTAGGCGAATAAGCAAAATGCACAATACTTATGTGCCCCAGGGTGATAAGCTACACTTCCGTCATTGTGTTTTACGAGTTAGGTCGCACACTGCAGGTGAAGTTGTTGATAAAAACAAACTTGAGAAGAAGTAGATGCGATCAATGCGACAACAGCTTTATTTGCCTGACGTTTCGGATTCCAACTCGACCCCATCATCAGAGACAGTTCTAACCGCAACAAGGGAATCGTTCTCACTTCCCGCCGTTAATATGCCACGTCAATGTGTTGCACAGAATCATAGACTACTTTTTAATATCCGTAATGCTATTCCTAACCACAACAAGGGAATCGTTCTCACTTCCCGCCGTTAATATGCCACGTCAAGGTGTTGCAAAGAATCATAGAATACTTTTTAATATCCGTAATGCTATTCCTAATATTGCTTTTGGTTTTATATCCAGAACAATTACAGCAGGTTAGTGTGGTCTTTAAATTTTCCTGGGGCACTCACTGCGAAATGCTGGTCATCTCTTCTTCATTCCCGGATAATGTCAGATACAAAGTCATCCTTCCTTTGTTTTATCGCAGAGAACATCCAGTTTTTGGCCTATCTCATCAGCTTTTAACTGAGATTCAAACTATGTTTCGACTAAAAATTTAAGACGTAGGTTGAATCATAATATTACTTATTGCGCAGTAGAATACCAGAATATTTAAGTAATGGTTAAATGCGAGCTATTGAATGAGCTTCTTTCTGGCTGCCTGAAACATTACTAAATAATACTTAATTCTTAAGTAGCATGGCTTTTCAGTTGATTTATAACGGTTTTATAAACTAAAATATATTTAATAATTGTGAAAATTCCCATTCAAAGATTCAAAAGACGAGTTGGTGAGCATACGTGCTGCTTTCGATAACTTCTCTTCAGGCCAGTACAGTTATAGGGAAACGTTGGAACGCAGTAGAAATTTAAAACATTAAATCGGTAATGTTCGTGCGTTTGTGTGGGTTATGTGAGAGGTGTGCATAGGAGTAGGATGATAAGAAACAGTGTGATAGGTGGCAGTAGGTGTTTGGCAGAGCCGTTCTAGGGGAAAGGAGAGAGCTGAGATGGCGCGGGGGAATGCATGCAGTTAAGCGACCGTTGGCCAAGCTAAGCGCGGAGCTTGTACGAGGTCCTTTTGTGCGCACAAGTCCGGCATCTTCAACCTAATGGCAATCGCTTCTGCTGCTGCTAGTAGACGTTGACCCAATGGCTTGCAGTAGTTTGGTGGTGCCTTATAAATTACACGGAAACCTTCGCTGGGGTCCACACTATGCCCGGTGTCAACAAGATGTGCAAAGATGGCGCTTTTTATGCTCTTGATTTCCCCTGTGCTCAAAGTATACATTTTTGTGCTCAGTTTGTACCCTTCAAACCTTCTTCGAAAATTAGCTTTTGGTTGCTGCCACTCTTTAAACGTCCATTCATAAAATCTCGTATCTGCAGTTAATGAAATACACAACATGGTACATTCATTGAAAAATTTGTGAGACCTATACGACACGCTCATAGATGACCTAACTCATGCAAAATGCCAAAATTGATAATCACTTACGAATCGGCAACATCTTATGTACCACAGCTTTGGAATGCTAATGAACAACCTTAAGCAAATTTAAAATTTAAAGGAAATTTGAAAATTAATATTACATTTTTAGAAATACCAAATTTTTTTTAAAAAGCAGCATATTCCGAAAACGTGAAAAATCGCTGTAACTGTGACAAATAATTTTAAATAGATATGTCAGGTGAAATATTAAACAAACCAGTTTGCGAATATTAAGAGAACTTTACTTTCACCAACTTATTATTGTTATTTTTGATTTTGAATTACAAATAGTGTCAGCTCATCCTTGAAATCCCGGTGACTACTTCGCGATTTTCAGTGCTGCAAGGGGATTGATCAGTAATTTAGATTTCTCACAATGTGTTAATCAATACCTTAGAAATAAAATATTTCTAATAAGCATTTACTGAGGTAGTGAGTTTTGATATTCTTTCTAATTTTAATGAACTTTTAGGTCATGTACATTGAATCATCTAGACATGAAAACTCACTGCCGAGAAATTTGAACGTTCACAACCAAAGTTGGCAAATAATATGCCTAAAATAAATCCAAAAACATTGAAAAAGAGTTTTAAAGCTGAATTTGTTTCTTGTTTCTGGGAAACAATACGGTTCCTCATATTTTTCTTCACCCGATTTTCCAGCACTATGCACAAAACCAATAGAATTTGTACCATGATACTAAGAAGGAATGGAAATTACTTGGATATCCGGCAGCTGGCAACGTCACCCAAATCCTGTCTGTTTTCCTTTAATATACAACATTGAAAATATAGTGTTATTTAGTAAAATGCTTGCTGAGCCTCAAATCCCCTCAACAAACCAAACCAAACTTTCCAAATTTTGATCACAGATTGCGCGAGTTAGGTTATCTACCGTAAATGAATGTAGTTGGGAAAACCTTCGAAAGCAATTAGAGAGTGAGCTTCATGATCATTCGAAAAATGAAAAAGTTATTTACGCCAAAAGCCAATCGTTCTTCAAAAGTAGAATTCTTTAAGAAAACATATTTTGCCTCAAAATGAGTTCAGGAAAGAATATTTTATACATGGTTTGTAAAAATCATATTTTAATTACTGAACACGCCAAAAATCTTGTAAAAATTCCGTTTTTCTTGTCTCAGTCAAAAACCAACTACTGATCACATCCAATGCTTTGTGTTCTCCACACATTTATGAGGAAGTTCGGCAATTTAAGACCTTTGAAATTTATTTGACCAGCTCTCTTTTAATCTGCCTTAAAAAAGACTAACGGAACTTCGTAATAGATCAAACAAAATATCTCAGTTTGCATTGAAGTGTAAAATATTACTCATATTTTTGTCTAATACCGATAAAAGCATGGTACTAAAGTAGGTCATATCATCACGACTTTGTCCAGGAGAAAAGTGATCAGAACCGAGGGCGTCAATCAGTGACATATTGATTTTCAGTTATTTAACGTTTATGCCGATCTTTTTTTCCAAATCGACTTATTTTCTATATCCGACTTAACTAATTAGACAGTAAACCCATCGGCAAAACATTGAAGTAGGAACTCCTCAGGTACTACAGGGAGCTACGCGCAAAATTCCAGGAAGGGAGAATATTCCCCTTATCTCTTAACCTTAGTCAAACTCTAGGGCAAACACTTACCATTATCTTGGCCCTAAGATCAGCCCTGTCCTTAACACTAACCTTAGCCCTACGCTGAGAGCAACTCTAATCCTAACTCTAATCCCAACTACAGCCTTAAAATTGACCCAAGTCGTTCTGGAACTGAGCGCTCGTGTCTTGTTAGCTATATATATATCTTTTTATCTATATTTTAAGCCCGATTATTCCGTCTATTATAAGGAAAATTATCCCCAAAGTGAAAAGTTCTGAGTAAAATAATGGGAAATTAACCCGAACCAAATTATCGCCTTTTACCGAATATACAAAGTCATAGTGCTTTGATGATTCTAGTGATCAACTTACTTAAATTGACATCGGAATTTTAAAAATGTCTGTATCATAATAGACTTCATCTTGATTTGGTTAAGCATGCAATAGATTGTTTGAAAGCCTTAGCTTACAAGGTAGTTCTGCATTGTATCTAACAGTCCTCCATCTTGCGAGCTAGCGTAAGCATTTCCTTTTAAAGCGGGAAGAAATTAAGTTTAGGCCATATTAGGTAAATAAATAGCTAAATAAATAAATAAAGAAAATAAAATAAATAAAATAAATAGCTAAATAAATAGCTAACTAGTTTGCATTCAGTTTTTGCGTGGTTTTTTACGCATTAGCAACCTACAACCCACCCCCTTACCTTAATACTTTTGTAATTTTTTCCACTTAACGTAGACACTGTTCTCTTGTTATCTGATTTAACGAACAGTTCTGTAGGCACATGTAGTGTACGTTTTATGAGCACGGAAAATTCTCCAGTTCCGAGGCTTTTTTCTTCAATAAAAGAACTTTGGTAAAGACGACGTCTGCAGTCGTACAGTTTATCAACCGGTCCTCCATTAGTTGCTAGAAGCCCCAAACTCTGAAAAAAGTCGCCAAATTGTTGCTAAATACATATACTAATACAATTAAATGCATAAATTGGAACATTCGGAATCCATGTAATCCTGCTATCTTTATGTGGAAGAAGATAGTATTTTTAAACCTAGCTTATCCTTCCCGAATTAAGCTGACGAGTCAGAAACCGCGTGAACATAAGCTGGGGATTATAAGAATTACAAAAAAGGTCAGGTGACTAACCCAAAGTTTGACCTTTGCAAGCCATGGCGTCTACGGTACGTCCACCTCTACGTCGATCATGACTTGCGCGTGAATTATTTTTATAGTGAGATAGACTTGTCCAGCAGCTACCGCATTCTGTCACTCCTCCTTCACTCACCTTTGCTTCAACTGCAAGAAACTATCAAGACGACTGGAGGCGGGTGGGAAAGAGTGGTTTAAAAAGCTAGAAAACCCGTGGTTTGGTCCCCACACCGGATCTTGCAAGTTATTTTAAGGACACCTCGGAGTGCACATGGTTGCTAGTGCCATAAAGGCCACACTAAGAAGGAGTAATTACAGTCCTTCCTTAGTTCTGAAAAAGAACCGCGAGTCTTTGTGTATAATGGTAGATTCAAGGGCGTTCCAAATTTTACAGTGAGGAATGCGCTGAGTTTCAGCAAAGGATTGATTCCCCAGTGTTGACCTCAGACTCTCTTTCTCCTCCCATGTAGCAGTCGATGGTCCAGAACCGCCAACCAAGCGGTGGCGGGATGGAGCACAATGACTGATGCGGTGTTAAAATCTACGTCAACGACCTGTTATGACCCACATATATGACGCCAGCTTAAAGCTATTGTGAACGTAGCATAGCCGGGTACACGCGCGCTGCGAGTTAGTCTGACCCTCAATTTAATCCAACGCGCCCGAAAGTTCGGCCGGCATGATCGACGTGTCCACACTAGGTTTCAAAAAGCGCAGATGAGGGATGGTGATAACAGACTTGCATAGCATCTGCCGCACTATATCCTACCTCACTGTCCTGGACACGGTGACACGAACAAGTCAGGGCGGTCGGAGGTGTGTTGAGGTACAATGGTTGCCGATATAAACAACCCGCCTACGCGTGCCACACATACGACCCGGTTTGTGCGCAGAGCGCCTACAACGCAGCCCATTTTGTGGACTTCAATGGAGCAGGCAATACGTAATTTACATCCAGTCCATGATAGGCCAGAACATTTTGGCACTCCTAAGCCGTTTGATATTTATTCACAGTGCACATGAACTAAAGCACACTTTGGGACCAATCGGTGTTGAGTGAAGCATAGATTTGCGCCAAAGTTAATGCATCCACTCTCTCTCCCCCACCTCATTAAGCGTCCGCCGCCGTACAAGTAACCTTCCCGTTTTTTCGTCGCAGCCACAACACCGCGGAGTGTGTTGCGGTGTTGCGAGTTCTTATAGCTGACTGATTTGCTAGAACTTGTGGCATGCATAACCTGGGCAGGAATTTGATTAAGAGTGTTCTTCATTTTTAGCCTTTTCTCTCTGAATCCAATCAATTGCCCAAGTAAGCAGCATGGTGACAATCCAGTTCACGAATTGTCTTCAAAGTTTCCCACAGTTTTTTGCTCCTAATTAACAATGAATGTCTGACCGAACCTTATGCCCTGCATCCCAGCACAGACACACATAAGAACCACCTACTTTGTAGACTGAGTTATCCTTCTGCTACAAATTAGCTTCTTCTTTAGCCTGACGGTCTGAAATTTACCAAGTAATTCGCAATCAGCTGACCACTTGACGTCAAATAATTTGAAAGTCAACCACGTTTATGGTGCCAATGGCAAAGACATCAAATGTCGTGCCACAAGCATTCTTACATCCATGGCTGTCTTATTGTGACCTCTATGGCATTCTCATTCAGATAAGATGCGAGCCAACCCCTTGCATCCATGGAAACCTGGTCCGCTATGTGGGGCCAGGTCGTGTGTGGCATGCGCAGATGAGGTCTTTAGTTTAGTCAGACGTTGCACCTAAGCCCTCCTCTGTTTATCCTAACTCTGTCATGCCAGTGGACTCAGTTTGGCAAGCGAGGAGAATGTGCGGCAGGTGCTTTGTAAGTCTTCTATCACTGTCAATTGACTCACAAGCAAGTCACAGTCCTGCACCTAACGCAATGTAGAGCACTGGGTGGATCTCGTCCTTCTGACATGTCCTAACCAAAAGTGCTGCTGTTTCTTCACTTACCTCACCCCCACTAGTCACGGTGATGATCTAAATGAAATTTTAAAATATAAATGAGCAGTGTGAGACACAGCTGAACTTCTTATTGCCATCTACGCTCTCATCTCTTGTCCTTCAGACTCCTACTGCCTTCCTGGAGTCTGACAGCGTCTCCTACGCGGACTGCGTTATCGCCACCAAAGTGCAACAGATTCGCGTGGCTGGCCCGTTCTACCGAAACTTCTTCATCCCGCCCGATCTACGCAACTTGTGGGTGTACATGTCCAGCATCTACGCTGTGCCAGCATTCCAGGTAAGTTGTCCATCAGACAGGGATATTCTGCTGCACTACTTCGACAAGGTGACCTTCCCCAAAGCTGTGGATCGCACTGCGACCCAGAGGCGGATCCTTGCTCTGGAGCCGAATCAACACAGCCTCAGTATCCCCCCAGCGTTTCCAAACTCTCCCAGGAGCCATACCGAGGTCAGAATGGTTAACCAATCAGCGGCGACCACGACGGTCTTTGATGAAGTCACGGTGCAGGAACTTTCTAAAAAGCAGGTTACTTTTGGACTACTGCCTTAGAAGGGCTTAATAACCCCCTAGAAACAGATCATCCCCCTGGGAAGCATCTTGTATTCACGCATATAATATATACTGCATTGAACGACAGACAAGCCAAGATGGCAAAAATCTTTTTGCATATGCTGTCGACCCTGGTTGTCGTCAGACCTTTAGCAAATGTGAAAAAATGGTCGAAGTTTCAAACACTCCTAAGCTAATGAGCGCTTGCTTTAAAGCACATCCTTTGGATATCTTCACTCCCGTTGGACTGTTTGCCATTCTTACTGCACAGACACATATGCATGCTAAATCTGTCTTCCCTTTGAGAATTTCTTGTAAAGACTCATCTCTACATACTTGTACATCCTCAATTATATTAATCGCGGACCTTATGCGGATGCTTCTAAATAACGTTGCTCTGTAGAATTTCCAGTTTGATGTTCAAATGGAACACATCTAATTCCTGAAGACTACTGACATTGAACATTAGAAAATGGAACCGCGTGTGCGGGGCTTAAAATGATGGTAACATAAGTAATATAGTTCACATTTATTAAATTCGGAACATCGTTTAAAACATTTGATGAATTTTGATATGCAATGCAGGGGCAGAACTTCGAGGAACATATACCGTCATCTTTTATAATGTCTCCGTTAGATAAGGTGATACAGATGACTGGGTGTACAAGACCAACAAGGGAAATAAAAAATCTTCATCGTATGGCCAATTACTTTTTTAGCAAAATACCACACAGAATTTTTAAAAAGGGTAAATTTCGTTATGAAAATTTCCGAAATTCAGGGCAAGATGTTTGAGATTCTCAAGTGAAGTGAAATGCCCCCTGGTCTTGTAAGCCTGCTACCGAATATAACAACCAATTCTCTTAATTATGAAGAGCTGACATATCATCGTCTTCAGATGAAGTGCTTACCACAGATTGTGAAACTTGGAGGAATCTGTAAACTTAAATATTAATTTATAACAAATCTGTCATTAAACTCACGGTTACCGGTGGTGCCTCGTAGCTCAGTTGACTAGAGCGTTGGCTGTACTAAAGCCTTCCCCTTGCTGGTGTGGGTTCGAATCCCACCGAGGCCACCGAGGTTATTTTCACAAGTGGGCAAAACAAAAGCTGGAATATTTGAGAATGAAAAATAAAGCCATCTTCTGCAAATCTACCAATCAAACTTCAGCATTCATTACAGAAAATTAGCAGCGCACAAAAAGTCAACCGTAGATCTCAAATGTGTTTTCACTTTGAAAAATCAATGAAGCATAGTTATAATATTTAATATAATGCAGCTTAATTGAAAGATATTTCATTCACTTAAAAATGCCGGTTTTCGAACGAACCTTCTCTCAGCTGCCTGCAAAAACAGCAATGTAAGAAATGACTCCTTAAGTAATGTGCATTTTTCCCAATGATTTTCGATGACATTGTTAATACAAATAAAATTTGTTGATGAACACTTACCGATCGCTGACGGAACTCACTCATCCCGTTCTGCCCTGGGGCTCACTCTCGAGTCCCGCCGGCAGCTGCACAGCGGCAAGTAGTAGAAAAGGCAGATGCCAACAAAGACAAGGGAGACTGAAATGGCATTTCTGGATCATTAGCCATCACTAGCCAGCCATACCTAACACCAGGTGGTGCACCATCCGAGGCTTGAAACCGCCAACGGTTGGTCAGAAGTCCAACACTATTCGCGGATCAATGGTTAGAGCATCAAAATTCTGCTCAACAGGTCGCGGGTTCGAGCCTCGGATGGGGCACCATCTGGGGTTGGGTGTGGCTGGCTGAGGACGGCTAATGAGTCAGAAATGGCCATTTCAGTCTCCGTTGTCTTCGTCGGTCATGTTATCCTGCCTATATGCTTAGCTGCCTCACGGCTGCTGGCGGGGCTTGAGAGTTAGCCCCAAGGCACAACGGGACAAGTGAGTCCTGTAAGCGATAGGGGAGCGCCTAAATACCATAGCTAATATTCCCGATCGAAACCAACAAGACAGCGAGCTCGTGGCGCAGTAGGTAGAGCGTTAGACTTGTGCCCAACAGTTCGCGACTAATTCTTCGGGGAACTCGCCTCTTCGCTTCTATTAGCAGATTGTTGGCTGTCAGAGTTTCATAGATAAATGCTTACCGATCGCTAATGGAACTCACTCGTCCGGTTCTGCCATGGGGCTCACATTCGGGTCCCGACAAGACAACGAGCCCGTGGCTCAATGGTTGGAGCGTTGGACTTCTGCTCAACAGGTCGCGGGTTCGAGCCTCGGAGGAACACCATCTGGGATTGGGTGTGGCTGGCTGATGACGGCTAATGAGCCAGAATTTCCCCTTCCAGTCTCTCTTGCCTTTGCCGGTAATGATCATCTACATTTATATATTTTATAGAAAACCTATAAGAAAATATCGTTTGATGTGCTGATTTGATAGCAAATTTCCTCTTATCCAAGTCTATAGTTGAAGTAAGTGTATTTTACGGTTTTACAAAGTTTCTAAAAATGAGATTATTAAGACCGTGAAGTGTCCATTCAAAAACCCTCGTATCTGTCCATTTATCAATACTGCTTCGGAAGTATCCAACATAGTCTAAATTCAATGCAAAACTTTATGAACAGTATCTAACATCTTCCTTATAACGTAGAAAATTTGGTAATTTTTCTTAGTGAGAATGCTACAGTATGTATTTTGGAAACTGTCAATGCATGGGTAACGACAATCGACATCACAAATTATTTGGGATTTGAATAAGTTTTTTAAATTGGAATATATACTTTTTCAAGTATAAAGATTTGGAGTCGTAATTTTCTACCAAATGCGTACAAGAAAGAATATATTAGTACACCTTTTCTATAAAGTATATTCGCATTTATTAAAGCTTTGAAAATCAAGAAGAAAAATTCATACTAATTAAGAAGTCCTTTCTTAACAGATTACTATTGCTGCAGGAAGGTAGTTCGTTCAAAGGATTGCATCTTGAATTGACGAAAATATCTTGGGACAAGGCTGCATGGTATTAAATATAACGACTATAATTAAGTTTTTTTTTCAAATCGAAAAGATTACAGAATTTTGGCTGAGATTCCATGAGATTGCTAATCTACTTTAGGCTTCCGAAAGTCTGTAACTTCTGGCATATGAGGGTGCGAATACCCCTAAATAGACTGTTTTGTTTTTCAACCAAGCATTTCATATGTGGCCGGGACTTCATGTAATCCTCTTGAACTCTCCCCTCGTCTCCAAATGGATCCCCGCGTGAGTGTTTTTTACCTTAAGAGTATTTCATCATGACCGTTTGCGGTCAATCGAGTACGGTGTCATCCTTTTGCTGGGTTCATTTCATGCAAATTTGATGGAAAGGACGAATTTGAGTATGAGCGTTGTCCTAACAACCGATCACTATCTTCATATTCCTTGGATTCGCCCTGACTGCGATATCTTCCCCATGGCAACGGTACTGAAAACAAACTAAGGACGCAGACGTACACATCAGGATGTCGGATAAACTCGAAGTAATCTCTGAGAAAGTGTGTGCATGCGGGCGTTGGTCGGGTTTTTCAATGACAGCTACCTCAGTATGCCTAATTAGGTCGCAGTTCGATTTAGTGGTTACTTCGTTAAAGCAGATGTCAGTCGTTAGGTAGGGAATATATGTTTGCGTGTGATAGGTTGGACGATACTACTAGACATGCTAGTAATGAGCAAGACTCCCTTATCCTCTCCTGCAGGCTATTTCAACAAAAAATAGGCTACCTTTGGCCGGAGAAGTGTTTTCACAAACTTTTATTTCCTGGTGCATTGACTGTTTTTATTGAAGACCTCCATTGCAACATCCAGCTCAGATCCCATGTAGGGCATGTTTCAGAACTTAGCTGAGAATGTTTATACTTCGTAAAACTTTGGAAGATTGAGGTATCTATACCAAAACACAAAAATAACTTACAACCGTATGTTAGTCATTTACTTACTTGTTTATTTACCAGTTTATTCGTGTAGCTTCCTGTAGTCCTGAGAACAGTTGTTTTCGTCAAATCACTAAAGCCGTTTAATTGGTCATTTGAGATAAAGTTGAGGTAGCCCCTCTAAAACTTCAACGGATTACTTGGCTTCTAGCATACAAGAAAATCAATGCAAGTTGTTTTTGCGTGAATTAAGGCCTACTTGAGCTTAAAAAATGCTGACTTTTGTGGACGCAAGGAAAGAAAACTCTTTCCATACTATAGGTGATCTGTTTGTTGGTTTCTACCCGCGACCCATCCGAACGTGTGTGTGCGTGCATGCACAGTATGCGTCCTCATAACTAATTACATGTATATCGGCAGTCAGATAGTGTGTGTGGGACGCGTAGAAGGATCTCTGAGTTCTGCCAGTCACTGCAACCATGCCCCCTCCGGTCCGAATAACTTTGTTATAACATTGTAGCACGGTGGGTGTAGAAGGAAAGACAGTGCATTGATGCGTAGCAAGTTTGCTCCCCTGTAATATAATTCACACGCCAAACAGCGCCACTGGCAGGTGGCGGACCTCGTTGCTTCTGACGTCCGAGCTATCATATTTCGTCATGTCAATGGTTTAGATGCCCAAGGGTACGACTGATTAAAAAGGGCAGATACGTCTTTCTTTGCACAGGCTCTGGTGTAAGTCGACATGTTAGGCATACCTGGTCCGAAAAGTTTCCAATACTAGGAGGCAAGAGTTTGCCCAGTGATCTAGGAATGAAACAAAGACCACCAGCGACTAGAGTGACGAAGACGAGCAGAGTCTGGGCTACGGCTGATAATCCACTTCTTCTGCATCAGCAATCCCATCTGCTTAACCTCACCCCACATGGAAAACTTCTACTAACTCTCACTACACAAGTTTTCCACCGATGAGATTCAGCCTGTAGATGACCAAAACTAGTCCAAAGTGTCTGTTCGAACCTCTAGGTAAACACAGCTCACACAGCAAATCCTTTCTAAGTAAGTTAATAAGAAGCTGAAACAGGTGAAGGCTGGGAGTTCGTGAAGCAAACGAACAAACAACATTAGGGGTTGGACTGATAGAGGCCCACAAAGACCAAGACAGCAGCCATTTCAAGGTTTTTGTCTTTTACCAGTTAGCTAGTATATAATGGGCCAGGACTAGTTGAGGCGTTGTAAGCATAACTTTCGTTTCTTATGAAATTCAGTTTTAGTTTGTGCAAAATACTTTAATAATTGACGGCTGGAATGTATGGAGTAAAATAAAACAGGAAATAGCACTACAAACCTTAGGTTATTTTGAGGATGAAAATAATTCAAACTCAAAATGCTTTCATAAATTTCAAGGTTCTTTCGAGTGGAAAGGAATATTTCGATTTACCTTTTTGTCACACATACTACCCGGTTGATCAAGGTTATGGATATCCATAAGAAATTCCCCAAACCCTGCTCTTAATTTAGACGGATGTCTTTGAGCTTTGAAAAGTGGCCTAAAAATCATCTGGAGACCTGACTCCCTGGGAAAGGTCTCTTAAAGTTAGCAGTCAAACTTGTGTCCTATCAACTTTTAGGAATTGTTTGAATAATGTCTCCCCTAAGCACATTCTAAGATGGGACCATCATCTGTAAATGCCATAGGATAATGTAATCTGACTCGACAGCTTTTGTAGTCGAACCGTATGCTTACTGCTGGTTTAGTGTAAAAGCTTACTTGAGTACTCAGCGAGCCGAAGGTGGCCAAGGGAGTATACGGCCTTTATGAAAGAAGAGATGACTCCGCGACCTTTCGTATATCCCCGATTTCACAAGTGAATCTTCTGCCTACTCACAGTCTCATTAGAAGGCCTGCTAGGGGTTTTTACTCTAAAAGCATACTTCGATGACTGCAAACTGCGAATGCATTCAGTGTTTTAGCAGAAACAGTTCTGATGGCAGTTGAGGCTCCACTCAGACACTCGCTATTGCACTCTCTGGATCCAGCTGTATTGTCGTCAGACGGGAAGAGCGAAACAATATTTCGCACACAAGGGCATTAGACACACATGTCACATCTCCCAGCAAATCAAACTTTTGTTAGTCTACCTGGCAATCGGAACCCCGCTTATTCCTGCGGCCTTGCGTTGCTTTCCAGGGAGATTAAGGCTAGATTTACGGTTCGAATCAGTCTTGATACGACTCGATAATAGTTACCTCCCTTTACTTAAGTGGAAGGTGAGGAAAGGGGTACCTATTTTTATGTCCTACCTTCCCATACTCCGTGGATAATTGCATTTGATTATTCCGTGAACAAATCTACGACAGAGGGGATGAGCACATGCAGAGCATTTCATAAGCTTTTTAGGTTTATATTTTTAAAATTTTGGAATTTATCTAGAAACTCAGCGCTTCCCCACATGCGGGCTGAAACGCCAATATAAAATGGAAGTAAGTCCATTTGGAACCCAACGAAAAATCGGCGATAGCGTGTGCCTGCGTATCAGACAGATCACAAATGGTGGTGCATCATTCAACTAGTGCAGTTTCTGTTAATGCGTCTTACTGTCCATTGTTCTCTTCTTTACCTGATTGCCTGTTACACGTGCATCGCTCATCACTGAGCTATCTCTTTAGGAACCTTCGACACTATTTTTGATACTGGGAGATTAGATTGCTGTTTCGACCTCTTTGTTCTCATCATTCAGTCGTACCCAAATTTCCAACCCAGGAAAAAGCAAGTGTTTGGAACCAGGTTGGTGGGTCGTTGAGCAGCGTAACGAAATGCTCCACGTTCGACGGTCATCGGGAATACCCGATGTGTTTGTATGCAGTCTTGAACTGTTGGACACGCGGACTCCAGTGCCTTCATCCCACAGACACGGAGGCTACAACCACTCACTTTCCCTCATCTAATTCCATTTTTATCCCAGATAGAAGGTGTGTATTCAGGGTGCCCCTCTTAAAACCGGCAAATCTTGAGAAGAAAGTTGCTTTTCTGACATGTTTCAGATCTTTAAAATGGCACACCCACAGCAAAGAAGTTACAGCAGGTCGGAATAAATTCAACCACAGGGTCACACGCCGCATAGACGACAACACTACTTAGAGCATTCACAATGTCAAGGAGCAGTTAGAACGGGGTCTGGGGGGAGTGCGGATCGCGAGACGGATTGGGAATGGAAAAAAGAATGCCGGGCGAAACGAGGGCTGGAGGCTGAGGCAGCCTCCGGTGGATTGACGTCCTGCTATTCTGCATCGGCGATTTTCACAGTCAACAGCAAAATCAACGTCGTAGCCACGGGCACCGTGACATGACCTTGAAAGGGGAACCCGCCCGCGTGTGAGAAGAAGGACGAAAATGTCCCAGCTCGAGGGCACACACACAGCACGATGCCCTAACGAGCCTAGGGACGAATTTCGGGTGTTCCAGGCCACACGGGGGGCGGGTGCCGCAGGTGTGAGTAGCGTTCGTCAAGATGAGCAGTGCTCAGACGGTAGCACGCAGACTCACAAGGCGTGAATAAACGGAATGACAGTCATCTTACAGACGCTTTGACATGCGAAAAGGGCTGATTATAGCGATCTGTCGCTCCTTGGTGTCCCTGTCGCCCAGTCTCACTTCCGCCTGCAGCGAGTCCATGCGCGGCCAGACGATGTCTAGGTAGAAGGGGTCCTCGACGTGGATATTCACAAGCAAGCAAGCAGGCAGGCCTGACCCGTCGTTGAAACTAGTCTACCCTTCTGCAACCGTGCGAATGAGTGGAGTCGGAGGGTGGGGAGGGGGTGGCTGCTAGTGGGTACTTCAGGCTGATAAAAAGGATGAAATGAATGCAGCGGAGGAGGGGACAATAAGTGGGTGAAAGTTTGTGCTTGGGTTTAAAACGAGGGATGACGGGAGGGGGGATAAAGAGAGAAAGCGGGAAGTTAGAATACAGCCTGTCTTGTTGCTTCCTCATCATACATAAAACGCCACCTACAACTCCTCGTTGCCTCTCTTGATCAGGTGGACAAATTTCTCGTAGTCTACCTTGCCAGCCTGGATGGGCGCCTCCTTCCACGTTTGGCGGATCTGAAATATGGGAGTAATACGCGTTTATGCACCGGGCCAATAAAATCCGTAGTAGGAGGCGTAATTAATAGAATATTATTTAAAATTCCAAAACGTGATTTCGGTTGGAAAGATTGGACTAACTGGATTTTTAATAGTGATTATGTTGCAGTCCAACTTAAAGATATTTAAGTGTTACTGAAATGTCGTCTTTTGACCGGGCGTCTTTCCGACCACGAAGGAGCATGAATTTGTTTGACTGACTGTCGATGCTCTTATGACTGCAAGCATATTTTATAAAAACACCTACGCAGCCTTTCTTTGACCACTTTTGTAGTAAATCACGTATTCTTCCTTTTTTATACTCAAAGAGGAGTAAGCTATGCATCTAAAAAGTCACAATAACTAGATTTTTAAAATCGGAAAATTGTAATATCGTTCTAATAACCTGAGTATCCGTTAGGGATGCGTTGTATGGCCACCGAAACAGGAAAAGAGAAAAGTAACGTCCACGCGCGCTTAAAAAAGGCGGTTTTACGGTAAATTTCAGGAAGGGTAAATATACCCCTGTTTTAACCCTAAGAATAAACCCAACAGAAAACTGGATTTTAACTTTACTCTGACCTTAACCTCAAAATTAAATTTAACCCTAATCTTAACCCTAACCATCACCCTAATCCTAAACATAATTTCCTTGGAATTCGGTGCAAAGTCACAGGTATTGTGAGCGTTTCGGAGTTCCGTGCGCTGATTAGGCGGCCATGCAAGGCCCCTTTTCCGATTATCCTTAAATGGGAATTTCATATATTGTAGTTTGGAAACCGTTAACGCAGATGCAGCGACAAATAAAGTTCAGAATTATCTGGAATTAATCCAGTGTTTGTCAAAACTGAAAGGCACACTTTCTTTCAGCATACGTTTGAAGGAAATGTAACTTTTTACAACGGAAGCACAAAAAATAGGCTTGTGTCTGCATCCTTTTATACGAATAAGGCAACGAATGGAGCAAATGTGCACCAATTTATTAGTCATTCTCTAGCGAATGTGATGGCACAGACGGCCAGGAAGATGGACTTCAAGAGTTACGTCATCTTCCATGTATCCAGTATGGGATTAAAAACTCGAAGCATGCATAGACTCACCTCCTCCGCTGAGAAATTGTCACCCATGTTTTCGAGGAGGTCTTTAAGGCTAAATTTTTTGAGTTTGTAAGGATACAGAAAACGGTAATCTTACTATTCCTCAGAGATGAAATTCTTCTTGTCGGGATCGAACATGGCAAAAGCGTTCATGAGAGCGCTCTCAGGGTCGGTGCCTGAAACAGCAGACGGAAGTGGTTAATGGACGTGCGTTTTACTGGTGGTCGATTGAAAAAAAATGGCTTATCACTCCTAAAAACGATTTCGCGAAAGTTTGGCAGGCTGAAGCATGTTTTCTGGCTAGCTATCTTTATCTCTAATTAGGGGTGATTAGGAAACTGAGCATAATTCAGCCCTTCTGCTAAGTTCAGTCGTGATTACTCATAGCGAATACTTCCAAAGCTGCCCCTACTTACCGTTGAGCTTCTCACCGAAGAGGTTGATGAACATGGTGAAGTTGAGGGGACCTGGAGATTCATCCAACATCTCCTTCAACTCCTTGTCCGAAGGTGTGCGACCTTAAGAAGTGGACAGGGGGAGGAAGCGGTGAGGAGGTGCCGAAGAAGTAGCTTACCAAGGGAGGCGTACATGTCCTTCAAGTCCTCGATGTCAATGAACCCATCGCGGTTCTGATCAATCAGAGTGAAGGCCTATAAGCGCAGGGATGCAGTTGGTGGAAGTAGTGTAACCTACCTCTTTGAACTCCTGAATCTGAGTCTGGGGGAACATGCCAAAGACGTTGGATGTAGCTCTCTGGGCACGTTTTCCACCACCACCACCACCACCTTCCTTCTTCTCGCCCTCTTCCCCATTCTCCTCCTTCTTCTTCTTATGCTTCTTCTTCTACAAAATTATGCATGGCACAGGTTAACCGAGCTTAATGCGAAACAGGACGTGGGGCAAAAATATATACTAATTAGAAAGATAGCAATTTGCAGTTATGAGCTAAATATATGACTTATTTTCGGAATACAGACGTGGAATTGTTATAAAAAGTCTGCCGACTAAAAAATAATGTCCAAACGTATCCAGTGTTATCAGGAGACTAGCTGAATGTTCAAAAACAGCAAAAACCGCTTCATAAGGATGTTTCTTGGTGCCTTGGGAAAGGTATAGTTGTAGACGCTACATGAACTTATATGCTAAGCTCATCAGTATTACATCTGCGATATGGTTATATTTTCTATCTGATAGAAGATTTAATAACTTCGTTCAATATATTTTGAGATAAGAAATATACTCCACGGGCTGGTTATAAACTGCCAATAGTCCAGGAAATCCTAATTAAAAGTAGGAACTTTCCTTCAAATAGAAAACTTTGAGGAACTTACAGATTGCTTGTAAAGAACTTGCCAGGAACCCCTCATTATGCAATATATATATATATATATATATATATATACATAAACAGAAGCCACCAAGAGTTTTGAGGCAAAGCTTTTGCGCAAATAGCAAAGTGCACACCAACAATATAAATAATTAGAAGGTCGCGTGGCACAATCAGTGCAATTTTCAATAGAATACTGTTTTATAAAAGGAGTGAACAGGGATGAGTATATAACAAGATCATGCAACGTGCACTCTCTTTGAATGAGAGCAGTTGGAGAAAATCATATTTACAGTCTTTGACTTTGGAAATACGGTGGGCAATATCTCCTCGCTCCGACGAAAACGATTGCAACCCAGTAGGTGCGAAGGGAAGGCATTTAAACAGACTTCAACCAATCAACCAACGTGAAGTGTCATAAAGAAGTGCATATTCGCTTAACCGTCTGTGGTTAATGGCAAACGCTGTGTCGTGCAATTAAGTTAACTAGTATAGAGGGGGCTTAGCTCTGCTGGAGGGGCTGAACCGACGGCCTGTTCTATGAGAACAGAACAGTAAAGATCTTTGCTATGAAAATAAATCTTAGATATTCTACAAATCGTATTTATTCCAAAGATAGAGTAGACATCTTAGCGTTGAATTCGGATATAAGCAGGGAAACAGGCATATGCCAGCTTTCCATAATTAGTGACTAGACCCTGCATTAGTAGCAGACGAGCCGAGTGCAACCGATGAAATTTCTCTCAAACAATTCTGGACACATAGCAAGTATTCGTGGAAAGTTTTTTTACGCGACAATATAACAGTTTTCTATGAAGTTGAAACGTCAAGTGTCAACCGAATTATGCAAACACCATGCACAGTGTAAGGATACGTTTTCCGGAGAAGGTACTTACCACAGTTTTTGGTTTCAAAACTACTAAAGTTAGTACTTCTGCGTTTTGGTTCAAAAGTACTGTGTGATATGAGTTTTATTTGAGCAGTGCTTCTATGCTGTACCTAGGTGCGTTCTCTCATCTAAATTAGTTTTCTTGTGCACACTTTAGAAGATGTGCCGCGTAAGTATGAGAAAGTAGGTGGAAAACATTTTACTACACCTCAGCGAACCAACCAATGAGAAGTGTTCAATGTTCAAGTGCAGCTTCTACACAGAATGCCAGACGCTGTGTCGTGCAATTCCTTTAGAGAGTTTTGAGGCTTACCTGTGTAGGGCACGGTGCATCGGCGGTCTGGACAGCAAACTCTTCTCGAGAGCACCAACTTTTTATACACACGTTGCCCAATTTTAATATCTAGTGCAATCGGAAGACACAACATCTCGAGGCTGAAAAATCAGTCTTAGTATACGACATATATTAAATCAGAGGTTGGCGGGACGGGTTTAGTACTGTTGGCTAGAGGAGTTCATAGGCAAACTATCTGGTCTAAAAATATGCCATTGACAATATGTCCGTGCTTCGATGAGGACAACTCAAGGCTAGGAGCGCTAGCACATATTTTGGGCATATTACACCTATTTCCCCACGTCTAAAATAACTCAGAGATTAGCTAGACGTCTTCCCATTGGAAACGGAATTGGGCAGGAAAGCACCTATAGTTCTGGTCTTATTCATAAACGCGTGTGGGGTTTATGCATGAGGACTACTGGGAAACTGGAATAAAAGTTAACCAAACCGCGCAAAAGGCTGAAGAATACTGTCACTGAATTCTGGATGCAGAGGAGGTACACGTGAAAAGCATTTTACCTAACAACTTAAGACCTCTCACAGGAAAGTGAAACGCCTGGCGTCAGGGGAGGGTGTGAATGCACTACCCACACTTATCGTACACTTCCTTGTTCAGAAGGTTTCGTCCCTCAGAGAAGCTCATAATCATAGTTTTTGAATTTCGAGAAATCTGAAGGTTACTATTTCCACGCTTCAATGAAAAGGACGGTGAGCTATCTAGACGTTGCCGACACCTGAATAAATCTGCTTGTGCGAGTTGGATACATAGGAGATGGTGAGCGGGAGGCCTTTTACCAAGCCTCAGCAGATTAAAAAGTAGGAATTGTGATAAATAAGTGTGCATTTGTTTAGCTATGCACTCTGTTGGAAACGTGGGGTACTTCATCATGCAAGTGCGATATGGAGTCTGGGAGCGGATGGGCGGGGGGGGGGAGGGCAGGGGCTTACCTCTTCTGGAGGCGGTGCAGCGGCGGCCTGGAAAGTAAATTTTGTTAAATATAACACTTTTTAAACAGTTAGGGACCCAGGGCCCGTTATGCTGTCCTACGCCAAAAGAATATGTAATGCCTTCAGTTAGTAATTGAGTAGTAAGTTACTCTGCGCCTAGTATCAACTCTAGGGTTTGATGGATAAAACACGCGAATAGGAAACCCCGTGATACAGGTGACCTTGAAGTCAATCCTAGGGAGATTAAGGTTAGGAGCGAATTTAGGGTTAGGATTTAGATTTGGGCTTTAGGGGCAGGTCAGAGTTGGATTAATTTTAGTGCTAGGTTTATATTTTGGACAAGGATAAACATTATTTTTAGGATCAAAACAATGAAATCCGTTCATTTTAATATCATTTAGCATGAAGTTAGCTCAACTATGGGAGTGTTTATTATTCCCGGGTTTTATCGATTTACCGGACATCTTGCTGTTGAAGTTGGCTTTAGACATGAAAGCAAATATAGTCCTATTTTATCCGTTTACGTGTTTTTATTTTTTAAATACAACTGAGACGCTGACCTGAAAGCAAAATCTAAAAAAACTTCACGAATGGGCATTTCAGACGTAATTGGAAAGAACTGCTAGATATTTTCTTGCTTCCGAGACGTATTTGGACAAATGTTTTTGCGTAACTTTACGATCGGTGATTTAGCAGCGCTAAAATCGTGGAAAAGACATGAACTCCTATAAAGCACTGCAAACCAAGGGTTGAATTAAATCCATCCTTCCTAAGCCATATCCCATAGAGACGAAATTAAAATCTCTGTGGGACTTGTAGTGGAAGGTAATTTTCACCTGAAACTGGTGTCTGCATAGCTATCGGTAAGAATCATGAACTTAAACCCAGGGCCTCTGGTGAATACCATGAAGTATCAGTACGTCAGGGCGTCCAGTAAAATAATTAGGCATTATTAATAGCATACAGAAGGCGAGAACATGCATAAGGAGAGAGGTAGGAACATATAAGAAAACTCACTTCTTCAGACATTGTGGATTGCGGTGGAGACGAAAAGTAGACGTCCAAACAGTAGGAGGCCGAGGGAACGGGTGTGTCGAAAAAGACCACACGGATGTTTAAGTAGCAACCTCGTGGCAACCCTCCATTCCTGCGCCCTCTTTCCCCGCTCCCCCGACAAACGGGATGATAACAGCCAATGGGCATCTTCTGTCCGTGGGTGCTGCTGTCTGCGCGCTGCGCGCTAGTGACCATGCCTAGGCGTTGGGAGGACCCGATCGAAGCTTACCATGTCCTCGCTGGTCGCTGTGTGCGGATGCCATCATGCCGGCGGACGGACATTTACGGTCACGGTGGGGATTCGCCTGCAAGCTGGCGTGTGTTGTTGCAGCAACTGATGCAGCTCCTATCGCCTGCCAGATGGGTGCTTCGGCATTGCTGAGGGGCGCAGTAGACGGGCGATGGAAATAGCCCATGTATCTTGGCTGGTTTGTTAGGGGCGTGAGCTTCAATTTGACTGCTATGTGGGAAGCCGTGGCTTGGAAAGTTGCCAACTGACGGGATAACTCGGACCGCGTGGTCAACCCAATGTGTGTTTTGTGTGGAGTGACTGACTGGCGGACTGAGAGTCAGGCTGCAATGGCTCCTTCTTAATGTGGCCTTTATGGCACGCCCACTCCGTGGGATCCGAGTCAGGTGTGGTGGTACACCCAGGGGCGGCTCCGGCCGCGCCAGCCACTTGCGCCCTCTCCCATCTCCGGTCTTCATGACTCTGTCTTGACACCGGGCTCAGGTGGGGGAGGAGGAGAGAGTGCGGTAGCTACAGCACAAGGCTTCTATCTTTTAAAACTAATTCACGCGCAAGTCACCGTCCCTGCACCAAGTGTTGTGGAGCATACGGTGGACCTCGTCGAAATCGACGGTCGAACTGTCATGTGGGAAGAGGGCCTGTGGTGAACAGTAATAAAGCTTATTGGCTTAAATAATAGGGGTGTGGGAAAACCATTATAACAGGGCTTTTTCCTAGACTTTGCGTTGTGAGTGCAAACGTGAGATGGAAATACTATTCATTCTTCAAACGGCGTGTCCAAGTGAAAAGTCGTCGATTTTGAACGGTTTCAAAAGTGCCAAAGAGAGGTATATCACAAAAAATATATATTTCACACCACACCGCCCTCAGGCCGGTGTGAAAAAGTCAGCATTATTTGGTTAGAATTTACATATGTCGTGCCAATGAGAGTCTAGTGGCCATCAGAAACCACAGCTGAGGCCCCGCGTTTTTCCGTGCAACCGGTCTTTAGGAATCTAGCCTGGCGTTCATAAAATAGCGTATGCTTGGTTCGTCATGTAGCAAGACGAAATGGGTTAAAGGCTCCCTTAACGCATAATGCTTGAAATGTGTTAAACACTTTGACCCGATTTGGGAAATGACGGATCCGTTGAAACAGTCTACTCAGGCGTTGAGCATGAGGCAAGGCTAGGCTAGCAAGGATATAGTACGCGTGCGACATTCCCTTGTTAGCCAATAAGGACAAGTGTTGCATAGGATTTAACTACAGATTTGCCAGTTGTGAGAGTTGGGAAAAATTTTCCAATACCGATCAGGAATATTATTGGAGCATCATGTCCAAAAGAGTTCTGAGTCCTTTCTGCAATGAGGTTAATGTGCCCGTATAATGATATACATGGCAAAAGGGCACTTACTGACCGTTTAACAGGAATACTCGTTCCATTTTACCTTTGAGCTCGATCAATAGCCTCACAGGGAGCTACGCAGGGGCTATTAGTGTCGATATGGACTCAATGACCAAAGACTACGAGTTCGAATCCCAGATGCCACGAAACCTGAGGTTCAGTATAAATTATTGATGGTGGCTAATAAGACAGAAATAACCCGTGCTGTCTCCCTTGCCTTTGCCGATAGTGTCATGTTGTATGTATACACATCTATGCTGAGTCTATATCCAACCTAAAGTTTCGGGACACTTTTGGGATTCCACTTCGTGATCTTTTGTCAATGAGTCTTAATCCCTTTTATTGGGCTAGGGGTCCATAACAGTATCGCCAAAGACAAATCAAAATGGCTGGCTATTTCTGGTAGAGTAGCCATTGTCAGCCAGTCATATCCAATCCGACTTTTGTGGAACCTCAGGTTAGAACCCGAACCCCTACAAAACTGTACTTCCATTCGCCTCGATTTGAGTCAAAATCTACAGGATTTTCTCGCTGGGGTCGTGAGCCACGCTTGGCTAATAACGGAATATGAAACAGAAATTATTTTCTCTATAATTCAATTCAAACTTCTGAACTATATGAGACATCAGCCCGATTCAAGTCTTGCTACCTGTTTTTTTGCCATCACTTCAACACCAATCTTACTTTTTCTTGGTGCGCCTGTGATTCTGCCTGAATCGATGATATCCCGAACTGTACCTCTCCACGCGTGCTGATCCGCGGCAGCAGATCTGGTCAGTTCTCTTCACCAGTGACCAAGGCTGGATACCAAAGTTCCAAGAACTACTTCCATGTCTCGAAGAACCGTGTTGAGCCAGGTCCTAAGATGAGCTCCTCTTCGACGCCTCTTATTTGGTAACGGTGTGGGATTAAGGGCAGTAACACTGAGCTCGTGAGGTGAACGTCAAAAAACGGGCTGAAACCACCTCAGTTGTCTTCCTTGGATGGCCTGGAATATGTTTGCGATGTTGTTGCAACGAGTGTGGACTATATCATTTGAACCAAAGTTGGTGTACTTCACTCGGATGATGGTCTTCAAGCAGTGATGGTCAAATGCCTCCAGGTTTTGCTCATATTCCATGCGCAATGCCAAGCATTCGCAGCGATAGATAAGGACATACCAGGCAGATGCACAGTACACATGAATCTTTGGGGTGCTGGAAATAACACGTCAGATCCATAGACACTTTCTATGGCTTTAGAAAACTCGGTGCGCAGCACCAGTTAGGGCTATAATGTCCTGCTTAAACTCTCCATTTGGGAGCAGCCTCACTCCTTGGTATTCGAAAATGTCTGCTTCATTAACTTGACAGCCATCAATCTTGACAGGTGCGCTCTCTTGGTTAGAGATGCAGCTTGAAAAACTGACCGATTTAGCAACCTCACTCACCCATGACACAATAGAATGCAGATCACTAAAGCCTGAAGCTAGTAAAGCGTAGCCGGAATCAGTCACCCGGTGTTCAGGTGTAAACTCGACACCAGCATCTTCGTGTAGTGCCTTACCGAGAATCCAGTCAATAACGCAATTGAACAGAATAGAAAACGGGATAAAAACTTGCCGAACACCAGACCGAATACCGAACGGTTGTGAAAGGTTGTTGTCGATTAAAACACTCGCAATGCTGGAGCGGTAATTGGCCTTGATCATAGCGATGATTTTTGGCGGTATATAATCGATTGCCATTATCCGCCACAGGAACTCACGATAGACGTAATCGAACGCAGCGGCAAGGTTAACAAAGCAGATGGCCGTCGTTTGTTGGTAGTTATAGCTGAACTCAAAAATGCGCCGAAGTATGAATAGCTGATCCACACCTCCACTCCTAACACGGATTCCGGCTTGGTCAGGGCCTCGTCCTGAGTCATGCAGAACCTGGAACAGTCTGAGAAAGAAAACAGCGAAGATCCTCACAGGAACGTCAATGATGCTTATGCCACGGTAGTCCTTACCTCTCTTTGTGTGGACAGGCACAAGGATTCCCGAGCCTCAGTCATCAGGATCGACCTAATTTCTCCACGCTTGTTCAGTCGCCTCGTTGAACCACAGTGCCAGTATTGAAACCAAACTTGTAGGTTTCAATGGATGCATTCTCCTCCCCGGGTGTCTGGTTTTTGCGTAGTCTTCGTATGGCACCGGTGCTTTCTCCTTCCGATGGTGGGTCTCATGCCACTTCGCAGGTTGTAGAAGGTTATACCTCCCACGTAGAAGAAAGCGAATGCGTGGTAGATGGAGTATCGAATTTAAGCAAGTGCTCGAAGTGCCGACACCATCGTTCAAAATCAGCCGGGTTGTCAGCAATCAAGCCAGCATCCACGTCGCGAACAGAGTTACTCAGAGCAGATGCCTAAGTACCAACTTGGTGGATGATTTGGTAGAGTTTTCGATTGTCCTCAACGTTTGAGGCCTGATCCACGGACATCGTTATTTTCACCCAACATTTCTTCCAGTCATCCCTTACCAACTAAACAGTCAACTTCCGGAGTTGGCTGAAGGAATCGTCATCTCACGACCTGGCTCGAGCCGTCTGAGCAGACATCTGCAGGGTTCTTCCACTTATCCAGTCACTGCGGCGTCGCTGGGCGTATCAAAGACCTTTCTTAGCTGCCCTATCGACTGATGTTTTCGAAGATGACCGTCAGTTTCTGCCTTCTTCGTCGTCTCAAATCGTAGAACAGGACAGGAACTTCCGAGCCACTGCAGGGCTGGGTTGCCGGATTTTCGTGACATTTTGGCGTATAGCACGTGAAATTTGGGGCGTTGTTGAGAGGTGGACTTTGAAGCGTGTACGAAAGCGGACTGGGCGTTACCAGTTTTGGCCTCACACATCGATCTTTAATTGTGAACCTAGCTGCGGAACCTTGAACTGACTAAAATATAGTCATTCTGACTGTGCGTATTACCGTCGTTAGAATATCAGCTTAGTGGATGCTTGTTGGGATGCTAGAAGAACGCGTTGGTCACAAAGAGTCAGTTTTGATCAGCAAATTTCAGCAATCTCGCACCATTGTCACATCCGGAACCAAGCCCAGGGTGGCCAATAAAATGACAATTTGTAGAGTCGCCATGTCCAGTCCGACCGTTCGAAAATCCCAATAGCAATCGGCAGCTCGCGGCGAGGGAATCTTTCAAATAACGCTTACAGCTAAGAGTTTGGCAACTGAAGCTAATTTGTACACGGAGACATCCGAGATGTTTGTGAAGTGATCCTTCATGCACACGTAGGTCGTTTGGTCATTGACTGGTTCCCAAACAAGTAGTGAACGGTTCGCTTGTTGTGAGAAGGCGATCGCCTCACCGTGTCCACCAGAGGATTCACGTGGGTCACTGCGGTGTAGGGTGAAGTGTAAGTTAGCTCTGGAAATCTTTATTTCCCGATTGGTTGAGCTAGTTATTCGGCCTTCAGACACACAGCAGGCACCCACATTGTACTGATAAGGGCTGCGCGCCGTCAGAGTTTTGGTACCAGGGTCCAGGAGCGTTCGTTCAGTCAACCATCCAACCTCAAGAGTCCATTTCCGAGTTAGTACTCCAAATCGCATAATTTTCGCCCGCACCACTGGACCAGAGTTTGGAGCGCGGTGGTTCCCACAGGCACCATAGTATGGATCGTAATATTGTAGTCGGTCTTATTTCCATGAGGTATCCTGGGAATTTTAAGTGAGGGCGAGTTCTAACTTGCCGCTGAAATTGTTTGTTCGAGGTCATCTTCTCCAGCGATTTAGCTCATAAGTCTAACCATAAGGCAGCATTAGTTCACAGTCTTCCTGCCACAGTGGCGTTATCGGGTTTTGCGCCTTTTTTTATAAGGCTTTCACTGCTAGCACTGATGCTCGTGGTACGAGACTGCTTGTTCGTCAGACTCGAGAGTCTAATTACTGTACAGTTAACTCCCATTGAAGGCCTTTCCACTATCCGCCACCTGTGGACCAACCGGGTAGTCAGCAGCTATGTGCAAAGGTTTCCCAGCCTTGCATTGGTTACAGTCCTTCAAGAACTGCTGATTACACTCGTGTTTTTTATGCTAGGGGCAAGGTTGGTGCTGTCTGCACCCCTTGCAGTTTCAGACAAAGCAAATACGTTGGCGAAACTGGAAGATTACTCCAGCCACAGATAGCCGAACACGCAACAGTAGTGAGTAGGAATGACCCTAATTATTAAATCTTGGCTTAATTAACGGGAACCGACCATAACATTTTGACGAGGCCGAAATTATCTCATGACGTGACAATTGTGTACACCACGCGTTCCTTGAGTCGTGGTTCGCTAGCCCGAAGCCAATTAACAAATGCTATCACCAGTTTGGCTGGGCAAATTCCTTAGCCACGCCGGGAGGGTGCGGACACCAACAGCTATAGTGACAGCGAGCCAAACTGCTGAGTCATCTAACACCAATAGCAAATAATGTTAATTAACTCACGGCCATTGACGACACCGTTGCGGACTAACCAGCAACCCATGCATAAAATACGACCCCAGCGATGAAGGTAGTTGCTGTTGTATTTATGTCGGCGTGTGATGTCATGGCAACTGCGTCCTATAAATACTGCGCTCTTTTGTCCCCATTACCCTTATGTGCGACTCTTTCTGATGCGAGAAGCAGAAACGTCAGGCTAGTAAACTTCTTGTTTCAACGAGAAGCTGAAAAGTCAGGCTAGTAAACTTCTTGTTTCAACGAGAAGCTGAAAAGTCAGGCTAGTAAACTTCTTGTTTCAACGAGAAGCTGATTGTCCGGCTAGTAAACTTCTTGTTTCAACGAGAAGCTGAAAAGTCAGGCTAGTAAACTTCTTGTTTCAACGAGAAGCTGAAAAGTCAGGCTAGTAAACTTCTTGTTTCAACGAGAAGCTGAAAAGTCAGGCTAGTAAACTTCTTGTTTCAACGAGAAGCTGAAAAGTCAGGCTAGTAAACTTCTTGTTTCAACGATAAGCTGAAAAGTCAGGCTAGTAAACTTCTTGTTTCAACGAGAAGCTGAAAAGTCAGGCAGGCTAGTAAACTTCTTGTTTCAACGATCGACTGTCCTTTTTCTGGACACTTCAGCTATGCCCATTTTGCCTTGCTTTGTCCCACAGACTTGGAGGTATGCTGCTACAAGGAACCCAATACCCAGATAAGAAAACTAATTTATCCATCTCCATGAAACTGGATAGTTTCACTTAAATTTTGAATGCATCACCCATTTTGATGCAACCAACAAGCTTCTGGTGCGCAGTAATGCACCAAAAAGTTTGGAGCAATGGAATGTGGCAAAATGGTGTTTGAGTGTGTTTTTCCGTCGTTTTGTCCTCGCTTGTGGTAATATTTTTTACACAGAACTGCAAAAAATCATTCCTAAAATTATTTCAGCAAAATTATCTGGCTGGTTCAATTTCTGTTCTTCTTGAAAGTCGGACATCTCCAGCCCATCCTAAGAAATGAATCTTCTCTAGGACCGCTTCGCTAGACCCGCACCATCCGAATGCTAAAAAAGGTGCATATTTAATGCCTAGGGTTAGTGCCCATCAGTGTGTCACATTACGTTGCAGTGGTGACGCCAGCAGCCAGTGACACAACCCATAATTAATTGACTGAAACCTTTTTACAGGTTCTCAAGAAAAAAAGACGAAGAAACTGAGTGCCTGACTAGGCAATCACAATTGAATTTGGTTTTGCTCGGTTATTTTTTGACCCAAACGTGTAATCAGCTTGCGGAACAAAAGCATGGCCCTAGTTGGATTCACCGTTCTCCAGATTATCGACGATTGTGTGAAGTCAGCGTGGACAGAGTACTTATTTTTACTCATACATCCTCCTCCTCCTCCTCCTCCTCCTCCTCCTCCTCCTCCTCATCATCATCATCATCATCATCATCGTCATCATCATCATCACCACCATCATCATCACCATCATCAGGCAGTAGCGTGCGCTCTAAAGTGCACTCTAGGGCACAGAGGAACATACCTGTTCCTTAGCCAGATTTTAAAATCATCTCACTATCATAATATATCTATATTCTGGTTTTCTGTCATAAGGAAGTCTCCGGGTACATCAGATAACAGCACGTTAAATTCATCCAAGCATTCGTTGCCATGGCGAATGATTATTGAAGCTATTTACTAGCATTAACTGACAATTATCGCGTCGCATTGATGTTGCTTTCAGCAATTTACAGCCCTTTAAATAGCATTAAAGCCCCAATATAAGGCCACGCTGAGCTAGCCTAACCGATTACTTAAATATATGTTGATCCTTTTTGCAGGGCTATTTTCGATCCATCCTAGCGCATTAGTTTGTCCTCCCAAACTACCTCATTATTTCAAAATTGACACATTTGGTACACGGACGCTTATCAATCGGTTGCTCGTCTCACTCGCTCCGTTCTGTATTGAGGCACACTCTCTGGCCCAACCATTACTGACAAAGACAATGGAGACGTGAACGGTCATTTCTGGCTTCTTAGCCGTCAATAGCCAGGCATACCCAACGAGCCCGTGTCTCAGTGGACTAGTGTTTGACTTCTAATTAACAGGTCACGGATTGGAGCATCGGGCGATGAAACTCCCGGAGTTGGATGTGGCTGACTGATGACTGCTAATAAGCCAGAAATGGCAATTTCAGTGCTACCATATATGTGATCTACTTCCTTTGAAGAAATCAACTCAACCCCACAGGTCCCCATGAAAAGTCGTTGTAGTATGCGAATCATACTGTAGTATACATGAATCCTATGGCCCAATTTTTGCGAGCTGTAACATTTATTCCCAGGCAGTGGCCTTTAATATTGCAAAAATAGCACGACTTTATGTGTGAAGAGTTAGAAAATTGTTTCGAAAATTAGCTGAATAAATTACGTATTTGTGCTGATATTTTAATCTATGTTAGTAAAGGCATGCGAAATAAATAGAAACTTCTACGAAAATATACTTGACGGTGTCTCGAAAAATGATAAGTCAACTGACAGTATTCCAATGCGTAATTGCCTCAATAATATATGCACTCGCAACGGACAGGGGTAAAAGACTCCTGATTCAGTGGTAGGTCGTTTGAGGTAACGTTAAATGACAAAGGAGTTCCTTTTGGAGCTCCATGTTACTCAAGTCTCTACTTTGGTGAATGATTGGCTGAATAAATTAATAAGACAGAAACCGGTTTTATAGTGACATTTACTCTTGCCGGCCGAGCACAGGAAGGATTTATTTATTATTCCGAGCCTTCGAACTTGTGCATGAGTCCATTGTTAGGTATAGTAACAGCAACCGGATACGCGAGAGTTGTGTGGCATAATAGCCAATCAAAGATAAGCTTGACAGGCTTCAATCAGTTGTCAGGTATTCTTGCTTCTGGTATGGGGGCGGATTACTTAAGCAGCTGAAAAGTCGAATTCATGAACAGTCTCGACAGTTTGGGCAGCAACTTGTGAGAATTTATTGCCCAGTCGCACAGTCAACTTATATTCGTGTGTGCGCGATCCGAGCATGCATTCATTTTGAGCTGTGCAGTTGCCAGATACACTAACTCAGACTGTTATTCGGCCCTTTAAAGGTCTCTGATTTTCGTAATCCTGCTGAGCATGGTAGTTTTAATCTGAAATACAATTCCCACACTCAGTTCCACAAAAATGCGCTCGGTGACATCGAGATGCCCATAAAATATGGCAGAGCATGCACCCCAGGGGCAAACGCGTTTTCCGTTTTTAAAATTCGTTTGACCCATTTGTGAAAACTCAGCGGCTTCAGTAGGATTCGAACCCACGCCAGCAAAGGGAAGGCTTTAGCACAGCCAACGCTCTAGCCAACTGAGCTACGCGGCCCCTCCAAGAGCCGGAAGTTTTATCACAGTTGGTTTAAGTTACCGCTTAACCTACTGCAACGTATGGAATCCACTAAATCTGATACAGTAAGCTGACTGCCCAAGCAGGATTTCCCAAACAATCAATCTAGAATCAACCAGATGATTATCAGACACAATTAATTAATAGAGGATTTTGGCCTAGTTGAATACTTCATTTGATCCAGTGATGAAAAACTCGGCCACATTGGTGGGATTCTAACCCATGCAAACATGTTAGCGATATATCTGATATGAACCTACTGAGCATTAGGCGCAATTTTGGTAGAAGGCCTTCTTGCAATAACTTACGTACTACCTTCCAACTCCAATAGTTCGTTATTCCTGCCTTAAATGCCCTTTTAATGATTGAACGAGTTTATACGCAAAAAAGTGGGCAGTGGCTGCGTCGTCGAAAGCTTGAACACAATGTTACTAAGAGATTGGTAAAGTTGGTAAAACCAGATGGCAAGGTACATGCCCTCAGAAGATTGAATATGTTACTACGAAAGGCAAAGCCAATCTTACACAATAATCATCACCTGTAGTAGTCGGACATTTCTGGACTTCCTCGACTGCTTTTTTAAGCGAAACGTAGTTCAGTCAAAACGAAGTTTGTGCACACATTAATTCACCACTTAATTGAAATAGATTTTCGAAGTATTCTTCTTTTTTCTCCAGCATACCTGATCTGTCCACAACTGCACGGGACCTGGTAATCAACCATAGATGTTTCTTGCTGAACGGTGTAGTACCGGTGACTTGCGTGAGAATTAGATTATAATGAGACACGCTTGCGTAGCCGTCACCACACTTCTCCCTCCATCATCCGCCTGAAGTTGGGCACGGCACAGTGACTGAAAAAGATGGGCAACCCGTCTACGCTTGCCGCACACGAGTGGGTCTCCACTGCATACATCAGATATTCACGGGTGACGCTCGGATCTCACATGTGGGAGTGTTCCATAGAGGCCATATTAATGAACCATCAAAATATAACAACCGGTCCTGTGAAGGACCAACACAACCCGTTATTTGGCCCCCTTCTAGCGTTCCCCGTATGTTTTCTGGTATAACAATTCCAGATTCATCCAGCATTGCTTAATTTCCAGGGAAAGTAATGCCCTAACTTGGATCAAAATCATCAGTACAAACCTTTACAGGTTGATTTCATTATTTGAGCTGATATCGATCAGCTACTGTGGAATAACCGCGTAAATAGTCACCAGCTGCCAACAGGCGGTCAATGGCAGCACAGGTATTAGCTGTGGAAACCACCGGTGAGCCGAACCCCTCACAGCCACACCATGCGGCGGCACACGTTCGGCGAACCCCGAATGCCTAGGCTTTTAGCTAATATTTGTGCTGTCAGTGGGGTAGGTAATTATGTATTAGATAACGCATCTAACGTGTCAGATTTGGTATAGTGAGGAATGCACTGTTATACCGGTGTCGATCTCACTGACTTTCTCCCATGCACCAGTAGACTCTCCAAGCGTGTAAACCAGTTGGTAATGGAATCAACTGCAGTGTCCACGTCTAGGCAATTCATGCAACCGCCAAGTACGAAAACAGCTTACTTGATGACTTAGGCCAAATCTGTCAGGCTTTCCACAACAACTACCCTGATCAAATGACAGCTTTAGCCCAAAATGCCGAATGGTTGTATAGTATATATTGCTCACAGCGCAAGTATTTAGAAAAGGTGTATCCATTCGGCCCTTGAAAGGATGGTTATATAAAGTTCTTATACGATCACTGAAGAACAAGTAAAAGGCAGTTGCGAAACCCCCGCTCTATGGGTTTGAGCCTTGACATGTCCAAAATGAAATTGCCTTGTGTAGAAGCAACATCGTCTTTAGGATCCAATCAGGAAGGACATTAAGTAAGGAGCCTTTAGGCTCCTAACGTAGGGAAAATCTAGTTGACAGAGCTCATCACCTGAGGATAATGACGTCTTCCGAGTGCTCTATTCAATAATACGGTGGCACTGCCATACGGATTTGGGAGTTAAGTTTTTTCCTTACTTCAGGAGTGCTTTCATAAATCGGGTTATGGGAAACTGCGCGAACCGTTGTGCCGTGGGGTTTTATTTTTAACGCTAGTAGGCAGTCGTGTTGGAGCCAGGAGCCTATTACCAGGGGAGGCCGAGATGAGGATTTCAGGCGAAGTAGTCATCGTTACCTATACCAAAACCACATTTTGCCTCACTTAAGTCTAGAATCCACGTTCCTTGGGTATCGAGCGTTATAACGTCCAACGGTTTAAATCATTATCCTGCGGATCAGTTTAACGCAGATCCATATGCGAACGCACTTCCATCGAAATTTAATATTCCCCCTCGCAAACGACAGAAAAACAGGTCCGTGATGCAACTGATAGAGCGTTATATTTAATAATGCTAGATGGCCAAAGATCGTGCTTTCGAGGCTCAAGTATATCAGAGTCTGGCTTTGAGTAAGACTGGCCGACAACTGATAATAAGTCGGAAATAGCCATGCCAGTCTCCTTTGTCTTCGTCGTAATTGCTTTCTGCAGTTCTTACCATTCAGACGATGTTCGTGTGAAGTTTACTTGTTCCATGGTCCAACGTAGTTTCTCCAGGATTTGACGGTTCACAGGGTGCAATTCTTGGCCAATAACCACACTCCCATGAAGGCTACTTGAACGGTATTGCTCGGCGCAAATGAATCCCTTTAAACTATCGTTTCCACTGTCCATGGTTGAATACGCTGAAATCAAAAGTACAACATACCCTCACCTGTTAAGTTCCATTCAATTCAGCATAGTGACGCAATTATATGAATGGCCAAGCAGTGTGCGAAGGGCAATATTATCGACCACTTCCTGTACGACTTCGGTGATAAACTCTTCAGTTATACTGAAGTTAAACAATTTTCATGCCAAACAGAAAATAAATTTATTTTTAGGTTCTATTCTTTTTGGCTTTTGTGCGCTTTTGTACCTTGTCTGTAGGGTGCAAAGCCTACTAAGGCAAACATTAATAAACGCTAAAGGAAATATTGTTTAAGAATCAAACCCTTGGCGTGGATTTTTCAGTTTAAACAATTTTTTTCCTACCCCTTCATGATCGAATCCTCGATGACACTGCTTTTTGAAACAGTATGATATTCCAAGCGATTCATATAAATCCCTATATTTTTGGGTAACGAGCCGTGCGTAGAAAACAGCCCTTTAGTTTTTGCCACGGGAAAATTTAACGCCTAGTTTGCCAAACCGAGAATTTCACGCTTAAAATATGTTAATCCCAGGGCCTCTTTCGGCATTGGAGACGTTGTCGTCGATGCTATTACTACAAACAGACAGAGATAGTGCTGAGAAGAATATTAGGCGTAATTAGACCGCTGACTACGACTTCACTGATAAATTTCATATGGAATGAACATGCACCAATATTTAATCAAACTGTTGATGGCAAAGCATCTGTAGTGAAGAGGATCTTAGAATCAAAAGTTTTCCTGGCATTTCCAGATCCGATAAACTCAGGACTATCGATGGAGTTGAAAATGATGAAAATAAACATCACATATTAGCGTAATCTATGACTCATAGTTTACCTATCATCAAGTACCGCTCAGCAGTTTACTTCGATGCAGACTGAATAATTCCAGAATGATCTCTCTCTTACAGGTACCGAAAAGAAAAATTAGTCTTTGATATTTAATTGATCATATCTCCATCAAGAAACATGACCGTTATTTCCCGTTTGTTACCTGCATTGCATGACCAGTCATGTAGATGTGGGACAAATACCACAGAAGACATGGTCATGCCAGAACGACTGCCCATTAACATTATAACAGCCGTCGATGCATCCGCAATGCTAATCGTACCAAGAGGAGCAAACTCGAGCCCCCAGTTTCTTACTTTCATTTCAATCGTCCCTGGAATTCGCCCTTAAAGTTGCTGTTTTCCAACCTTCCTTAAATTACCAAATTTTAAATTGAATTTAGCGTCCCGGGTCAATTGCCCTTCTTCCGTATTTTTTTGCTTGACTTGCAACGTCAAACACTGGCCAAAGCAACCAATGGCAGCTACCTGGTGGACGGCACCCATATTTGGTTGATCGAAGGCGCACATACGCATGCAAACACACACGTATGCACGCAAGTGCACAGCCATGCGATGGGGATTTCGAGACAGGGCTCTGTGGGACTATCGATCGGATCATGCGCGTGTGCGTGCATAAGCGCCTCGGGGCACGCAGCTACACACCAGGTTGTGCGTTCTGGCCCATGGGCGAAGCGATGGCGCACCAAGTGCGCCAGTTCAATTTTAACTCGCCAAAGAAGGACAAGCATAAGATGCACGTACAGGCAGCGTCCTCAGTGCAGAGATATAAACAGAAATAGGCAGGCACGTACGCGATAGTGGCAAGCGCCATTTCGGCCTTCCTTTCCTGCCTGAGAGGGTTCGGTGGGAGGCTGACGATGTCAGTAAACCGAACAGTTAGAACCACTGAACTCGGCTGTCGCAGAGGGTGGAAAATGGGCATGGAAATCGGCATCGATTGCGTAGTTTCTTGGTTAGCGTGTCTTTTATGTATAAATATGTGCATATGTGTAAGAAACGGCCGGTAGACCATTGGTCTGCTCAAAGCACTTCTCTGATCCGTTCTACTAAAGAGTATTTCAATGCTTTTCAAACAGATAGTGGACGCAAGGCCTGGAGTACAGGAACACGAGATTTATCTGCTTGATAGTTCAATTTTAACATAAATTGAACGAAGACTTCAGTGTCAATAGTGAATTTTAAAGCATAGAACTTACAATAGGTGACCGAATTCACGACATATTTAATGAAAGTTTTTAAAAAAACATATTATTTCCCTTAGAAAGGAGTACTGTAGGAAAGTTGGAAGGCAGATTTGTCTGTAAAATAATTCATGATACAGACTTTTGACTGTTCGTATTTCTAGCTACCCGTGAATATCGAATACTCTACAATAGCTAATGAGCAGTCTACGTTTTGGATTTATTTAAGTCAAATAAATGTAATAAGTATGCATGAAAATATGCATTATTCTATCGTTTTCGAAGAAAAATACCACTGTAAATGTTGTGCCCGACAAAGTAGTTTGAAGTCTCAAATGTGCCGTACATAAAGAGCATTCGTTTAACCAAGACATGCGTTTGGAAGTATGCTAGGTGAAACGCTAATGACTGCACAGAGTTTAAGTTCGTGAGAAGCGTGCGCTCAATCAGTAAGGGTTAAATAGTTATCCCGTAGCCATAAAACTCCTTAACAACACTAAAGGGTCCTTTTTAAAGGATAAACATTTTAGGAGGACGCAATTTTCTAACAAAAATGCCGTTCCTGGGCATAGTCTCCATCAAAGACCTTTAAATTTTGTAGATGACTGGAAGAGTGCTGATCCAAGAAAGAGTATACTAAAATATAGGAAATATGTTACAGGTTATAGAGAATGAGAAGTTCTCCCAAAAACTTAGACCTACGAACATGTATTTTAGGGGGTCGGTGAAAATAGGGCTATTTGGTTGGGTCGGATAAAAAAATCACAGAATTTCATTTCCCCACCTGAAGGAAGACTCAAGATTGTACAACCCCAAAGTAGAGAACTGAGTAATGCCTATGCTAAAAAGACCACGTGAATACTGTCTGCAGAAGTAACTTATACAAGCAAACTATCGGATATGATCCATCAACGATAAAAAGGCCTATAAAATCGCTCAGAAACGGCCCTTTTCACAATAGTTGAATACGTTCTGGATACCTAATCAAAAATTTAAAAGGAAATATGAGATATGTTTACAAGTATAGTATTAAATAGCTTTGCATGAGACTAGGCCTAGGTATTTCAATAGGATTTGTGGTTATCAATTCAAAATATCCTTTAAAGGTCATTTTTATTTCGTTTTTCGTCTAACGAATCCAAATTATTTTATGAAATGCGACCAAAGCTCCCTATTTATTCTTGGAAAATTTAAACTTAGAGGCAGATGCACACGAATAACAGCAAAATATACATCTCAAATGACGGAATAGTGTAAAATATATAAAAAGACAAAAAACAATTGACAACAAGTCGTTAATGAGTGTCAAAAGACAGGTCTTCAAACAAATAACTTAAACAGCTAATATGAGAGTGAAATCATGCAAACGGCATGGCGAACTGAAAGGGATGCAGTTGCTTAAGCAGCTATTCAAGACAAGAAAGTTGAGAAATAAATGCAACGTAAAATATGATGTACATTTTACCCGAAGTATATGCAATTTACTAGCCTATAATCAGTAGCCAAGATAATGCCCATAGTCTTCCCACTTGCAATTCCTAAAATCAAATAAAGCGAAAGAGTAGGCGAATGCGGGTGTGAAGAAAGATGTCAGTTCCCTAACTGGGCTCAGGCATATCAAAGTAGAGTCTGCGAGAAAGGTAATTTCGCGATCCTTATCTATCCTTATATATATATCCTCCCCTTACATGCAACAGCTATCGTAACAGGATTCACGGCATCCAACCCCCCATGGCGTCATCCTGTCGATGTAACCTCTGTGCCCTTAACCCCTCCAGCGTGACAATCCAAAATCTCACTTCTCATTTCGTCTGACGACGGGTTGGTGTAACCAGCTCGAAAATTCACGAATAATCCTTGATTTTTCGACGAGCCTTCTTTCTTCATTTATCATCTCGGAATGCATACTACCTCAACTATTCATCATATATATATATATATATATATATATATATATATATATATATATATATATATATATATATATATATATATAGCACAAATATGTCGCTAAGAGTGCAACAGGGCAAGACGCAGACAGCTGTTTCACGGTCATTACCGATCATCAGTACATCATATGCCTTGTGCAGTGAGGTACATAAACAAAGCAAACAAGTGCGTAACACTCACTAATGTGGTAAGGATCTCACTCAATCCCATTTGTCCGCCCGCCAGTTACCTACCGGCGATAAACGAACGTTGTGTCATAGGGACACATACCATATATATAGCACAAATATGTTGCTAAAGAGTGCAACAGGCAAGACGCAGAACAGCTGTTTCACGGTCATTACCGATCATCAGTACATCATATGCCTTGTGCGGTGAGGTACATAAACAAGCCAAACAAGTGCGTAACACTCACTAATGTGGTAAGGATCTCACTCAATCCCATTTGTCCGCCCGCCAGTTACCTACCGGCGATAAAACGAACGTTGTGTCATAGGACACATACCATATATATACAAATATGTTGCTAAGAGTGCAACAGGCAAGACGCGAGACAGCTGTTTCACGGTCATTACCGATCATCAGTACATCACTATGCCTTGTGCAGTGAGGGTACATAAACAAGCAAACAAGTGCGTAACACTCACTAATGTGGTAAGGATCTCACTCGATCCCCATTTGTCCGCCCGCCAGTTACCTACCGGTGAGTGTTACGCACTTGTTTGGCTGTTTATGTACCTCACTGCACAGGGCATATGATGTACTGATGATCGAAATGACCGTGAAACAGCTGGTTCAGTCTTGCCTGCTGCACTCCTTAAAGCAACATATTTGTGCTATATATATGGTATGTGTCCTATGACACAATCGTTCGTTTATCGCCGGTAGGCAACTGGCGGCGGACAAATGGGATCGAGGAGATCCTACTACATTAGTGAGGTTACGCACTTGTTTGGCTTATATATATATATATATAATTTCAGAAATTATTTCCCTGATTATTCTTATCCATAATGTTCCATAGAGAACGCTGGGGGACACGAGAGCGGGACTCGTTGCTGTATTTTTTGTGAAGCATAAAGCGAAACACGTGTCTGGGCTTTTAGCTAGTACCTATGTCGGGTACGGTATAACGTCTTTGCCATATATATATATATATATATATATATATATATATATATATATATATATATATATATATATTTGAGGTAGTATGTATTCCGAGATGATAAATGAAGAAAGAAGGCTCGTCGGAAAATTAAGGTTTACTCGTGAATTTTCATGCTGGTTACACCAACCCGTCGTCAGACAAAATGAGAAGTGAGAGTTTGGGTTGTCACGCTGGAGGGTTTAGGGGCACAGAGGTTACATTGACAGACTGACGCCATGGGGAGTTTGGGGGGCCGTGAATCCTGTTAGGATAGCTTAGGCATGTAAGGGGAGGGGCTCCTAGAGTTTTGATAGCAAGTCACGTGGCGTGAGATGCAGAGTCAGTGAGGTTACACTTGGCTGGATACCGATAAGCAGTTGTTGATTTTAAAGTGGGCGCAAGTCAGTGAACCCGCGAGTTGCCGTCAGTTTTCTCTGTCTCGCAGTATGAAAACGATGTCCAGATAATTTCTATCTGCAGCTAACTATCAACGAATACGAAGTCATACAGCAGAAGGAAGGCCGCATGAGTCGTTAGCTAATATTGTCCATATTAGTAAAGTCACACTTTGGGGCATTACTACGGATTGAACCGTGTCCAGAAATAAGTATAGTGGGCCAAAACGGTCAAACGAGTAAACAGGAGAACGATTTTATTCGTCGTACACGACAAAAATATCATAGCTTGTTCAATGAGACCATTCACAAGGAAAATCTCCCGTTCTTCTCTATGAAGATAAGTAGTAAAAGGATGCAAAAATTGTAAATGTATCTGGAAAATGCCTTGATCAAGCTGTTTTTAAAGATAAGGTTATTTGATAAGGCTATTGATTTCTTAAAGAGAACCTCATTCTGGAAGATCATTTAATTCCACAATGAGATCTTATTTTTAGATAAGCCTGTGAAATCGACCCGGCTGCTCAGATGTTGGAAGAACTCCCCCGAGAACGTACTATGTCGACAGCAACTTTCAGGAACTGCCGAAACCCTTATGGTTTGGATGGCCATAAAATTTGGAGGATGATCAGTTTGGCGCTCGTTAAGGATGTTTTTGATTATAACGGCATCAAAAGACACATCATGAATACAATAACTTAACAGAACAACTACAAATTATCTGAGATACATCAACCCGTAGCACTAAACGTGGAACTGGTTTATCCTGGGACGCCAATCCGAATTTGCGTGAGCCCTTTCCTGCGTGAACTTAGTGTGAATGAATGTATTCTAAAATTATTACCTGATCATTAATACTCTTTTCTGAGTTTAATAGCTATTTTTAATGTCGCCAAATAATTAACTTCACTGCAGGGAATATACTAAATCAGTACTCCCTCGCCACTTTGTGGTTTGACTTTGACGAACTTCACATACTTTGGGTATTTCCTAGTTTATTTTCTGCAAATTTTAGGTAATTCGCCAACTTTTTACATTTTAATATTACCTTTACGTATATTTAAAAGTGCATACAATGGTTACGAGCATATGAAGTGTTTGTAAGCATTTGAATAATTAATAAGTTTTCTATGAGTATGTGAAGGGATTATCAAATTTTAAAGTATATAAAAATATTTACTTTGGTATTTAGCTTTAAAATATATATATATATATATATATATATATATATATATATATATATATATATATCACGTCGCGGAACTTTGAAGTTCTCGTAGGTTCCAGCAACCTTATCCTCGCGATCTTTAAGGGAATAATGAAATTCTACCCAAAGTTGCACTACTTTTGAAAGAAATTCAAGATTTTTAGCTTTTGCTGCGCAGAACCCTTACTTCGATTCTTGTGTACATGTGCCATTCAACGGCAGCACGAATGGTAACAAAATGACCCATTTTTCAAGCTGGCATATCTTTAAGGGATTATTGCGCCTTTACAAAAATCCTGCTGTCATGGGGCTTGTGTAAACCTGTGCGTTAGTTAGTGGGACTATTCAGGTAAATGAAATTGAAACAGAAGACAGAAATGAAGCGAAAATAAATACATCAAATTAGTATGGTTAGCGCTTGACACAAAATAAATAAGTGCCACAATTTCTATATAAGTTCACTTGGATGCGATGGATTTAGCTCTCACTCGTACCACCCGCATATCATTTGGACAGCAACATGCCTTTCCGAAGTCTTCCTCCTGCAAACCACATCATTCTACAAAGTGAGTTCTCACTCGGGTGTCTGCGTAACCTTTTAAAGGCTTATTTACTAACGTATGCCAACACTGTACACCTTTTGCTGTGGACAAAATATTTAATTTATAAAGGTATATGTACTTAGAATTAATCAGTAGAAGTGTTGTATATTAAGGACGCAATGTGAAAATATGATCCGTTTCAGGTTAAAGGTTTAATCAATGGTTGTCTGAGAGTAAATGCGAATGTATTGCATGTTTATTTCACTTCGTAAACGGTTCATATCATAAAAGCGTAGCTTAAGCTTGACGCAATGTGGTGTTCCCTTTGACATGAAAGGAATGCATGATTTAAAACTTTCCCTTTAGAGGGAGCTGCAGTGAAAGACAAAAGGAGTGCCTAAAGAACTCTAGTTTTAAATTCAAAAGAATGCACAAATAGATCAGAAACCTGAGCATGACTACATTACTGAAGTCATGATTGATTAATGATTATTATTGGCACGTAACATTAAATAGTTTTGATCATAAACGACAGAACACGGATCCGACTTAATGTACCAGAATGCTCGATATTCAAATTACGCAGGTTCAAATTATAGTTCGAACTCACCTCGATTTGGCGTCAGGCTGTCTGCTGAAGGCAAATAAGTAAGAAAGAGCTGTCTCACTTGTCCTTATTCTTATTGGTTGAACTTTCAAGGGTAATGTTTCATTTCAACACTGGAGATTGCTTAAATGCAACTATACAGACGTTGCCACAATTCAAGCTAAAGCGGCCTATACTAAATTTTTCCAGCAAAACTTAGTTTGTGAATCATAAAACGTTTGTTTAGCGGAGCTGAAGGCACCTAGTTCTTTCGGGCTGGTTGCTATGCTCGCTGTTCCTGTATCAAAGGGTTAAAACTTGTGTGCAATTCAACAGTCTTCTTGGTAGCACATAGTATACTAACTACTCAGTCTGTTTTTTTCAATTTTCATCCAGATAGGTTAGCGGGTGATGGATCACGTGCAGTGCGTGACCACGCTAATTAAATATTGGCTGAAATGTCCAAATGTGGCTTCGGTTGCAAGGATGTAATTCTGATTAGTCATCTAATTCTGAGGTGAGAAAGAGTGAACTATGAAAATCATTGTGGCAATTTGTATGCTTATATTTTTGTTACTTATTTCACTAAGTAACTTGGATTTCTGTACTGTAACCTTTATCGCAAACGCGACCAGGGCACAACCAGCTGTCCCAAATGGCCATTTGCAACCTTGATAGAGGGCACACCTTCGCCTCTGACAAAACTTGCATCGTTAAAGTCTGCATCTCCAAAAAAGGCCGAGATTTTCTTGAGTCATGCACTCCAATGAATCAGGCATCAGTCGGTACGTTCAGTTAGAAGCCGTGTACAAAACCTCAGGGAAAATAGAAGACACAAGAACTAATCAATACGACAGTTCTACCGTTGATTTCGACGCTTTTCACGGTATGCTTCAAAACAGGATGGAACAATTATGGTAACTTGCGCTTAATTATAGTGAGAAAAGACTTGCACAGCATCTATATCACTTTATCTTCTACTCCACCATCTCGGCCCGGTCTCAAGACAGACTAATGCACAGGATGACCGCTCATTGGCGCAAACACCAACTGAGTATAGAATTCTAGGTACGTTTGAAAATTCTACAAGAGTTCCTATGTTAAACTTTAAAATTCAAATCGGAAAACATGTGTTTTCTTAATTCATCATAGGGGCGGTACAGTTGAAATATTAATTGTTTGTTTGTCTGACGACGTACTG